>OY744541.1:43380362-43412862 GCA_963556195.1 Sepiola atlantica | reverse complement strand
AATGCTATCCTTAAATTAAGCCTAATAGGACCGATTAAAATCCTATTTAAAACTTAACCGTGACAGACTGACAAAAATTAAATTTATATGGAAGCATAAAATACCGAAGAAAACGTCCTTACAGATTTCAGCTTGGAATACCAACAAACAGAGACCCTTACACAGATGCATGTGCCACATAACCAAAGCCTGCAGCTCTGGTGGAGAAAATGATTGACGGATCAGTGTTCAAATGCACTACCTCAGCGATTAAGCGTAAGTAAAGAATCTGACGTGAGATCTAAAGAAAAAGAAGTTCTGTTTCTTTCCTGTCAGACCTCCGAACAGGCAGGTCGTGCAAAATCTGCTTGTCACCAGAAACACCAGTAGGAGTGAGTCGGGCGTACACTGTTTGCCAGCATAACAAGCGGTCCAATGCTTCTTTGTATATTTCTCTCTTGCTAACACAGTAACTTACTTATTAAAATACCCCTCTCTCTTACACCTGTAATTTATCATTTTGTCTAAGCCAATAGATATCCATAAAAAGACGCATCTTGTAAATTAGCGAGGTGACCGACCGCGGTGTATATAACGAGATTATACACGTGTTCAAGACACGTCATCGCAACAATTGGAGCAATCTGAAAAATTGGAAATTTAACCACTACCATATACAAAGGGACAGATCCAAACATAACAATCCACGAAAATAAACGCTAAAAAAGACAAAAGGAGTAGAAATTGGACATTGGGTTTACTTTCGGTAGCTTCGGAACTCTCGCTTCTCTTATTTTGTCTTTTAGTCCTCACATTCCATGAACGACGTTTCTGACAAAGGGGGAATAATTGCTATTTTCTGGGTTCGAATCTATTAATTTAGAACTTATCATTGGCTAGTTTTTTTACCTTGAAGTAGTATTTTTTTAGCACCTTACATGAAGTGGCTTCATTCCTTGACTGGAGCGAATTATATATATATATATATATATATATATATATATATATATATATATATATATATATATATATATATATATGTATATTTATATATATATGTATATTTATATATATATGTATATTTATATATATATATATATGTATATTTATATATATATATATATATATATGTATATTTATATATATGTATATATATGTATATATATATATGTATATTTATATATATGTATATATGTATATATATGTATATATATATATATATATATATATATATAGGGTGGGCAAAAATAAGGGTCCTATTTTTAAAAATTCATAACTTTTTTATTTATTGATTTAAAAAATTTTTTTTTTTTAGAATAAGTAAAGGACCCCTTCCGAAGCAAGCATAAGCCGTATTAGCCCTAAGGAACGTACCCTTATTTAGAAAACATTATTTTTGCTTAAAAAACTCAAAACAGTGTAAAAAACAATTCTTTAGTTTTTGTAAGTTTTAAGAAGTGTTTTTCGGCTAAAATTTGTTTTGTTTATTTCAAAATATCTCGGAAGGGTCAGTCTACACACACATAAAGTTTGGTGAGTTTAACTTTTATTTTGTGGAAGTTATTAAAATTCAAGTTATTCAAATTTAAAGATAGGACCCTTATTTTGGCCCACCCTGTGTGTGTATATATATATATATATATATATGTATATATATATGTGTGTATATATGTATATATATATATATATATATATATATATATATATATATATATATGTGTGTGTATATATATATATATATATATATATATATATATATATATATATATATATACATATATATATATATATATATATATATATATATAATTGCCACTAAGACGCGCTACTTGTCCATCTATCTAATATATCTCTTTCTCATGCGCAAATGTTTTGTTTCGGTTCTTTGAATACACCTTTTGTTTACGTCAGTTTATCAACCGACGAACAATCAGCCTGGGTTCAAAATGATGATAGCGACGACTACGACGTGAGCGGCAACACGGAGTATAACAGATTTACGCACCATCGGTTAGGCGTAATGTAACAATCGGACTACTATTCTGAGCTTAGATGCTATTCTAAAAATTATATATATATATATATATATTATATTATACATATTTAAGGAAAAGTTGATGTCGAACTAATGCAATATTTCATAGAAATTACATAACATAGAATTTATTAATAAATAAGACTTGTATGAATATATTAAATACTCTACATTAAACTGAGCCCAATAATTAACACTCTATGTCAATCAGAGCTTTAATATTTTAATTAAATTGATTACAAAGTTTACGATATAATTACAATTTTATAAGCATGCTCCAAGAATAAACACTCAACGATGATTATCCATATGTACACGTGTTTCAGAAAATCCTTATTATCACTTTTACAGCAGAGTAATACTTGACGAATTTATGATTTTCCTCTTCAGGATATAGACTTCATCAATTCCGATTCAGATAAATTCTATTCACAATCAGTTCAACAACCAAACAAAGTTCAGATGTTTAGACCTGATATAATATTTTTTTTATTCAATAATAATGACGGGCATAACAAGTGCACTTAGTATAAAGTCAAAACGTATTTCAGATAGGATTTATTTAAAAAGCAACGACTACCTTCGAATCAGTTTTTATTGAATTTCCAATAAGCTTAATTTCATAAGAAAACTAAAAATAACGAATAGTGTTTATATTTCAAATACTTAAGGACGTCAGAAGACCAAGAAATTCAATTTCATAGTTCCAATTATTTATCTATTTCTGATGTTTACAATAAACGGTGTGAAATAATCTCTGGACATGATTGGCCATCTACATTTGGAACTCTAATTTCAGAAGAGATAATCACTTACTTCATCAGTATAATCATAAACAAAAGAAAGTGTTTATGCTGCTATTCTTGTTTTTGTCATTTACGAGTGGAAGGGAGATAACTTATAGTTTTCGATTTTTTAAACGTTAATTAAATATAAAGTACAACCGAACCTATCTGATTTATAAGTTTGTGTCATATTCTCTAACAAAACGACATTATCACAATTATTCTACAATATATGACATTTAAGTGCCAGGCTAGACAAAATTAGCATGACCGACCTCATTATAGTTTGAGATGGATATTTAAAAATACTAAAACTAATTAAAGTCATTATTTAATTTCAGATTCTAAATTCATATCTTATTCTTTCAATATAGTATTACAAAATAACTATATTGATAGGTCTCATAATGGTTCTACATGAACCATTTCCTGTGCATACAGTTCGAAAGAATCTCATCTTTCTTGGTTGATGGGTTCCCTGTATATTTAGTTACAGATAGTCATTCTTCTAAGCATGATCTATTACATCTATCTAATGTTTTTTATGCTTTAACTTTTTAAACTGTGATCAATTTAATGTTGCATGGAATGTTTTTATTTTTAGATCTCATATATACTTAGATAATGAAATAACATTCGGAAAGCGAGGATTATTGAATGTGAGTGCATGTTTTGGATTTTTTGGTTCAATTAGGAAGGCCGTGGTCCAAGTGTAAGTGGTCTTTTTATTATGTCAATATCGTTATCGTTATAAAGATAGTAAGGGTCATACTTGCTATTGTTACTATTATTCATAGTGTTGATATGGTTCCTGCTGTCATAATTTATACATAAATATACAACATGGTCATGTTTACAGTTATTTCCAAACGACCAGTTGTTCTATCTAAGCAATTGCATCTAGTGTCAAGTGATGTTATGTAATTTATTTTCTTGGCTTTATCGATTTTATTTGTATCTGATCCTATTATCCCCTCTTTGACGTTTAGGATAGTAAGATAGCATAATTGTATTTTTGTTAAATCACTTACTGTATCTATGTTTAGTTTTAAAGTTGTCTACAATTATTTCATAGAAGCATTTAAACATTTGTCAAAAAATCAGTTAAACCCGATTATCTGTCGTCTCCTATTATGTCTACGTTTATAGTCCGAAAAATGTGTTTGTTATAATCAATTTTACATATTGCTGCTGGATAGATTTATTCCGTTTATTGGTTCAACTATCGATTTTATTTATGTTATTGTTTAGTTTGCGCCAGGATTTATTAGTCATTGCCATGTTATGAGTAATTACATTCTGTTTTTTGTAAACTTATTACTAATAGTGTAGCCACTGTTATTTAGGAAATCAATCATTTAAGTGTATACTGACATTTTTAGTGCATTATTGTAAGATTAAGAATTCCCATTATGCTAGATGGTAGCCTATAGATTCAATTTAAAATGTTCAGTATAATATATTTTATTATTTATCTAGTGACTTGAGTTGTTATGTATATAATACAGGGTTTGGTACAGTTAATGGAAAGATTGCTGGTAAGGTTGAAAGTTTAATATAGGGACTCAGCGGCATTTTGGTTGATGTCAATTGTTATTTTAAATTCATAGTGTTTGAATAGTTTATAGATTTTTTCATTTTTTTTCATATATTCTATTTAGAGTTTTAATCAAGTGTTAGACATTTTGTGTATATTTCATTTAGCAAGAATAGCCGAAGACTATCAGTCACCTACACAGAGTCCGTTATTCCCATTAGTATGTTACATTTGTAGAATAATAATAGTTGTTGATTATTTATGGCAAGATAAATGTGAATGTGGGTGCGAGCATGTGAATG
Organism: Sepiola atlantica; assembly: GCA_963556195.1. Taxonomy (NCBI): domain Eukaryota; kingdom Metazoa; phylum Mollusca; class Cephalopoda; order Sepiida; family Sepiolidae; genus Sepiola; species Sepiola atlantica. The sequence goes on along the minus strand of OY744541.1, from coordinate 43,408,224 downwards.
TGTGGGTGCGGATGTCTATTGTAAGGGGAAATTGTACCTGTTTATAGTTTGGCGTAGATATAAAAGAGGTAAATACGTGTGAAAACAGCTGTTAAGCATAAGGTTAAATTATCAAGAAATTAAAAGAAAAAATGGGTACTTAACTATAATTTCAAGAACAACGTCTGGGTTGTGAGTAGGTGTTGTGATGAAAGTGAGTGACTTTATAAGCGAGAGTTAGATGTCAATAATTACCGCAACGGGCTGACTGTAAGTTGGTGAGGGTGGGAGTGCCAATGAGTTGTTGAAGTCAAGCCGTCTAAAACACTACCGCTTAATTTCTGGATTTGTCATATTTTAAAATCTTGGCGAATTCGCATACGACTTTTTATTTAAGTGAGTACACATTTTAATTAGTAAACAATATAAACATGTTGGTGTCTATTCGTTTTACAGGAAATGCGGCGTAGATCCACGTGCGTACGGACTATTTTAAAACACTTTTTGTATGTGCGTCGCCGGGGGAACAAGAGATTGAACGTAACGTCATTTACATTAATGACAGCATTCTGCCTAAACATACATTGTTTACTAAGACAACACAACTGTCTATGGCTGCACGTAGATGAGCACTGCTGATTAACATTTCACTGATTCTCTCTCTTCAAACCTGAATCATGTGGTACACTGCAGAAAAAGTTGCGTGTTACTTTAAACACCTAAAACCAAGCTTCTCCCCTTTCACCATTAGCACTTGGATCCCTGTTTTGCTCGTTTCGATATGAATGGATTTCTCCTAAACAAAAATCCTTGTTTTGCGATCTCTTAGGATTGACTTTCATTCTAAATCTGAAATGAAAGTCATATATTTCGTCTATGGCTAAGGTCGCTGGAAAAAATGTTTGGATCCTTCTATCGCTCCAGAAAGTACCTGATTCCAGATTCAATCCTCTACATATATACGAGTCAGATCAAGAGATAGAATACTTCTGGCATAAGAGATGTGTCTAGTCTCTCTCTACTCTATCGTTATTTCAATGGAAAGTGCTCGACTGAACTACCCCTGTAGTTCCTCTTTGTATGACATTCACAGCAAGAACTCGTCTTTTTACCTCAACAGAAAGTGACTTTTCATTCTCCCTGCAAGTGTCTAGCACCAGGAGTTTATTTCATGGACAGAGATTCTTTGCAGAGGCTTCCTGCCTGTGAGACACAATACCGCGAGTCTGTTTCCCTGTTAATTACAACCTGGTCGTCTTCAAATCAAATTTCAACAATATTTTTGTAATAAACCACCCCAGTAGTAATCGCATGCAGTTCATATCTTTAATCAATGTTTCATCTGGCAATTATTTCTATCTCATTAATTAGTGATACGGCATACTCACATTGACACATCGGTTCTCGTAAGATCACCATTTGGCAACGTTGAGCCTGGTCAGTACCAGATGGGTGACCATTTGGGAATACCAAGCGCTATATGTAAGAGGACGTCACCACCTCTCTACAAGAACCGCAAAAAACCTAACGTCGTTCTCTCCCCTTACCGGAATATACATGCGACTGAGGATGGCTTGTGAATTTGATACTCCCTAGAAACTTCCTTCTTTTGGCAGAAGCTAGTTCAACCTGCCCAGGGTGAATACCGTACCAGGGTACAGGGGGATTGGTGATCTATTGCGTCACTACATGGACTCGTCACAACAGCATGAATAATAATAAGCTGGTAATCAACAGCTACTATTACCAAGCCTGAAGCAGTCTTTAATAACACATTACTTCTGAACTTTCTCTAAATACATATTCTTGTTGACTCTACCTCCTTGTTGTATATTCTTTTTAGACCCTTTAAAGCCACAAGATTTGAGTGGCTCTTCACCTGGATAAGTGTTTACCCGATAGCCACAAAAAGCGTTAATCATGGTTTATCGTCAATGTAAGCTCCCTCAGTTGAGACTCCCCAGTGACGATCAAACTCTCTAGTTTGAATTTTCGTGACAAATTTATAAACCATTAGACGGCGACGACTACGCGCCAAAATAAGAAAAATTGACAATGAACACTTTTCTCTGCGGGTGATATCCGCGAGCTCAAATCGAGCAAAATTCCCATCATTTCCATAGCAATTCAATGTTGGCATATTTAAAAAGCAATTTTCCTTTATATCCCCCGGGGTTTCCTTTGGTAGGAGACAACCTCTCAATCATATTTGCTTTTTCGTTTTGGCTTTCTCTCCTCATTTTTCAGTTTTAGTGGATAACTATATAATTGCAATTTTGCATTCACACTGAAAACATAGGGTTGAGACGAAGAAATAAAGAAATAATAAGCGATAGTAGTAGTAGTAGTAGTATTAATATTCCTTGCAAAGAAAAATAGTAAAAGTAGAATACGTTGAATAAGAATGAGTAGTAAGAATAGTAGAAGTAGAAGTAGTAGTAGTAGTAGTAGTAGTAGTAGTAGTAGTAGTACATGTAGTAGTAATAGTAGTAGAGAATACTAAGAAAATAAACTTATTAGTGAAATGAATAATCGTAAAATAATAGGGAGAAGAACTCAAGAATCAATAAGAGATGGTAAAGAAAGTAGTCATAGTAGAATACACTGGGGAAGTATAATAATAATAATAATAATAATAATAATAATAATAATAATAATAATAATAATAATAATAATAATACTACTACTACTACTAATAATAATAATAATGATAATAATACTAAGAAGAAGAATAATAATGATAATGATACTAATAATAATAACAATAACCATAACAATAACAATAATAATAACAATAATAATATGATCATAATAAAACAATAACAATAATAATAACAATAACAATAATAACAACAATAATAACAATAATAATACTGACAATAATAATAATAACAATAAGAATAACAATAATAATAATAATAATAATAATAATAATAAAAATAACTATAATAATAATGATGATGATAAAATAATAATAACAACAATAATATTAATAATAATAATAATAATAACAACAACAATAATACTACTACTAATAATAATCACAATAATAATAATAATTACAATAACAATAATAATAATAACAATAACAATAACAATAATAATAATAATAACAATAACAATAATAATAATGATTACAATAATAATAGTTATTATTATAATAACAATATTAATAATGATAATGATAAAAATAAGTAGTAGTAGCAGTGATAGTAGTAGTAATAGTAGTAACTATACTAAAAAGAAAATAAACTAATAGTAGTGGAATAAGAAGACCACACATAGTAGTAATATGGGAGGAAGTAACATGTTGGAAGGTAGTTATAAAAGCCTATATATTCATATTAACCATCCTTCTAGAGGGAGGTTTTTGTTCTTTGACTCAGAAGAGACCAGACGTTGGCTCTTGCTTCAGCAGAGAGACCCCGTTCTCTGCTCCATTACTTATTGTTGCCAGACCCAGTTAAGTTGGAGAGAATTTCTTTTTACAGCAGTCGGGGGACTGCTGCCGCTCTCCTTCTGGGTATGACCCTATAAAATATTTTTTCTAACAATATCATTAAATATATTGCTACCAGGCTGCCCACCCATGTTGCCTATAAATCTGCCCCTTATTATTACAGTAGCCTCTTACATTTTCAATGGCAATATGTCTTGTTGGAGTTAAAATATGTAAAAATAATAAAAGATCATTATGACTAGTTTCTGTTGCAAAAATAAGTATAAAAGATCATATAAACATAGATTTGATAAACAAAATGAAGTAGTAGTTATCGAATTATTATTATTATTATTATTATTATTATTATTATTATTATTATTATTATTATTATTATTATTATTATTACTAGTAGAAGTAGCAGTAGTACTAGTATAAACGTATGGAAGATGTCATCTTACTACTACTGCTGACATAAGAGAAGATCTTTGTTATTGCAGGAGTGATAATCAATAAAATACCACAATGGCTCGAAAAATAAGTCGAAATGATTAAATAAGGAAGAGAACGGATTGAATGAAGGATTGGTTTGTAAAAAAAGTGAACAAATGAATCAAATTATCATTAGAGAAAATTAAAAAAGAAATGCATTTTCTGACAAGAACATAAAGGAAAGCCTGTCTTGAACTTTTGTGTTGCACGCTATTTTTCTCAATTAAAACCGTTTACTGAACTTTAATATTGTGAATATATTAACGTCGGACTTTCATTACGTCATTATAATAGGTATTTGGTGTCTGTCAATAACCGAAACTACGTGATCATTCTCAAAGAATTTAAGTCATTATCCTTAAAGATTCTATTTATACTGAAACATTAAATATCGTTGTACTAATGAGTCATTGTTTATCAAGGCCTAAATACCACACGAGGATAAGGGTTGATGAGTTTGTAAGGTGAGACAACACTTTGGAGACAACGGTTAAAAATGGTAAGAATTTTATTATTTAAGATGACAGCTGAACAAGCATTTATTAACATCGGACTTGAAAACAACCATATTGTAGTCAGCTGGAAAGCATGCTCGTGGAATTGTGTTCCACAGATGGGTAGTTCTTGGAAAGAAACTCTGCTCATTGAAGTTCTGTTTAGTTATATTTTAACATGGGAAGAAAAGAAAAATATTTACAGTTGTTGTAGTTAGACGAGTTTTCGTTATGAATGTTTTACATGGGAAAGCAGAGGTTGGAGCCCACAGTCGATCACCTACCATGAAAATAACGATAGAGGAGAAAGAGACTAGCACTGTCTCTTCTGTGTGAAAGAGGCTCAATGGAAGAGAAAAGGTCATCCCCCACTAGGTTTCGAAGTCGATATTGTACGCTGTCAAGGTCAGGATGAGTTCTCTTAATGTCATATCTTGAAATGTGACAACGGTACTTCATTTTTTATTTTATGGTAATGGGATGTTTATGGTGTTAAACAATAATCTATCTTTCAGTTAGTAGTTGTAATAGAAGCGATTGTAGCGATAGTCCTACAGAAAAGGAATTTACGTGACAAGTGAAAGAAAGGAAAACAACTTCTGACCATTTCACACCGTCAAGAATTGCGGAATTGACTGTCAATCCATACTCAGCAGTCCAGTTCCCCGAAACCAGATAACACGACTAATACAACCTACTTTCTAACCGTTTCATTTTCCAGCCTATATAAGTCAGCACGTCAGGTGTCGCAGGTCCCGAAACGTCACGATTCATATAAAACATTAGACGGAGGATAACAACTTGTAGGAATGAGTACCCCCGATGTTCAAGCGCATCACTCTAGCTATTATCGTGACAACGCCATGTCTGTTATCACTTCATCCCGGAACGTCTGACACTTGACGAAAAACAAAACAAAAAACTTTGTCTCATGTGTGAGCACCTAAATAGAGATTTATTGAAATACACTTTTAGTTACAACTTAATTATTTTCTTTTCTAATGAATTATTTGTTATTTCTTTTTTATTTGTTTGTGTGTGAATATTCAAACAAATACTTGTTAAAAGCAACTATGTACTATATCTAAATACGCAGATATGCACACGTTTTCATATGCCACGCCTAGCTCCGAATGCGTGACGTTAGTTATGTGGCTCTATCTTTTAGCTTTTTTTACAAAAACGCCTAGGACGATGTGACGTTCAATCATTATCGTCCTCCGGGAGCTTTTGTAACAATGTTCAACTAATTAATTATTAAAAAAAAATATATTCATGGAAATACCTTAAAATAAAATAATATGAAATAAAAATAATAAGAAGAAATGAACAGAAAAAAAATTATTAATATTATATTATTACAAGACTATACGTTATATATTTCAGGGTCGTACCGCCGTTTCATCCAGATCGACTGTTTTTTAAAATTTTAAAAATACGTCTATTGGCCTTAAAGAAATGATCAGCGTCCCAAAATGTAAACAATCGGGATAAATCGCGTTTTCCTTTACTGTGAGTCGGTGCCTTGCTGAAGCGTTCTTTTTGAAGAATGTATGGTTATCAGATTTATATTTCTGTTGTGTTGGATTATTAAGTGTTTTATTTAATTAATATTTTATTTATTAATAGTTTTGTATTTTTATAAAATATTTTATTTTATTTTGACGTGTTTCATTTTATTATTTATTTATTTATTTATTTATAGTTTTGTATATTGTTTAACGTATATAAAACTTTTAAAAATAAAACCTTTAAAATAAAAACTTTAAAAAACTATGAATAAGTAATGAAGGGAAACACTTAATAAAATAAAACAAAACATAAACAAATACAAAACTCTAAAAAAATAAAATAAAATAAAATAAAATACTTAATAAATCCCACCCAACAAATATATAACTCTGATACCGATACACTTTTCAAAAGGAACGCTTCAGCTAGGCACCGGTGAATAAAAACGACATTAACCCTATTGTTTACATTTCGGGACGCTGATGATCCCTTATGGCCAATAAACGTATTTTAAAAATATAAAATGCCACCCATCTGGATTAAACGGAAGTACGACTCTGAAATATGTTACGTATAGTTGTATTTAGCCCACACTATTTTGTGATCGATGAATTTACGATTTTATTTCGACATAATCTGATACACACACACACACACTATATATATATATATATATATATATATATATATATATATATATATATATATGCACAACATGCACTTGGTAAATGCTTAGTTGATATTCTTAAGCCCGTACTTTTTATTCGGACTATTGTATTAGTGATCCCTTTCAATTTGTATCTTATATACACACATTATCTCTCTGAAAAGATACCGAGTTCTTGGCTGCCTTTGACATTAGTAGTCTGTTTACCAATGTACCTTTGGATGAAACCATTGGTATATGGTATACTAATATAAATAGAGAGCTATAACGTGAATCTGTGATTTTTATAAAATTATATATATATATATATATATATATATATATATATATATATATATATATATTTGGGCAGCATTTTGTCATCCAAACATATTTTGTTAAATAATACAGACAAACAATGGTTGCATATCTGGTATAATCCTTTCACTTTGCCGAATGTGTAAATCTGCTCTCTCCCCAGAAGGTTAGACACAATTCAGGTGTGATTTTGAAAAGCCAGTTCATTGGGGTAAGCGTTCCCTGCCTTATAAAAATGCCCGAGCCACATATATATATATATACATAAATATATATATCTATATATATATGTATATATATATATATATATATATATATATATGTATATATATATATATATATATATATATATATATATATATATATATATAAATATATATATATATATAAATATATAAATATTTTTATAAATATTTATATATATATAAATATTTATAAAAAAATTCTTTTCTTTATACAAACATTATTACAAACACTAGAGTTTCATAGAATTAACATCTGGGAAACAATAACAATACAATTACCATATTATATATATATATATATATATATATATATATATATATATATATATTGATATATAAATATATATATATATATATATATATATATATATATATAAGATACGTCTGAGGAGACATAATTAATAAAGAGAAAGATATATGGATGCGATTACACAATACACATCTACATCGCAGTTCATAGTAAGACACTTTTATTGAATTTATTCATGCGTTCTTATAACAAAATAATTTAATTGTTATTTTACTGTTAAATCATCTCTTTACATTATTAAAACTGTTATTATTTTGCTTAATATACTATCCTTTTATTTCATTACTGTCTTTTCCCCGAGAAAAAAACATACAATAATTTGCGCTTATCTGATAGATTTAAATTAGAAGTGCCATTGTATTTCTCTGAACGTTTCATTTCTGTCGATCAGTCGGTTTGTTGGTCGGTGAAATGTGAGTTTCTTTCAATAAATATCAATATGAAAAGGAACACACGGTGGACACTGATAAAAGTGTTTATTTAATTGCTTCCCGGTGGAGCAAGATATGACACGAGACCTGAAGGTGAAGAAAAGCAGCTCCTCCGAATGGGCACTAATATGGTACAAAAATGGTCAAGGAAGGATTCGTCGACATCATCCGATAGGGGCGCCTTAAATTGCTCGGCAATAGCCTCTCCCCCGAAGGAAGGGTTTATGTACCATCTAGAATCGCACCGACAATACCCCATTCCGATAAAATAAAAGTCTGCGCACCAGTTAGGAAGTCCATATTTGTAAGAATGATGCCAAGGCCACCACAGCTGGCATGAACAAGCTTAATGAGAAATGTATGTCCCTATTCACTTGCCTCCTTACAAGGGCATAGTTAGACACAAGGTCGGTTTATAATGTAGGAAAATGTAGCTCTCCAAAGTTATGCACTCCTGATTGGAAAAAAATTAAAACTTACCTTATTCTAGAAGGACCCATCCCTCGCCGACCGAGGACAGCAAAGATGAAACATAGCATCAGAACAGATATCGCACTCTGGTCCAAAAGATGATAAGTGTGCGTCGATTGTTGCAATAACTCTGAGTCCTAGACTTCACCTTCTCTCTAAGAAGGAGTTTGTTTATTGTTAATCGAGCTTGGAATCCGATTTTGTTCGTAAACCTTTTAGTTTAAAATAGCATTTGTTTCTGTTAGTCAACCTTATGTTTAAAAAACTTTACTTTGATCTGTCAACCTAAATTGTGAAATAGAGTTTTCTTTGGATGTTACCCTTACATTGAAAATAGTATTTCCTTTGGTCTGTCACTCTGACGTGTTAAATATCATTTTTGTTTATCTGTCAACGTTAAGTGTGAAATGCAATTTTCTTTAATCTGTAAACTTAAAGTGTGATGAAGTATTTTCGTTGGTCTGTCAACTTAACGCGTTAAATAGCATCTTCATTAGTCTGTAAACGGTAAGCGTGAAATACCATTTTCATTTGTCTATCAATTTAAATTGTGAAATAGCGTTTGAATTTTAGTTTTTCATTTTTTTTACTTTTATTTACTCAAAATAAGGCATGTTGACACAAAGACATAAGGGCTACTGTGAATGTAGATCCATATTAATAGGGGGCGTCTCAATTTAGGAGTTGTGCAGCGAGAAATTTTTACACATTGCATTCAAATGTATGCATGTTTATCTGTTAACCTTACATTTTAAATGTCACCTTTTGATTTGCCAATCTAAGATGTGAAATAGCATTTTCGTTCGTTTGTCAAGCTTCAATTTGAAGGTAGATACCGACTTTCATATATATATTATTTATAGTATTCATCCATCTAATATTTTCCCACCGACCCGACAGCATGACGCTATTTCCACTTATAAAGGGGCGTCATTTGCTCTGAACCTTTCACGCCGTCATGAATTGCGTAATCTGCTGTCAATCCCAGCACCACACTGAGTTCGTCGAAACCAGAGGAAAAGAAAACGACAAATACAGCTCACTTCCTGACTGTTTCATTTTCTAGGCGTGTTCAGTAAAAAGGGCAAGTCTTTTCGGTCCTGATACTTCATGATTCATACGAGCCATTGGGCAAATGATCTCAGTCAAAAGGTCAGGTCTTTTCGGTCCTGATACTTCATGATTCATACGAGCCATTGGACAAATGATCCTAGTCAAAAGGTCAGGTCTTTTCGGTCCTGATACTTCATGATTCATACGAGCCATTGGGCAAATGATCTCAGTCAAAAGGTCAGGTCTTTTCGGTCCTGATACTTCATGATTCATACGAGCCATTGGACAAATGATCTCAGTCAAAAGGTCAGGTGTTTTCGGTCCTGATACTTCATGATTCATACGAGCCATTGGACAAATGATCTCAGTCAAAAAGTCAGGTCTTTTCGGTCCTGATACTTCATGATTCATACGAGCCATTGGGCAAATGATCTCAGTCAAAATGTCAGGTCTTTTCGGTCCTGATACTTCATGATTCATACGAGCCATTGGACAAATGATCTCAGTCAAAAGGTCAGGTCTTTTCGGTCCTGATACTTCATGATTCATACGAGCCATTGGACAAATGATCTCAGTCAAAAGGTCAGGTCTTTTCGGTCCTGATACTTCATGATTCATACGAGCCATTGGACAAATGATCTCAGTCAAAAGGTCAGGTCTTTTCGGTCCTGATACTTCATGATTCATACGAGCCATTGGACAAATGATCTCAGTCAAAAGGTCAGGTCTTTTCGGTCCTGATACTTCATGATTCATACGAGCCATTGGACAAATGATCTCAGTCAAAAGGTCAGGTCTTTTCGGTCCTGATACTTCATGATTCATACGAGCCATTGGACAAATGATCTCAGTCAAAAGGTCAGGTCTTTTCGGTCCTGATACTTCATGATTCATACGAGCCATTGGACAAATGATCTCAGTCAAAAGGTCAGGTCTTTTCGGTCCTGATACTTCATGATTCGTACGAGCCATTGGACAAATGATCTCAGTCAAAAGGTCAGGTCTTTTCGGTCCTGATACTTCATGATTCATACGAGCCATTGGACAAATGATCTCAGTCAAAAGGTCAGGTCTTTTCGGTCCTGATACTTCATGATTCATACGAGCCATTGGACAAATGATCTCAGTCAAAAGGTCAGGTCTTTTCGGTCCTGATACTTCATGATTCATACGAGCCATTGGACAAATGATCTCAGTCAAAAGGTCAGGTGTTTTCGGTCCTGATACTTCATGATTCGTACGAGCCATTGGACAAATGATCTCAGTCAAAAGGTCAGGTCTTTTCGGTCCTGATACTTCATGATTCGTACGAGCCATTGGACAAATGATCTCAGTCAAAAGGTCAGGTCTTTTCGGTCCTGATACTTCATGATTCATACGAGCCATTGGACAAATGATCTCAGTCAAAAGGTCAGGTCTTTTCGGTCCTGATACTTCATGATTCATACGAGCCATTGGACAAATGATCTCAGTCAAAAGGTCAGGTCTTTTCGGTCCTGATACTTCATGATTCATACGAGCCATTGGACAAATGATCTCAGTCAAAAGGTCAGGTTTTTTCGGTCCTGATACTTCATGATTCATACGAGCCATTGGACAAATGATCTCAGTCAAAAGGTCAGGTCTTTTCGGTCCTGATACTTAATGATTCATACGAGCCATTGGACAAATGATCTCAGTCAAAAGGTCAGGTCTTTTCGGTCCTGATACTTCATGATTCGTACGAGCCATTGGACAAATGATCTCAGTCAAAAGGTCAGGTCTTTTCGGTCCTGATACTTCATGATTCATACGAGCCATTGGACAAATGATCTCAGTCAAAAGGTCAGGTCTTTTCGGTCCTGATACTTCATGATTCGTACGAGCCATTTGACAAATGATCTCAGTCAAAAGGTCAGGTCTTTTCGGTCCTGATACTTCATGATTCATACGAGCCATTGGACAAATAATCTCAGTCAAAAGGTCAGGTCTTTTCGGTCCTGATACTTCATGATTCATACGAGCCATTGGACAAATGATCTCAGTCAAAAGGTCAGGTCTTTTCGGTCCTGATACTTCATGATTCATACGAGCCATTGGGCAAATGATCTCAGTCAAAAGGTCAGGTCTTTTCGGTCCTGATACTTCATGATTCATACGAGCCATTGGACAAATGATCTCAGTCAAAAGGTCAGGTCTTTTCGGTCCTGATACTTCATGATTCATACGAGCCATTGGACAAATGATCTCAGTCAAAAGGTCAGGTCTTTTCGGTCCTGATACTTCATGATTCATACGAGCCATTGGGCAAATGATCTCAGTCAAAAGGTCAGGTCTTTTCGGTCCTGATACTTCATGATTCATACGAGCCATTGGACAAATGATCTCAGTCAAAAGGTCAGGTCTTTTCGGTCCTGATACTTCATGATTCATACGAGCCATTGGACAAATGATCTCAGTCAAAAGGTCAGGTCTTTTCGGTCCTGATACTTCATGATTCATACGAGCCATTGGACAAATGATCTCAGTCAAAAGGTCAGGTCTTTTCGGTCCTAATACTTCATGATTCATACGAGCCATTGGACAAATGATCTCAGTCAAAAGGTCAGGTCTTTTCGGTCCTGATACTTCATGATTCATACGAGCCATTGGACAAATGATCTCAGTCAAAAGGTCAGGTCTTTTCGGTCCTGATACTTCATGATTCATACGAGCCATTGGACAAATGATCTCAGTCAAAAGGTCAGGTCTTTTCGGTCCTGATACTTCATGATTCATACGAGCCATCGGACAAATGATCTCAGTCAAAAGGTCAGGTCTTTTCGGTCCTGATACTTCATGATTCATACGAGCCATTGGACAAATGATCTCAGTCAAAAGGTCAGGTCTTTTCGGTCCTGATACTTCATGATTCATACGAGCCATTGGACAAATGATCTCAGTCAAAAGGTCAGGTCTTTTCGGTCCTGATATTTCATGATTCATACGAGCCATTGGACAAATGATCTCAGTCAAAAGGTCAGGTCTTTTCGGTCCTGATACTTCATGATTCATTCGAGCCATTGGACAAATGATCTCAGTCAAAAGGTCAGGTCTTTTCGTTCCTGATACTTCATGATTCATACGAGCCATCGGACAAATGATCCTAGTCAAAAGGTCAGGTCTTTTCGGTCCTGATACTTCATGATTCATACGAGCCATTGGACAAATGATCTCAGTCAAAAGGTCAGGTCTTTTCGGTCCTGATACTTCATGATTCATACGAGCCATTGGACAAATGATCTCAGTCAAAAGGTCAGGTCTTTTCGGTCCTGATACTTCATGATTCATACGAGCCATTGGACAAATGATCTCAGTCAAAAGGTCAGGTCTTTTCGGTCCTGATACTTCATGATTCATACGAGCCATTGGACAAATGATCTCAGTCAAAAGGTCAGGTCTTTTCGTTCCTGATACTTCATGATTCATACGAGCCATCGGACAAATGATCTCAGTCAAAAGGTCAGGTCTTTTCGGTCCTGATACTTCATGATTCATACGAGCCATTGGACAAATGATCTCAGTCAAAAGGTCAGGTCTTCTCGTTCCTGATACTTCATGATTCATACGAGCCATCGGACAAATGATCTCAGTCAAAAGGTCAGGTCTTTTCGGTCCTGATACTTCATGATTCATACGAGCCATTGGACAAATGATCTCAGTCAAAAGGTCAGGTCTTTTCGGTCCTGATACTTCATGATTCATACGAGCGATTGGACAAATGATCTCAGTCAAAAGGTCAGGTCTTTTCGGTCCTGATACTTCATGATTCATACGAGCCATTGGACAAATGATCTCAGTCAAAAGGTCAGGTCTTTTCGGTCCTGATACTTCATGATTCATACGAGCCATTGGACAAATGATAACTAGTTGTAGGAACAAGCTTCGAGAGACCACTTGGATATCCCAGCGCATTTACATAGCTATCATCCGAAGCAACGCTATGTCTATTATGACTTCATGTCGCAACTTCCAAGTCTTTATGAAGAAAACAAAAACGTTTACCCTCGTGTGGAGCTAAGTAAATCAACATCTATTGAAATACTTCTTTTTTATTACCCAGTTTCAGATGATGAACATAAACAGTAATCTATATAATAATAGGCGAAGTCATCTCTTGTTCGCACGAACGCTATCACCTTTTTAACAATAAACAAATATGAGAATCGTCCTATCAGCAAAGATAATGGTTAGTGATTAATCTGATGCCGCAGAGGTAACAAATTCAGACTTTACTCATTTTAAAATGAATTGTTCTAAAATCAAATAAATAAATAAAGAGTTAACATATTCGTTTTATTTTAAAGAATATTTCGCTGACGACGACAATTATTATTTTGAAAAGAAGAAAAGGTTTTATTTTCCTTCTAACTATTGACGCTGACATACATTTATTATTTCAAAAAGACTTATTATTAACGGAAAATTATACAATTTGATGTTGAAAGCACCGTGGAATATCAACGACGGCGCGCTAATGATAAATAATACGCTAAGGCATTACGTGTTCGTACGTAGGTTATCACCGTCTACCTTAATTTATTTTAATGAGATCGTCCGATTTCCAAAGATGAAATATATGTAATGCAAAAAAGTAGTAGAAAATGTACGTGTGTTGTTAAGGTCATAGTTCTAACTTTACTCATTTTGGAATGAATTGATCTAACATCGAATTGTGTCGTTATGTTTTAACTTTCATACGTACTATTTGCATTCTTTTTACTTAAATATCATTCGGATACACATCTAAGTGTTACAATTTTTAATAAATCAATAAATAAGAGACACATTCGTTTTATTTAATTACATGTTAGCTGAGAATAACAATCATTTTTACCTAACAAGAAAGATGCAATATTTTTCTGTATATTATTTAACCGTAATACTTGTATTATTTGAAGATATATTAGGATCAACACTAAATTATAGGAGGTGGCGATGGTGAAATGATTAATGACACGAGCGGACGACCTGGGTGTACCGAATTCGAAGCCAGTAGGTTTCATCGCATCACTTTTATTTATGGATATGGGCAAACTTCAGCAGGTCAAAGTTTTCAGTTGAGTTTTCTGTTCTTTTAACTATCTTAAATGTAGTTGGCATTTTTACTAATTTCTAATCATGCTACACAATTTACTTGTATTGACCCTATGTTTTCTTAAACTTTTTTCTTTTTCTTTTTTTAAATTTTGAGCTTCAATTCATTCTACCTTCTCCTTAGCGTTTAATTTTATAAATAGTAAACTAGTATCCCTCTACTGGCTGTAGAATTCGATGTTCTTGTAGCTAAATGTTGAAAATATATTTTGAAAAATGGATAGTCAAACATGTTAGAAAAAAAAAAGAAAGTTCACTCCTGCTATAAGTACCTTTTTCTAAAAACAAGAATCTGGGAATCCAATGTCACTCTCCTAAAAGGCAAATCTTCTTCATAGTGGTAAGGGTGCTGGAAACGTGGTAGTGTCAGAAGTACCCGGCTAACAGGATTCTGGTAAAAATACAGGAAGTATTCGCATCAGGATCCGTCGTTCTCTGGTCGCCTCTGCCTCTGCGTGCGGCAAGCAAATATGTCTCAGGAGCAAAACCAGAAAATAATCGATTGAGAATGACAACGTTGCTTTGCACTATTCTGTTGTGTGTTCTGGGCCAAACCTTCCCCGACTTCGCATGCAATCGTTGAGACTTTCTGTTCTCCGTGTCAAGGGGGACTTGCAATATGACGTGTTTACGAATAGCTGTCACCAACGACGAGGCATTGATGCAGACCAGACAACCCTGAGGCACGATTTTCAGAGCTCTATTAAGAAGCCGGTTAACAGCAACAACATCAAGCCAGTCAGAACCATCGTATCATGCTGATTCATACGAATTTATTTTTAGACAAAATAGGAAAAAAGCTACCGTGGAATTTCCACGGGCCCCGCTAGTTCGCATAAATCCGTTTAATAGGATATTTGCTTTTAGGTTATTCCAAAAAGTTTTACTTCATTTTTTAATATATTGTCTGTGCATGAGTATAATAAAACGATTAAAACACGTAAAAGTAAACAAATAGTTAATATGTGTTTCTGTAGTGATAATAACATGGCGTTATATGGTGGGGGGGGGTAATGTGATGTGCAGTATGAAATGAACATTCGACATTTCATTCTTGTGTTTTTTTTTTCGGGAAACCGATTAGCGAATGTTATTAAAAAAATCCAGGGGCATTCGTTGATGTTGAATTGCAAACATTTTTAATGAAGATAAAAAAACAAGAACATACGAGAAACTATCAGAAAAAAAAACAACAAACAAAACGAGAAATCCCAATCACGCAACTCGTTATATTTACGCATTTAAACGGAACATTATATTTCCAGATCAACGAAGTGATCTTTTGATTCTGTGACATAGCGGCATCTGTCTGTCGGCTTCAAAACGAGACATTTTTTTTTTTTAAAGTGATATTCATCCCAAACAAGGCACATTGTTACTGAGACATGAGGGGCTACTGCGAAGTAGGGGCCACCTTTATAGGGGAATCTTAAGTTTGGAGTTGTGCAGCAATATGTTTGTTCACATTACATTTAATTTTCTGCATGTTAGTACAGTCAAGGAAACAGAGAACATGGAGGGTATTCAAAAAGCAAGCAATTCGAAGAAAGAAGGTAGTAGAGTCGAAAGTTTTGCAGCACCTAGAGACCTCTACAGTGCAAGGGGTGGAATTTTGCTGATTGATATTTAAAGCGACTCATGATAGATAATATAAATCCTTCTACATCTATATTATAATTCCCTTGTTTCATTCGTTTGTAAGACGTCTATCATGGTTTACTACTTATTGTGGATCAAGGAATGGTCCAAATGTCAAGAAATATGAAATAATTTGATATTTATCTGATATTTGCTAATCGAATTAATGTACATTTTAGTGAAGACTATTCTAAAATACGTAATTCTAACGTTGGTATGGATGGATAGAACATCGAATCGGATAAGTATTTCGTTGTACACCTGATTTGGCATCATAATTTAAAGGCACCCTTGCGCTCTCTGATAACTTGAAAATGTTGGATCTCAAACCAATGAACAATAGAGTGCAATGTGAATATTATATGATAGACATAACTTACTTAGCTGAAAATATGGACACAGAACAATTAGTAATTAACAAAAAATATGTTAATCACATCTGTAATAATATTAACATAAAAAACACATAATACCATGGCCGCAAAAAAGGTTCAAAATCCTATCAGATAGAGTTGTAGAACAATAAAAAAATAATACATGTCGCTTTAAGACAAGTTGCATTTATTATTGTTCTTCCTCTCTCTCTCTCTCATATATATATATATATATATATATATATATATATATATATATATATATATATATATATATATATTGTGTGTGTGTTACGTTTTACTCATCGGGTTGCCGAAGATATATATTCCGAAATTCGTAATGATCGGTTCATAAAAAATAAGAAAACCCCAAAATCTAAAACTTTACAAAGAAATAATTTGATAATGTTAGTCATTGTATTTAAATATATATATATATATATATATATATATATATATATATATATATGTATTCCAAAATTCGTAATGCTCCGTTTATTAGTTCAAAATGTAAAACATTTTTAGAAGCGGGTGGAAGTCGGCGCCCCCAATAAATATTAAAGTTTACAAAAAAAAACAATGTGCCAATGTTATTTACAGAGTTGCCTAGAATATATATTGTAACATTCATTATGATCAGTTTATAAAAAAGTGATTAAAAATATTTTCTTTAGCTATATAAACCTCCTAAATTTGACATTTACGAAACAAAAATAATGTGCTCATGTTACTAACCGTATTTTTTAGAATATATTTTCCAAACTTCATAATCATATGTTCATTAGTTTAGGAGGGATATTACCTATCCCCTCTATGTATATATATATATATATATATATATATATATTGTTTTTCATTCTTTCCATATATGATCTAATGTAAAGCTAAGATGTTTACTCTGCCTTGCCAGTGTCGCAGATTTTGTACATGTCTGTATAAATAAAAATAATCATATATAAGAGCTCTATTTGATAATGAGCACTCTTTATAAGCCCGGTTGAAATTCTTTGGATTACTATCCTTTGGATGTTTACCTCGCCTGGATTATATATATATATATATATATATTCATTTCATATATATATATATATATATATATATATATATATATATATATATATATATATATATATATATATTCTTTTCAACTTGGAGAAGTATTTTTTGTGTTTAATAAAACAATAATGAATTATTCTTTGAAATTCTTTTTTCTTTTGGCATTCTATTACAATAACACTATGACGTGTTCCAATTTACCATTTCCTAATATGCAGAATCTGTAGCAGAATTGGGAATTTGTTACAATTTCAAAAGAGGATATGAGTTTCAGGTGTGTTAGATTTTCAAAACAACAAAAAAAGAAACTCGAGTACAAACATTTCACATACAAGTTTGGAGTAGTTAGTCACAGTTAACCTTTGTATTAAAATAGGTAAAGGTAAAGGTCGCATAGCCAGCATCGCACACTGCCCATGGCGGCGGTGATTTGTTAAGAATCACCGTGTCTAGGGCACAGCATATGGAAGACGGAGCCCATCTCTCTCCTTCCGCTGCCTTGAACCTTCCCTGAATTTTGGTCAGGTACCCATTTACTGCTGGGTGGACAGAGGGAGTTTCCAGACCCGAAAATTCGCATGCCGTGAGTGGGATCAAACCCGGGTCGACCAACCCAAAGACAAGTGCTATAACCACTCGTCCATAGGCCCTCCCTGTGTTAAAATACAAAGCATTATAATTTTGAAAAAAATTTCATTCAGTCCCAAACAAAGCGTATTGCCACTAAGAAATAAGGGGCTACAGTGATTAGGGGCCAGATTTATAGAGTGCATTTGAAGTGGGGAGTTTTGCAGCAAGATGTTTGTTCACATTGCATTTCAATTTCTGTGTTTTAGTCCATCGAGGAAACAGGGAGCAAATAAGGGAATTCCAAAGGCAAGCGGTCCAATAAAAGAAGCTATTCGAGTAGAAAGTATTCCGGTTTCTGATGATATCTACAGTGAGGTTGCGTGATTTTGCTGCTTGTATGGGTTTGTTGAGGGTATTTATTTATGTTGACGGGGCTACAGGTGTAGTAGGTTCGTCGGGCGCTTTCAGGGGAAGTACTTGTAAAAAAACACACAGAGATGCAACGTTACGGCGATGGGGCAAGGGCTGGAGTCTCGTCGACTGCGCGGAAACTATTATGTTAGTGACTCTTTCTTGCACCAGCCAGATGTGAGAACAATATTCCAAGCATGGGCGAATTGTGGCTCTATATACGTATACGATACTAGTAGATGTTTTCTAGTCCGGTAGAGGGAGTCCATCTTCTTTACAGCAGACTTGGCAGTATCTACTACGTATTTATTCCAATTTATACGAGAGATACATAGTTTTTGTCTTAAATTGTTAATTTAAGACATAAAAAGCTACTTTAAATTTGCTTTAACTATAGACTGAAATGGAGTCAGGGTTAGGGTTAGGGTTAGGGTTAATTTTGTTTTACTTAAATCTTTTTACCTCCGCCTTGAAAGTTATATTTTCGGTCGTGTTTGTTTATTTTGTCTCTGTGTATATATATATATATATATATATATATATATATATATATATATATATATATATTAACATAGTTTACCCCAAACAAGGCAGGCCGCCACTGTAGACGTAAGGGGCTACTGAGAAAAAGAGTGAAAGTTGTTTTGAGGGGCCAACCTAAATTGGAAACTGCGCAGCGAGATGCCTGTTTACATTAGTTAGAAATTTCTGCATGTTAGTACCGTCAGCAAACCAGGGAGCAGGGAGGGAGTTCCAGAGTCCATCAGCACGAGGAAGGAAGCTTTTGGAGTAGAAACCTCTTCGGCATCTTGGGACCTACACAGTGAATTGATGGGATTTAGCAGATTATTGGGTTGGTGTAGTGAATTTACGTTGTGGGGGCACCAGAGCAGCAAGCTCATCGGAGCACAATACATTGAAGTACTTGTAAAACAGGCACAAGGAGGCAACATTGCGGCGATGGGACAGGGGCTTTACCTTGGTGGATAGTGAGGGACCTATTAAGTTGGCAACTCTTTTTTGGGCCTTGTCTAAGAGAGAGAGAGAGAGAGAGAGAGAGAGAGAGAGATAGAGAGAGAGAGAGAGAGATAAAGAGAGGGGGAAAAGCAGACAGATGGAGTTACAGTGATAGATAATATATCTAATGAGAGCAGAGAGGAGAAACAACATAGAATGAAAAGGGTAGGAGTGATATACAAACTTTATAACATACACATGACTTGGTGACTAAATTGCAAATTGCGGCTAATTAAAACAATTAAATAGATTTTTAAAAACATAGCTCAATGCTAATACCAAGGGATTTTTTAACACGTATTTTATTGTGATAAAACTATATTTAAAAAAAACCGCTTAGAGAAACAAACGTTGATTAACTAATATTCAGTATAATATATACGGATTAAAAACATAGATAAATAGAAGATAGCGGCATACATATTTTCACAGATAATTGGATTCTCTGAGGAAGTTCAAATTATACTTTTTCCATGCGACGGAATTCGTTCACAGACTCATGCCCCCTCCCCTTCCTTCTAGACAGCGAAACAAATGAAATAAGCAGACTTTGGTTCACCGTTCCGGTGATACTTGTCTTTTGTTCCCCACCTTTAACTCTTCAGAGAATCACTTGACCTACCTCGACACCATGTCCACCAATTCTCTGATTGACAAAAGTGAGACACACACACCAACATACTACTCTTTCCGTGTTCATTTTTTTTTGTTTGAATATTTTTTTATCTTTTTCTTAAGTTTTAGTTATTTTATCTGATTCTGTCCGATCTCTTTCTGTCTAGAAATCTCTTCGAATCACGATGCCAGCACAGGAGATCTGTCACATAAAATGCATCGTTGCGAAGCCGTTGTTCGTGTTTCTGTTTTGAGTCGCGGACGTTTGGTTTGAGTCCGTTCGGTTTGATCTAATCGTAAAATTCTGACATTTCGGCTGTCTCTTGTATCTTTGATTTCTTTATTTTGCCTTGTCTTTACTTCGGTTTCAGCGATTCCACCATTGTGTATGGTGTCAGTCTGATTGTCCGCCATGCTTGTTTCGTTCACAAATATACTATGCATCGTCGCAAAGCACACATTCAAACCAGTACATGAATTTCGTTAAAAATAAAACGTCTGCACTCTGATTTACATTTTAAACTTCGTCCGCCGCCTCTTATTAGTGTACAGATGACAGTTTTCTTTCACTACGATTAAAGGAAATAAACATATTGTTAAGGGTTGATAATGTCGCGTATTTTTGATGGGGGACGCTACAAAAGGGTAGAATTAAAGGACCTAGGTATGTAGGGACAGTAGAAAGACCTAGGAAAGAAATAGTTTATTTACTCCTCACCAAACAATGGCAACTTGCAGAGAGAGTAAGAGAAAACACTTTACCTTTCTTGGATTGGGATCTCTATTGCAACAGATTGCCGTTCGGTTGCTGCCTAGCGTAAGAGTCCCCTGCATTCAGATCTAGTAAATTAATATCAGGTAACTATTAAGAGAAAATAAGAACAGACTAACTACTGTGACAGTAGAAATCACTAGTATATAAAACAACCCCAGACTTGCCAAAACAAGCCGACTTTTATATCATAATCAATGACATGTGACCTCCCAAGCGTCCCATGATTACCCCATATGAATATAAAAACAACCACAAGGAAGTAAGATGATTTTTATTTGTCTCTCTATACCGGAAGCCGTAGAAGGTAAGTACTGGAACTTCTTACAATAAAAGACAACAACTACCTGTAAAGGCCTCGCAGCTAACGACAGCAAAAAAAGAAAACATAAAATGAAACAATCCTTAAGATCTCTGAAGAAGCGATTTTTCCCGAAGATTTTTATTAAAATCATAAAAAATTATGGCTTTTATTTCTAAAATGGTATAAAACATTTTATACTTGTATATGCATGTATGCAGAACACTAAGGAAACAGAACAAGAAATACGTTCATATCTTATTAAATAATTCATTATATTTTAAATTTCGTCCGCTCTCTCTTATTAGATGACAGTTTTCATTTTCTGTTGTAAAAGAAAATATCAAACGATGATTTTTATATCATTTATTGTGTAAAGTACTATTGCGATTTTAGCAATATGTTCTGACTTCTGAATGGCGATACGAGATATTTAGTATTGCAACAAAAACAAATACTATGTTGCGGCGTGTTCGCCGAGTAGAACTGCACCCTGATTCTCTCTCCTCTGGTGCCTTTTAACAATGAAGATAACGGTTCCAGGATACCACGTGACTATAAAAGACACTTTGTATTTCTTTTCTTCTTCTTTCATTACCAAGCTCGTCGCTTAAACATATTTAATTTTCATAATACAGAATATTATGTTTCAGATTCATTATATGAGGATTAGTAATTTGTATTATTTCGATTAATCGGACCATTGTTCTCATCTTGGATGTTATTCGTACAACGTTACAATCGATGTGCTGCCAAATTTCTTCGAGGGCTTCTTGTCGAACTCAAGAATCTGTACGGAATTTCACTTATGACATTAAATTTGAAGACAACCAAGTTGTAATTAGCAGGGAAGCAGTCTTGTGGCAATGTAATCCAAAGAGGAAGAGACATTGCAAGGAAGCCTTTCCATGTAAATACCGCCTGGCGAGAAGCACATGGGGAGGAAGGAAAGTCTTGTTTGGAAATAATAATAGACTAGAGAGAGTCTAGTTGCATCGGACTACTGTTATCATTTTGGATCTTCTTCTCACAGAATTTTGGCCGATGTAACCTCTGAGCTTCTTCAGGTGTGTCTTGTTTAAATTAGGAATCTGTCTGTCGAACTCGGCACTCTATACAGAATTTCGGACGGAACCTTTTATTTAATCCACGGGAGTTACTTGCTTTGGTTTCGTCAGACATGACCGTGTAGATACCTTCAGTAATTAATAATTGTATTCTTAGTATCGCCCACACTGAAGGTTATTTCGAAATTTCGTACAGACTGCCAAGCTCGATAGAAAGTTTCCCGAATTCGATAAAACGCGCTTGAAGACGATCGAATGTTCCAACGACCGAAACGTGAGAATAACGAAACTGTAGATATGGCAAAAAAGTTTCATTGTTAAATTTCTTCCCGATGTAATGCGTGTTAGAAGCATTAGATTTGACTGTTAGAGTACGTAGTTTTCTGCCTATCCATACAAATAACAAATAAAATGACGATCAGGATTAACTATTACAATCGATTAAATAGATTGAAAATAAAATGTTTGCCTTAAAAATATATGCACTGAATTATATTTTATATATATATATATATATATATATATATATATATATATATATATGTGTGTGTGTGTGTGTATGATAGTATGAAAATGATTCTTTCGTATAGTTTCGATCGATTCTTAAAAGAAATACAATTCCGAAGCAAAATGAAGTTCAATATTCAAACATTTAAATTTCAAAACTTTCAATAAGGTAGTAAATGCATTAAATAAATACATTAAATAAATACATTAAATAAATACATTGAATAAATACATTAAATAAATACATTAAATAAAACCATTACATAAATACATTAAATAAAAACATTACATAAATACATTAAATACATACATTAAATAAATACATTAAATAAATACATAAAATGACATCAGAATTATATCATACTGTTATTTTGTGTCAATTTCGGAACAAAGTAAACAGAACTGAAACGCATTCATGAGAAAATTCAAAGCATACTTGAAAAAATTTCAAGCAGTTACACGAAATTCCGTTAGCAGAGTTTTTTTGCCAGATAAAAACCATACAAAATGTAGGAGAAAATTTAATGCAAAACGCCTTCAGAAATGTTTAGAAAAGCACCCAACCTGTAATGGCTAAATGCGGGTGAGACATGTCAAAAGGATTTTAAATCTCAGAGAACTCAGCGTCGAATGTCAAGAACAAATACGTGTACAACAAGAGGTCCACTGAATAAACACTCCAAAAGTCCAGACAAACTCACCCAGCTAAAACCAAAATACACTTTTCTGCAGCTGGTGTTGTATTCTGTAATCGTAGCTTTGTAAACTATTTTTCTCGTTTCTTTTGGTTCAACCGTAAACATCTATGCTATTAATGTGTGTTTTTTTCTTTTTGTAATAATTTAAGTCATGCCTCTATATTATTTTGGGCGGTATTAGGGAACTAACAAAAATTGACTTTAAAAGTATTTGTCTTGAAATGCTGGTGTAGTCTGGTAGGCGTATTCGTTAGCTTTTTAGGACGATTTTACAAATTAGTTGTTTTTCAGACGTATTATATGGTAAGTTAAACACAACGTCTTCTTTAGAAACTAGATACGTTATATATTTGGAACAGACTTGAGAGGTATAAATAGTGTTAATGTGAGCTATATTAAGTTTAATTTAATTTCCTGTAAAGGGGATAAAATGGGGTAGAAGCCATTCATTAAAAGTAAGTAACCTTCGATGTTTGTGAAATTTTAACAATACGTATTTGATATAAATGAATAAATATTCTCATTATTCAAGTTTCTTATTTAAGACTTTTAAGAAATATAATATGGGCACAATCTCTCATTTGAAAATTCAAATATTTCAGATTTTCATTAAATTTGAACTATAAACATTTGACACAAATATTCGATGATTTTTGTTTATTCTTACACCTACTTAAGCTTAAGTCTAACATTTTAAATATTCTCGTGGAATAGATTTTGATCAAAATTAGAATACGGATTCTAAACATAAGGTTTAACATAATTATATATTCATTTAGTCTTCATAAGAGGACATAACATCGTGAAATATTCTGTTTCAAGAATTAATTATATCCGTCCTGGTACGGATATTGTTCCAATATATATATATATATATATATATATATATATATATATATATATATATATATATATCGTCTTTTGAGTGTATTCAATGCATATGTTTACGGTATTTTTGTGGTAAATTATTCTTTAGTTGAAAATGTCTTTCTTCCAGGAAGTTGTAGATAAGCTATATTTATATTTTTATATTTCAGAATAGTGAGCATTATGATATACGTAATGTATATGTATATATATATATATATATATATAAACATTATTTACACATGTGTATATGTATATATGTGCATATCTGTATATGTCTGAATATGTATTTGACTATATATATATATATATTTAGTTGAAATTATTTTTAATAATTCAATAGGGTTTTCGACAGAATAAAATAGTGCAGTACATTTAGAATGAAACTTTTACTGTAATGCTTCTATGTTCCCCAACAGAAGAGTTATACTAACTTACAACAGAAGTGAAGCTCACTGGATGTCACCCTAACATAAGGAAGAAGTGATTGACCCAGTTTTGGAAGTGGCCAACCATTAATTGTAGTATGATGAACATTTCTTTGCATTGTCATTTTCATTTCAAATATAACTGAACTATGAATTTCTCTGCAACGATCGTAATTAATAATTGTAATAAAAATAATTGAAGATTGAATTATGAAAGATGTATCAGCAGTGGACATAAAACGGTAATAAACAACAAAAAGGGGTGTGTAAAGGGAGGACAAGGGGTATTGAATAAATATGTAATACAGACAACTTGAACAAAAGCAAAGAATAAAAATCAAAACAGGTAGATTGTAGTTAAGGAACTAGATTGGTGCAAAATGTACGTACATATATATATATATATATATATATATATATATTAGATTTCTTGAATGTGAGATGATATATATAATTATTTCCACAATCAGACAACGCCGCAGCCCACAACCTATGAAAAGAAACAAACCGGAAGTCCTAGACTCGAGTTTCGCTCTCCTTTGGGCTCATCAGTAGAACACATCCGAACTCAGGATTCGAAACCCGAGTCACTTGCATGGTAAGCGAGTACTCTGCCACTGAGCTACCTCGCCACATACAAGAATGTCTATTAATTTACACAGATTAAGTGAACCGCGGCGATGACCGACTGTGGAATATACCTACTCTTTTCAACAAGGGGTGTAGTCATCCAACTACTATGAACCCTGATGAGCCCAAAGGAGGGCGAAACTCGAGTCTAGGACTTCCGGTTTGTTTCTTTTCATAGGTTGTGGGCTGCGGCGTTGTCTGATTGTGGAAATAATTATATATATCATCTCACATTCAAGAAATCTAATATTTATTTGCTCGCTTGGTTAGCTTGTTGGATGACATCGTCCTAGCGAGTATAAAATCCTACTTGTGAGACATCGGCCTGGGTTCATAGTAGTTGGATGACTACACCCCTTGTTGAAAAGAGTAGGTATATTCCACAGTCGGTCATCGCCGCGGTTCACTTAATCTGTGTAAATTAATAGACATTCTTGTATGTGGCGAGGTAGCTCAGTGGCAGAGTACTCGCTTACCATGCAAGTGACTCGGGTTTCGAATCCTGAGTTCGGATGTGTTCTACTGATGAGCCCAAAGGAGGGCGAAACTCGAGTCTAGGACTTCCGGTTTGTTTCTTTTCATAGGTTGTGGGCTGCGGCGTTGTCTGATTGTGGAAATAATTATATATATATATATATATATATATGTATATATGTGTTTATATTTATATCTGTATGTTTATATATATTATATCTATTAAGTAATTACGTGTATCTATGTATATATGTGTGTATATATATGAATATATATATATATGCATATACCTACATATATGTCTCTCTCTCTCTCTCTCTCTCTATATATATATATATATATACATCGATATATATATATATATGTATATGTGTGTTAAAACATCACATACCCTGTCTTCGCGACATTTGATTTTATGATATATCGTGCATTTTATCCTCATATATATACATATATATATATATATATATATATATATATATATATTCCATGATAAATGCCAGTATACTGAAATCATGTGCCCTTAATAGGGTTAAGATGAACATTCATATGCATTAAATGTATTAAAGCAAGGAAATTCCCAAATTTTTCATTTTTATTGCCATTAAGGGTATGTGAGCACAACAGGGCTATGTATTTTACTTGTAGGGATTTTTCTTCAGCGCACCTCACACACTTAATCCACTCATGCATAGAGATTTATACTGTAGTGATGTGATAATGAAATGGTTTGTTGATATGTAGTCATACCCTTTATGACAATAAAAGTGTAAAAATTTGGGAATTTTCATCTTAACACTATTAAGAGCACATGATTTCAGTATACTAGCATTCATCATGGAATGTCACTACTTTTGTAAAGGCTATGCCGCAAGACAATGGTAATTTTTTAGGTTTTTTGAATTTTCTGGAAAACTAAGGTATATGGTAAACTGAAATTAAAATGCCATCAACTAGACCCTATAACCTCTATCTCTGCCAAAAATCAGCTGAATCCATCAAATAGTTTATGAGATACAGGGTGGCACACACGTAAGTACGTACACACGGATAACACAAAATCACTCCTGACCTTTCTGGATCTCTGGGTTGCCTTGACTAATGATGTCTAAATTCTACACACTTATAGAACCTATCAAATGAAAATGTTGTGCAAAGTTTTAAATAATTTGGTTTATGGGTTTTTGAGTTATGATTGATCAAAAAAATGAGATTTCTAGCATAGGTCGTTTTTGAAGTCTATTAAGGGATAGAGCGCTATCGCGCCTCCCTTGATTTATATGTATGAAAATATGTTGTAATTCGCTTGAAGCATTGTGCGTAATATACCGTAAGTATTGTTTGAAAGCGATGAACATGCGTTGGTTAGGTAACATCGACGGTACGTGAGTTGGTAAACAGGAATGATAATAGTGGGAAATCAATAATTTTCTAATAATTTTATCATTGACCAATGTATTATTAGTAAATCGTTTTCGAAGAGGTGGTGTATGCTCATTTTAAATTTTTGAGGGAAGTTCTTATCTTCAGAAAATAAAATACAGCCACTCGTCGGAGTGTCTGTTTTACCAGGAACCGAGGCCGGAAATAACGGGTTGTTTTGTGACAGGTTCGTAGAAATTTGCTTATTATAAACGTTGAGGTGTGAGTGTCGTGTTTAAAAGTGTTCTATTTAATTATTACTAGTGGGGCTATGTGTGTTTTATTTTAACGTTGGGTGCGTTTGATAGGGAAGGGGGTTAACTCGTATAAATCAAGCTGTGCTTGTTGGGGTTATTCCCCCCTGATAGTGTTAACCTAAGTTTGATTCAGCTCATACATTAATTTATGTATTTCCTTCTATTCTTTGTTTTATTTTGTTTATTTAACATCATTTTCTTAAACGATTACGTATCGTTATTGACTAGGAGTTTCCATATGCGAGATGTAGGT
>OY744541.1:43290362-43377862 GCA_963556195.1 Sepiola atlantica | reverse complement strand
CATGCAATGTTATATGCGCGTTGTAACAATTGAAATAAAATGATAATTTTTTAAGTCAATGGTAAGCTATTTCTTGCCTATATACAGTTTAAGACATATCCAATTACTTACTACTGATAAGAAATGAATTTTGTGGGTGAATAAATAGATGAGATATCGATTTCTTACTGATTTACTATCTTTGAAAATTCACAATTTTAGCAAAGGTCAAGAGGTCATATATATGTAACGATTTGACCGCTACTATTCAAATTTCCTCATGAATATATATAAGTGTAGAAAATTTGAAAAAAAAACGATATCTCGCATGTCTGTCATTTGTGCCCAAGGTTTTTTTTTTAATTTTTACCAAAAATATATTTAATGCAATATTATTTAATACTAAACTTAGTTTCAAAGATGTACTTGACTTTATTGGATAGTTATAACATTTATTCATACTATTCATAAATGTGGGTTCGTTATAAGGACTACTTACCAAAGAACCGTTCAAATCTAGATTTTTATAGTATACTTAAAACTGAGACATAATTGTAGCCAATATATATCAGACAGTAGGTGTAATATTTGAGAGACACTCGAATCTTTATGACTAACTATAGGTATCTCTGAAAAGATACAGATGTTACTGAAATATAGTTAATTATTCTTCTGGTACTGAACAGATCATGGGCACTAATGTGTTAACATGATATTATTAATGAAGAACTCAGGCGGGATTGCTGAGGATATATTTAAGGAGAAGATGTAGAGTATATCTCGTGTGACTGTGGCGTCACGTTGTGAATGTAGAAGCTGATCTGTCTTCATTTCTCTGTACTTCATCCAGATGCGACTTGTAATCTGTGCAGATACGAGAAACATTAGCTGATATCGTGTTAGCAGCATCCCCACTCACCAGTTCAAGTTAGCTTGGTTGCATAATTAATACCATGGTCCATCTTGCTGTTTTATGCTTCAAAAACTGAATAATAAAAAGCTCAGATCCGTATAACTGTGTTTAGCTGAGCAGCTTAAGTCAAAAATGATGAAGAATCGTGCATTTTGGTAAGCAAGCATTAAACTTGGCAGGATTGCTCACAATGGTCTACTCTTCCGAAAAAACTTTTGGGCCACTCAAAAAATCCAAGATGGCCGCCATTTTTCAAGATGGCCGCCACGGATGGTAAAATTTATCATTTTGTGAACTAAATGCTTCATTTTTGACCGATTTCAACTTATTATATATCAATTTATATGTTTCTGATGTCAACAAAGCCATTTCTGACGACAAAATAAAGATTTAACACCATTTGAGTGTAATAAAGGCTATATTTTACACACTTATGTCAGTTTATCCCGCATTTTTCTCTTCCTGTTCTTGTGTTTTCATCAGGATTCACACGTTCAACACTCGCAATTGCAGCTGCATAAATTTGTACATGGAAGGCCGAATTTATAGCATTTGCATCTTCCAAAGCATTGTGTCTTGCATCCGCATTTTGTTAGTTCCTTGCAGCTTTCTGCAACTGGCGGAAGTGTTGTCCAAAATATCTTCCATGTATTGCCGTGCTTCTTCCACCCCCACTCGCCAGGACTATCAATTTCCATGTGACAGCATGTTGCTTGACTCCAAATGCACCCTGCTTGATATGTTGCACGCTTTGTGTGTTCAATTAAAGCTGCTTTAGTTGGAGGTATAGAGTCATAGGGTCTCTGTTTACGAGCAAACATGTCCAATCTTACAGCATCTATTTCTGTGAGGGAGGTAGATCTGTCATACATTGTGATGACAAACTGGTCAATAACTGCTTGGTCCTCACTTGTTATGACTGGTGGATGACTGCTCAGCTTGACAAATACGTCCGTCACGTCAGGTAAAACATTCCATGTCTGAAATGCTGTCTTTTTAGCTTTATATCGAAAGGCTGACACATTGTCACAACCAGTAAAGGCATGGAAAAAGGACAAGCCTTTAACTTTTTCAGGGCCAAGTACGCTGATGACTTCATGTACTGGAATAAACCTTGTGTCATTTCCTTGACCAAATTCAATGAACATTGCCTCCAGGCCCAACTCTTTCAAGACTGGAAATACAGTGATGGCAATGACAAGGACATCTGTGTCATTAGCTTTCAGCAGTACTGTTTTGTAACCATGATTAACTGCATGTTTTGCGTGTACAAACATCCTTGTGTCTGATTCCTCATGGTTGCAAGGTGCTAGTCCTTCAAAACTGATATTCTGATTGCTAACAACATCTGCAACTCTGGTGATTACCACGAGATTTTCATGATCCTGTGCTAGTGAAGTGATTCTATCAGCCAGAAACTTGAAGAGAGCTGTTTTATTGTCATCATCCCTCAAGAAATTTCGCCAGTTGAGAGGGAGCTTGTCGTTGTGGTTACCCGACGCTTTGCACTTTGTCCACGTTTTGTCTGTGTTTCAGCTTTCAAACTTGTTGGTAAGTAAACATCAAAAACAATGTCAGTCCTCTCGTATGCTGAACTGAATTTCAGTACCATTGGAAAAAAATCAAGTTGTGCATACTCTTCGAAGGTTTTTGATTTGCAGGGTGGTATTGTGTTTACCAATGCTGAACCATCGATGATGATGACTGACACATGTGGAACTGAATCTGGACATGTAACTTTGGACTGAAGAAGCAATGCAAGTTGAGACTTTGTACCACTGTAGAGGTTTCCATTTACACTCAACGATGCAGGAAAGGACTGGTTCTCATGTTTAAAGAATTCCATCAGGTCACACTCCCTGGATTGGCAAGATATGAATAGTTTAGAGAATAGGCGACAGTCATCTTTCAAACTTTTATGTTTGGCATCAGTCACTGCTGCTTCTTGTGTCTGGTCAAAGAAGTCTATGTTGTTCCTTTTGATTTTGGAATAGAAAGCAGCCCGGTTTTCTCCCTCTAAGGTTTTCATGAACTCTTTAAAGCGAGTCCTGCCATTCCCATAGTGCATGCGAACAGCTTCAGCTGCGGTTTCCGATGCTATAATCTTTGTATCCAGAGTGAGTAGATCGGATGATTCTTCTTGAAATGGATTGCCCATTTCATTGATGACAGCCGTGAGCTTTGTTACTTTGCCATAGAAAGCTTTCTGGGATTGACTTGTTTGTTCTCTGTGTTTCATGTTTTCAGTAACATCCTTGTTCGATGACAGTGCTTCATATTCTTCAGTAAGACGACTCACTTCTGGCCCTGCTACCATCCATCTTCGTAGTACTGAAGGATCCTCTGTCACACCTACGACCCCACCCTCTCCTTTGATGATTGCCTTTTCCTGTTCATGTGCTTGATCAATGGCCATAGAAGAAAATGGTCGCAATGACTTGAAGACAACAAATTTGCCATTTTTGAATTGCAAATGCGTATCAGGATGGGTCTGCTCTAAGCACAGCATGTCCTTCAGATGAACTGATAGCCATCTTGCATAGTTGTAGTTATTGTTGGCAAAGAAGTATGGTATCAGCTCCATCAGTGTTTCGACATAAAGTCTGAAGTCAGCTTCCCTGAAAGAACGTATCAGAGATAGTATGGTCAGTTCCATTGAAAGCACTAGATACCAGTAACTGAATTGCGGGCTCTCTGCTTTTCGCTTCTCACACCACTCATCAAAGCTTAAGATAACTGACGCATCTTGCTCGAAAGAAGTATCTGCAATGTAATACTCGTATGCCTTTTTCATCAGTGTGTAGAGACTACATGCAGTAATCTGGTGAGCGTATCGTGTCCTAGTAACACTTGAAGCAGTGATGTAAGATTCTGCAATACCAGACGAAGCTATATCTGCTTCTACAATGGCTTCTATCCAACCACTTGCTTTTAGAAGCGACCCAATTGACTTCAGTGCAGCCATTTCAACATGCAAGCCGCCAAACATGACGAACTTATTTTCACCATATTGCTGAGGCCAGTGCCATTGTATTTGCTTGGTCAATGCATAAAGTGGCTGATCAGCAGTTATGACTGGAATTTGCCCTGGGTTGAGGAACGCTATTGTCTCTCTAATCCTCTCCATAACATGTCGTATTGTGGCAACTGGGTGGGCTTGTTCTCGGAGGAGAGGTAGAATTGATGTAATGCTCACTTTGAAATCTAAACCTCTCTTCTCAGAAGCATGGTGTGCCGACCAGGTTATGTTAACGTCATCATCAATGCTTTGTGTCAGATGAACCTTTTCTAGCCACTGAAATTCATTTGCTAACAAAAGCCTGGGAAAGTCAATATCGACACTTGTTGGATATTCGAACTCTGGAGGCGACGGAGTCTTGTTCTTTAGATATGCAGGATGAATGTTTGTGAAAGATTCTGGAAGTTCAGGCACCCGTTTTATACTATGATTTTTGATCATAAGTGGCTCACGCAGTTCACCATCACTGTCAGACGTTGGATGTTGAAATAGTGAGATACTGGTACCATGAAAGGATGTTGTAGCTGTTGTTGCAGACGGATTGTGATCTATATTGTCCATAGCTGATGTGGTGAAAAGACCTTTCCTAAGTTCTGTAGGGCACACAACACCCTCTTCAGTGTACCTGTCAACAACGGCATCACCCAATTGAGCAGATATTTCAAGCACCCTGTCATATGAAATGCTTAGTCCATGGTCATGTAACAGTTCCACAAGTCCTCGTTTTCGTGTTTTCCCATACAAAGATAGGCCCATAAAGATGGGAAAGGGAGTCTCACGATTGTGTGAATGTCTGAATGTGGATGAATTGCTTTTGTGACTGTAGCAGTTGTACTGCAGGAGCTGAGCTACAGCCAAGTCTGTCTTTGATGAACCTAATTCCAGTTGCGACTTGATATCGACGCCGTGCTCCACCATACAAACAAATTGTTGTAGTGATTGAGGAATAGAATTTCCCACTGAGTCTGCACGGAATCTACCATTAAATTTCCATTCATGAGCAAGCATGTGTCTTCGCAAAATACTAGCAGCTTTATTGAGTATAACAGCATCAGAAAATTCTGAAGCTTTTGACAAGATTGACCCTGTATCCTCTGTAAAGGACAAGATAACATCTCTCCCACTCTTGTGAGCTTCAAGTGCTGGTATATCTGACAAAAGCTTCTCTTTCAGTCTTGTTGAGTGAACATATGAGGCAAGTTCATGCAGTTCCAACTGTTCAAGTCGTTGCTGATACAGTGTGATGAGATCTGCAAGTTTAAACACAACTGGTGCATCACTGTTCGTATTAGTTTCAACTATATAAGCAAGAAGCTCTGAATATACCAATGGATGGATTCCTTTTTTCTGAGAATCTTCATTTTCCTGTTTTTGTAGAGCAGCAAGGTGACATCTTTCCCTGTTGTAAAGAGTTGTTAAACAATCTTTATGATACTTCAACTCTGGTGCAATGGCATCACCAGCACTCAATCGGGCAAGAATTTTACATTCACTTAGAGTTGTGGCACATTCATTGAGCCTACTGCTGAGCCCCATTGTCATGACTTCACGTCTTTGTCCATCATCTAGAAATTCTTTGTCGCAGATGAAACATTGTTCTGGCTTTAAACTCACTCTTCGAGTCTTTGAACAACTCTTGTCAGTATGTTCCTGAGCGTCAGATGCCCTTTTCCTGGCCCGATCAAGTTTGGTATTTTTGAACAAAGCACGGCAACTCTGATGGTACTGAGCATTGTTTTGCCGCAATGTATCTTCAATACCATCACCTTCATCGAGCCTAGCAGGATTAATAATCATGGGCATCTGACAGAGTTCTTGAAAAAGAGGAATATTTGTAGCCAGCATTGAATATCCATCTGATTTACTGCGACCTGGAATGGGACTACTGAGATCCTCTCCGGTTTTATCTGTCTGACATAGGCAGCATTTGCTCCAATCAGTTTTCACATTTGACGTCTTCTCAATAGACATTCTGTAAATGTTATAGGCTTCAGGCCGAGGGTTTATCCTTTTACCACCTATAACCACAGTTACCGAATATATTTTGACACATTCAGATATGGGATACAACTAGGTTCAGAAAGGTAGGTTCCCTACACCTAGCCCGATCGTTCATCCAGTATCATTTAAGTCCCGTGCGATCTGTACACCATCCAGGTAACTATAGCCCCGTTACCTTTGGCTCGGCTCTCCCGCGCTGGCATATCCTGTCAATTCAGGTGCGGCTATCTAACAGACTGAACATTATTTTGTCCATGGGGCTTATTAGACAGCATTTGGGACACTGAAACATGAACAGTGTGTCCGTAATCAGTTGATACTGGACCCCATGCTGAGTTTCACAGCAGTGATGTCACCGTTATGCCCTGGTTGTGTCATGACAATCACTCTCTTACATATGACATATTATAAGAATGAGCTGAAAGGATTAATTTTTATAACTAATACATTCAGCTCACTTGGGGAATTGAATATCAAGTCAATGATTCGGTTTAATGGCAATTATATGTACCTTTGTGGATTGTAGGACTCATTTATCGGTTATTCTTGTGTCATTTACTGCTTTCGCATCCCCTAAAACATATAATTTGACTCAAAAATTGTGAAAATCGGTTAGATACTTTGTAAACTAGCAATATTGGATTTCAGAATGGCGGCCATCTTGAAATGGCGGCCATCTTGGATTTTTTGAGTGGCCCAAAAGTTTTTCGGAAGAGTAGACCATTGTGAGCAATCGTGCCAAGTTTCATGCTTGCTTACCAAAATGAACGATTTTTCCTTAATCTGCTCAGCTAGTTTGTGTTATCACAACTAAAACAGACCATCCGAACATGTGCGACAAAAATTACATATTGTATGAAACAGTCAGACTGCACCGCGGACAGGCCTGGAAGGGTGATCTAGGTAGCTGAAAGGAGAATATGTTACCGAAGTAAATAACTATCAGGGGATTATTTAGAGTTGCTTTGTTTGCTACTTGATTACCACTTATCAAGCCCAAGAGCCACTCCAGGATAATGATTAATGAGACGGAATGATTATCAGCTGCAAAATGGAAGGGACTACGAGAGTACTAACCTTGATCAAAAATATGAACTAGGTTTGATGTTTGATGAGGCAGTTTAGGATAAGTATTTGTTGACGTTGGATTTGAAGACGACCATGCTGTAATCAGCAGGGAACATTCCCTCTGTAATATGTTACAGAGACCCGAAGTGCTTACAGAGACGCTCTGCCCATGGACATTCCGCCTGACGTAAGGTACATGGAAAAAGAGACAAACTACTTTTCTGTTGTGGTAGTACCACCAGCTTTTACTATGAATGTGCTACAAGGAGGAACCAAATATTGGAGCTCAATCAGGCACCTGCCATGGAAATAGCAGTAAGGTAGAGAGAGATTAGCAAAGTCTCGTCTGCGATAAAAGTAAATGCGTATGAGTCAGCATGGTACAACTTTGTTGACCGGTGTTGACTCTGTTGTTGGCATTCATGCAGGAGGGACCACATGGAGGTTGCTAACATCCTTAAGTGAAAGTGATATTATGGAACCGACTGAATTCGAACTTGGCACACCTGGCACACCGAGGTCGTCAGTCCACGTCATTATCCACTGAAACACTGTCACCTCCTTCTGTGATAAAGAGACTGCAGGGAGGAGAACATATCATTTCACTAGAATAAACAGTCGATTTTGTAATCTGTCAATGCCAAAAGGTGTTTTTTTCGGCACATCTCTAGATGTGGCCCAGTATTTATCTGAGAACATATGAAGCTCTTATATAGATAGACAACGATGGCATCTTTAGTCATATACTTTCTTGAGCGGTTCTGTTTTTTTTGCCAAGTCTGTCTGATGCTTTTTGCATTAATTTCTTTGTTAGATGGTGATAAAATTACTTATTGGGAAACTTTTTTTATAGGACTACAATTACAATGTTGTTTTATTATGTTTGTTTGTCAAATGGTATTTCATTCCACCGCAGGTATATGTGGCACAAGGTCGAAAAGGGGGCGGAAGAATCAAGCCTGCACCCCTAAAGGAGGAGAACTCTGGCCTAGCAAAAATAGCGTTGGCAGCCACGTCGACATTCCCCGGTAAGGGTGCCTCAAACAGTAAGCGATAAACTTACTCCACCCAAAGAGGGGAGGCAAGGCCTGGGAGGGTGCACCTCCTGGGACAACCCAGGACAGTATACTTCAGCCCGGCAGATAAAAGGCCACCGAAATGGCCCAACTCCTGCCGGACTGATTGTCGAGAACGAATCACCGACTGGTATTACCCCATCCCTACGTCCTCACTCAACCGAAGTTAATGAGAGACTGGACAGTTTGTCACAGTGCACACTTCACCTTTGCATGAACATTTTATATAGATGAGATAAAGGGCGAATAGCGTAAATAAATGGAGGGCTGTAACAGAGTAATGGAATGATGCAAAATAATTAAAAGAGAAACAATGGAGGATAGAAAAGAAGGAAAGAGAAATAGAGAAAGGGGAACAGTGGAAAGAAAGATGGAACGGAAAAAGAGTGGGGACGGTCTATTATAACATCGCAATACATTCTGAAGTTTTGCTTTTTTATTTCTAATTTGCATAATTTATATTATTCAGACTATCGCGGATATTATTTTCACAACGTTTCAGCTGATGTAAACTCCAGACTTACTTTAGGTGCGGCTTATCGAACTCGGGAATACTACAAATTATTAATCCTATGCGCAAAAATTCCAAAATAGTTTTACTTTGTAATCCGTGTTAAATCGTGATTATCAAGCACTGTTAAAGTTAACTAATTGTATTTTTAATAAAATATATAACAAATACTTATCTAACGGATAACATAGATCTATATTTCTTGCAATAATACTATTGGTCTTTGTTGGTATTTAAAACATCCACACGCTCCATTTTCCAGATTTAGATTTAGAGTTACAGCTTAGTTCTCTACGTTGAGATCAATGGCACCTTAATTTATCGCCGTACAAGATGAATAATGAACGCCACTGTGGAACGTATCGAGGAATAATGGACGGCTATCTATGTGATGATATATGTGAAGACAGACATATAATGGAAACGATTTTTATATTTAAATACTCAATGTTATGAATAGATTCTATCCTATTGAGAATGTAGAGAGACGTGATTCGCAACCACCCACATTTTGTCTGTTTTTCTTTGTGTAGCGTGAGTATTGTTTTCGGTGATCTTCTACAAGAGATAAACCCGGTCTTTCAGCGTTATCTGGACATAAACCAAAGCTAAATCTAGACATTAAGTAAACTCGCACATTTTTGATTTATTGTTACTACGTGTTCTGTTTTGACGTTCCCGACTGTCTTTTAAAGTGTTATTGTTCACAATTCGTTACATTCATTGCCCGTGTCGCTTGGAAAGCGGCTTAGTGTTGTCAAGAAGATCGGATTTATTTTTGTGCACTACGTTTGTTTAAATTCTAAAAATATTTTTTCTCTAAAAAACCACCATTCACCCATGCATAAGCATTGCTTTCACATACGGGCTGGTGCACCATCCACAAGGCTCTATCCATTGGACAAGGTGCAACAATGAGTCTCTAACCTAATAGGTCATGCACTGTCTAACAAGCTCCACTCCCTGTGCCGCATGTTTATAAGTACTTCCACGGAATGTGCTCGAATGAATTTACTACACTTGTACCCCCCTCAACATAAATACCCCCAGCTAACCTGACTAGAAGCAAAATCAAACCTCTTCACTGTATAATTCCCCATATGCCGGAAGATTTTATGCTCTTATCGCTTTTTTCCTCGAGCAGCTTGCCTTAGGAATTTCCATTCTGCTCACTGTTTCCCCGACTGTATCAACATGCAGAAAATTAAATGTAATGTGAACGAATATCTTACTTCACATCTCCTCACTTAGGATGCCCCCTATAAATCTGGTCTCTGATCACACTAGCCCTTTACGTCTACGTTGCAATATTCCTTGTTTGGAGTTAATAAAAGTTAAAAAAACGTAAATAAAAAATTCGGCTCTATGCTATATTTTTGGCGTATATAAAGTTGTTTTCTTCTCTCTTTCAGATTAAAATAAAATAATAAAAAATAAAGGATGATTCTAAACGTCCAAAACTGTTTTTCTCATGGAATCAATTAGTGGACACGTTGAAAATCGCTGTTTTGAAATAATGTAAATCAAACGTCTCACATAAATATGAATCGTACAAAGAGTTGTCTTTGGTCTCTCACGACATTACATCAGATTGATAGGCCTGGAAACTATTAGCAATTCTACTTGACACAGAAGAAGAGTTCAAAAGAAGAACACAGCCAGGAAGGATGAAAACATGTGTATATCCAAACATACTGGCACTAAACTGAAGATAAGAAATGTCAACGTGTATATTGGTAGTATATTCCTTTACACCTCTGAAATATGTACGGTAAACAAGATACTTACCGACAAGGAGACTAGGAAGACCTGTAGTTTACTTCAAATGGCCCCAAAATAACAAATGAAGAACTCCACAGTAAAAAGTAGAGTAACATAATCAAGCAAAGACGGGTAAACTTCGTAGATTATTTAATGAGATTGAGTGAAGATACTCCAGTACTGATTGCCTCTAAAGAAGTTCAAACCTCAACATACATAGAAGAGAGGTCGACCGAATGTAAAATGGATCACGACTGTTGTAAATGATTAACACTCTGTTGGCTTTGCTATTAATACCAAACATCCAAAGGAAAACGATCCACAAGATAGAAAGCGTCACGGAGGAAAGAAAATTGTGGAGAAACATAGCGAGAAGATTTATACAATAAGGAATAGTGAAAGAGGTATGAACCCAGGTAATTATATCTAACACCTCAAAAGATATTTAAATACGGCTTCAGAATGAAAATTGTTCGTGTATGTTTTTTTACCATACATCTGTTTCTGTTTGCTACACACATGCTTCTTCTTGCTATAATATGTTTCTTTTTGCTATACATATGTTTCTATTTGCTATAATATGTTTCTATTTGCTATAATATGTTTCCTTTTGCTATATATTTTGCTTTTTGCTATACATATGCTTCTTTTTCCTATACATAGGTTTCTATTTGCTATACATATGTTTCTTTTTGCTATACATATGTTTCTATTTGCTATACATATGTTTCTTTTTGCTATACATGTTTCTTTTTGCTATATATATGTTTCTTTTTGCTATACATATGTTTCTATTTACTATACATATCTTTCTGTTTGCTATACATATGTTTCCCTTTAGCTATACATGTTTTTTAGTATAC
Organism: Sepiola atlantica; assembly: GCA_963556195.1. Taxonomy (NCBI): domain Eukaryota; kingdom Metazoa; phylum Mollusca; class Cephalopoda; order Sepiida; family Sepiolidae; genus Sepiola; species Sepiola atlantica. The sequence goes on along the minus strand of OY744541.1, from coordinate 43,366,671 downwards.
ATATTTTTCTTTTTACTATACATGTTTCTTTTTGCTATGCATATGTTTCTATTTGCTATACATATGTTTCTATTTGCTATACATATGTTTTTGTTTGCTATACATATGTTTCCTTTAGCTATGCATGTTTTTTGCTATACATATGTTTCTTTTTGCTATACATGTTTCTTTTTGCTATACATATGTTTCTATTTGCTATACATATGTTTCTATTTGGTATACATATGTTTCTATTTGCTATACATATGTTTCGTTTTGCTATACATATGTTTCGTTTTGCTATACATATGCTTCTTTTTCCATATACATATGTTTATTTTTGCTATACATATGTTTCTATTTGCTATACATATGTTTTTATTTGCTATACATATGTTTCTTTTTGCTAATACATGTTTCTTTTTGCTATACATATATTTCTATTTGCTATACATATGTTTCTATTTGCTATACATATGTTTATTTTTGCTGTACATATGTATCTATTTGCTATAAATATGTTTCTATTTGCTATACATATGTTTCGTTTTGCTATACATATGTTTCCTTTTACTATACATCTGTTTCATTCTACTATACATATGTTTCTTTTTTGCTCTAAGGAAAAAGAACAAACACCTTTAATGTGGGGTTACAGTTACAGTTCTGGAAGAATTTCCCTTCATGAGAAGCTGTCAATTTATTAAGTTTACTCTGTAAATATATATATATATATATATATATATATATATATATATATATATATATATAACATCTATTTAAACCCAATATTTCCATTTTGTTTTAGTACAAACACTGTTGATACACTGAGCCATACTTTAGTACTTATTCAACATTATATTTACGTTAGCATGGCTATTAACAGATTTTGGGGTTCATAGTAAACTGTAAATAATCATGCCAACATTAATATTCAAAATTATTTTCCAAACAATTACATTACTCTCCTAAATTCAAGTAATGTTAAAATACGTCCGTGTGATTCGACGTTGAACATCAACGAAGAAAAATACTATTCTTTTTGCCATATCAACACCATGTCATTACGTCACTTTCTGACACGTTAGTTTCTTTTTGTAATAATAACTTCTAACGAAAAAACTCCCTTTACTTTAATTTACCTTTATCTTGAACATTTTGTTTCTAACACACTCAGCTACAAATAATGCTACACGACTTCTTTCGTGTTAACTAGATGATTCTAGTGTTGTTTTTCTAGTTAGAAATCTTTCTGTAAAGACATCGGGTACTTACGGGAAGGACCACAATAAGGTTGCCAATATCCCTAATTGAAAGTGATACTGTGGAACCGACTGGATTCGAACTTGGAGCACCCAGGTCTTCAGTCCGTGTCGTTATTCACTTAACCACCGTCACCTCTTACTACACGACTACAATAGATATAGACTTTGCTGTGCGTAAAACTCGCGTCACCGTAACGTAATGTTTCGGACAGTGGTTCAGTCAATCTGTTCCGTATTGAAATATAAAATCGTGTATAGGTACCAGTCAGTTTTCCTCTCATTAATAAGAGGTGTTACTACAGTAAGATAGCCTTAAAACGAGCTGAGTATGTCAAAATATACCTCTCTAAAAAGTAGGCTCACCTAATTTCATAAAAAATAATTTATGATTTTAACAAATATGTTTTGAACACGAATTAAATTCTACCGAAAACTTTAGTTCGGGGAGATTTAATCCAATGCGTGTTTTGTTGTTGCTAAGTCGCTGGAAATAAATTGCGATCCCAAAAAAGCGTATTTCGTTTCAAATAGGAAGAAAAAAAACGAGATAACAAAAACGAGGAATTCAATTATCTGTTACAACATTCACTGGGACATCGAATGCAAAAATAATACTATAAATATATTGGTATATGTTTCATAAAAGAAAAACAAATACGAACAAAAAACTAACAGACATCCACCTTAAACTAGAAAACAAACACAGCCCGACGAAAAGAGATGGAATAACAAATAACAACCCCTGCGGCAGTACATATATTATACTTTAGACACGGATTCAGATAATATAAACAAAACTACAAACACATGTGGAGTATTTTAATAAGCTTATGTTCTGATACCTCTTGACTATCAGGCTTTAACAAAAACAGTCATTATATATCTCTCTATCTCTCCCTCTCTCTCTTTCTATATATGTATATATATAATATATATATTGTATATATTATATATATATATTATATATATATATATATATATATATATTAGTGGGTTCTTGTAAGGAATGTATACTTTATACCTCTTGAATTTAGACTATCAGGCTTTAACAAAGACAGTCATTATATATATCTCTATCTCTCTCTCTCTCTCTCTCTATATATATATGTATTATATATATTATATTTTATATATATGTATTATATATATATCTATAAATATATATATATATATATATATATTAGTGGGTTCTTGTAAGGAATGTATATTTTAGATGTTTCATTGAGATACATTTACTAAAGCTAAACGAAGATCATATATATACATATTTATAATGTACAGACACCTATATATATATATATATATATATATATATATATATATATATATATATATATATATATATATATACTAGCTGGACTCGTCTTTCGGCGTATCACGAGAGAATGAATGACATTTACAATAGTTAATGTACATATTACAGTGATTTATTTTCAAATTACTAAATAACAACGTTTATTTAAAAAAAAAACACGAAGTCCTCTTTTCCCTCCTCCCTCGTAGGCAGAAGTTTAACAATGTAAGAAATAAAAACCTGTGTTAGACGACTGGGATCGGACAATAATCTCTTGGTCTTGAATCTACGCTGCTGACCTTTTAACCACGGAAGCGAGTATAAAATGTACGAGAAATAGGTGAGTTAAACAAACCCAGTCAGTAGCTGGCATGCGTGTTATCATACAATCCGCCGTAAAACGACCGAATAGTGGGTCCACCAGTCACATATTTTGCGTCATTTCTATACCAAAAAATCAATGTTTTTTCTAATTTGTGGATATTAGGCGTATGAAAAGTGTAAGAATACGAAAATGTACATTTTATGTACTGTCTAGTGTCATAGAATATAGTGACTTCATTCGGAAGTAGAGTTGTTGAAGAAATTGCATGTTGAATGAAGAAATATTGCAAAAACTATGTTCGTAAATTGGATTCACTAAAAACCTGAATGAGTATAAATGTATACGTAATAAGTAGAAATAATATAATCCGATATTTTCGAAATTCAGCAGAGTTGGGGGAACGTCCATTAAATATGTGCGTTATTTTTTGTATCATGTAATACAATAAATGCAGACAAATAGGTAATAATAACGGGCACTTTTTAAATAGTAGACGTGGTTTATTAATTCCTGCGGCCAATGGGGGAGAGTCAGTACTTAATTGTTATGAGAAAAAATGTTTGCTACCACCTATATGAAGCATGTTTTAAGAAGAGTCGAAAATGGTCGGCCAAAAGTAACATTTAATGTTAGCTGGAGAAAAATAATAACGAAGTTATTAAAACACGCTTGAGTGAATACGCTTAATATAGTGGTTAGTTTAGAAGCCTGCGATGTATGTGGTTATTTTCCTATTCTTCAATAATGTACATGAGAAAATGGTTTTTACTTGATAGATTAGAAGATTATATATATATATATATATATATATATATATATATATATATATATATATATATTATATACATGTTAACCCTCAATTTAAATCAGTATCGTCTCCTAAACACATATGACAGAATGTACGTGGTCTTTCTGATATTTCATATTTGAATGTTTGTATCATGTGGAATTCAGTTTAGTAATTCATGGTATTTATCGAGGTATTTGTTGAAAATAATTCTTTTATGGTTTTGGTTGTGTTTTTATTTGAATTTTAAACTTTTTGGGACATGTACATTGATTGTGTTTATTTTGTATGGAACTGTCAAAAATTCTGATTTAAAATGTTATTTCTGATGAAAGTAAGGATTCATAATTTTGATGATTCAATGTATGATAACCTCGAAACAGCTGTAAAACCCATACTATATTAGTGTATACTCTTCATTTGGAACTTGATTTGAAAAATGTTTTGAATCGTCAAAATCTCTCTATTCTTTTCTCATTCTCTTTCTCTCTCTCCTTCTCTCTCTCTCTCACACTCTCTCTCTCTATATATATATATGTATACATATATATGTATATACATATGTATATATATGTATATATATAAATATATATATGTATATATATATATATGAATATATATATATGTGTATATATATATGAATATATATATGTGTATATATATGTATATATCTATATGTATATATATGTGTGTATATATATGTATATATATATGCATATATATGTATATATATATGTATATATATATGTATATATATATGTATATGTCTATATATATATTTATATATATGTATATGTATATATGTGTGTATATATATGTGTATATATGTATATATATGTATGTATATATATGTATATATATATGTATGTATATATATATGTATATATATGTATATATATGTATATATATATGTATATATATATATATATATATATATGTATATATATATCAAAGGTATGTAAGCTATAAACATTTACGAGAATATACAATGGACGACATTGATTAAAAAAAACAGAACACTTAAGGAAAATCTTCCAATTCGAAAACCACCACTACAAAAACTAGCGACGCTAACCGACCACATGGATATTTCAATAGAAATCAAACAAACACATAGAACTAACACTACGTCAACCTAAGGGAACTAGAACGGCAATAATCTCATAAACTGCCTTCCTGAATAAAACAGAAAAAATAAAACTCACAGGAAATACGATGGCACAAGCATCGACTGATACTACTGAAAATGGTCCTGAAAGGACAAGGGGGATGGAGAGAACGGCGAAGGAGATAACTTACTATTGCTCTACTAGAAGGTCGCGGAGAGTACTGAGACCTTGAATAGGTTTATTCCAACCCAAATCTCAGAGAAGACTAATCGTCGTTGCCAACGAGAAATCAATGGTATGCGACGGTTGCAATATTGCAACACCATTTGCGACGGTTACCGAAAGAGTTTGAGAGTATTGGAACTCTGAGGAGACTTGTTGTCACTCAGAATCAAGGAAACACAACCAGTTATTGTCAATGAGCAACCATCGATGATGACTTGTGTAAACAATCCTCGTCAGTAAATAATAATAACTGCAGTTGGACCAAAGCACAACTTGAAATATAGGTGAATCATGTTATGGGAGCTGAGATAAACGGGATAAATACACAAGCCAAAATAATAAAAAACGTAACTCGTCCTAGAAAAAAAGAAACACAGTAGAATCAAGAGCAGTTTTTAACACGGAAAATGGATGTGAAAAAGTATAAGAGGAAGGAATGATAACATAATCCAGACCTTGACTGGAAAAAGCGCACTTCCGACTCCGATTTCAAGAAAAAGAAACACTGATTGTTATCAGTGAGACATTATTCGCAAACAACTTGTAAGATTATACCAAAATGAGTTAGAATAGTGATTGAAAGAAGCGGATTATTTGGAATCTGGGTAGACTTGCTGTCACACACATTCCAGGGAAGATTTCTTGCTTTTTTGAGTGAGAGATCTTTGCTAACGACAGGTGTGATATCTTTTAGTGAGTAATATGCTACTACTACTGTTATATCATACTACTTCTACTACTATAACTACTACTACTACAATTACTACTACTACTACTACAAGTACTAATAATAATACTAATTATAGTAATGTTTTCCTTGATTCTGAGTGACATCATAAGTAAATGCAGCAAACTAGCGTAAAAGTAATACAAAGACAGAAATGACTGGGTTGGAAACAAACCATAAGGCCTCTGTGTGTTAATGTCGAAATCAAGTTTACCTTTCGTTTGTTAGGACAAAATGAATGTCTGATTTACATTAGTTTACCTTGGTTAGGCACAGTAAGTAAGTAAGTTATTCGTTAAGCAAATCAGCTCAACAGTTGAACATTACTATTTTGCTTCAAATATGCGTGTTGTTTTCTACAAAACCTTTATCGTAAAGACGTTTTACCCCCACCATAAAATAATGTAATTTATCATTTTAAATGTAGTTGCAGTGCCAGTCCAACAACACATTCCGAGTAAAATTAGGAATTGAATCTTCCAGTCAACGGACGTTATGAATAACACATACGGGTCTTCCATTACAGACCATTTGCTTAAAAACCCGCCGTCCGCTAGTAAGTTCAGGACGGACTCCTTCACCATTCTCAGTCATGTTACTTCACTATGCAATCTAAAAATCTTGGAGACGATCCACGTTCGTCTAAAAGGTCCCTCCCTTTGTAAACAATGGGAATATCTATTAGGACTAGATGTGATTAGTCTCTAAGATTAATCTTCCATTGTACATATACCATAACGCTATTATATTTTTTCTCTATTCTCACTTCTCACCCCGTTTTTTAAATATATCGTTTTTTTAAATCTTTCCATAATGCTTTTGTAACGAGAGGGCGAAACCGGTCGGTTTTTTTCTTTTTTACCTTGATTAACTTTTAATCATGAACGACAAAACTCGTCTTCCCTTCATGCTTGCCATAATAAAATGTTGTACTCTCCCCAAAATCATAAACTATATATATATATATATATATATATATATATATATATATATATATGAACATTTATAACTCAAAGGTAAACTTTTAGAAAGTTGAACCTATTGTGAGGTAAGGAAAGCTCAATATACTGGATAGAGCAAAAATATGACACTCCTATACACTGGAAAATACCCGTTTGAACTTTAAAACTTTTTCAAATTTCGAATATTGACTGTCTTCATCTGTCAACTTATCCATCATTAACCTCTTCTGATGATAAGATTTTAATCTTTGAAAAGCCTGGCTTAAGGAATGAAAGAGAAGAAAAATAATGATTGTTATTCACTAAACGTCCTTGTTTTGAACAACCGAAGATTATGATTTGCTTCCCTTTGCAGGTCTAATTATTTTCATTGACTTATCAAATATATATATATATATATATATATATATATATATATATATATATGTGTAAAGGAGTAAGGCTACCAACATTTATAAAATGTTTTTTTCAACATTTATTTATTATTTTGTTATTTTATAATTTTATAATTTTATATAACGCGTTTCAAGCGGTGGTCCACTTTCATCAGATATGTAAATCCATTTGAAGAAATGTCTTTCAATTTGAAAGAGTGTTGTTTCATTTGAGAAAATCTGTTATTGTTTGACGTTTATGCACATGCGTGGGTTTGCGGGTGTGTGAGTACGTGTTTTGATAATTTTATATCTTTTATTTTTTATTTTTTCTTGCTTTTCTTGGTCAAAGTCGTGTGTGTTTATTAAGTACGTGTTATTCTGACCTTTATTTTATAGGTCTTCTTAATTGCTTAGGGTGCATAAATTTTCTTTTGAAATTTATTACTTTTTATTGCCCAGTCTCCAAGATGGTTGTTGTGCCCGCGTGTGTGTGTGCGTGTGTGCGCGCACGTGTGTGGTCAGTTCTGAATCTTGTACATAGGTGAGCGACATATACACCCACCCACACACATACACACAAATACGTTCACACAAACGTATGTGCGCGCACACACACAGGCGTACGGTTAGATAGTGATAGAGAGAAGAAGGGAAAGGTTGATAAAAGTGTGCGTTGTTAGAGTTATGATCTGTTCAATGAAACCCCTCCCCTAACAACAATCCCAGATTAGACAATTTAAAACCCAACATTATCAATTTATCCACATACACATGTACAAAGGAGGAAATAGAAATACTAAAATTAGGTCTCAAATTTTGCCCAACTCTCAAAAGTAATATTACGGAACTGAAGAAGGACTTTAAAGAATTTGAACGCAAATTTTGACTAATAGAAACACTTAGCAATAACGAAAACAAAACAGATGATTCATTAGTGAGAAACAAATCAACTTACTTCCCTAACAAACACACCAATACGAAAGAACTAAACACCTACTGGTAACCTAACATCAAAACAAAACCAAGCACTTGATAACATCCTAAATAATAATAACATAATTATAAAATAATCTGACAAAGGAAGTGCGGTAGTCATCATGAACACACATTACTATAAATCGAAAATTATACATGAATAAATAAATAAACAAATTAGTAAAAAACACTAAACTAAACAAAAATTTAACAATATAAAAATTAAAGCTTAAAAGGAAATACGAAGAACCACGTGTTAAAATAAATTCACCCATTATATTGATACAACAAAGGAAACAGGATATAAGCCAATCTATAGAAAACAGCCGAACAATTGGCTGAGAAAACAACAAATGATCTGATTGGTTAACTAGCTAGCCGTGTATATAAAACACCCGGCAAAAATAACTCCATGACTTTTAGTCGGAAGATTCTCCCCGGAGATGAAATATATATATATATATATATATATATATATATATATATATATATATATATATATATATATATATATATATATATATATGAGAGAGACAGAGAGAGAGAATATGTTTTGTTTATTATCTATGTACATATACGTTTCGTCTTTTAATCGAGACTCGTCAGCATTAAAATATAACTATTCACTACTAGTCGCGCTATTCGAAACGCCGGACTCCGAGTATTTTACAACTCAAATCACGACATCTAGACCCACACGGCACCGCTAGATAGCTAGATAAACAGTGATAATTTTAACACTTATTCGGTGGCTTTGACGTCAAGAGAGCGTTCTACTTAATGAAAGTAACGATGCATTTATAGTTAGCGACGTCATGTCGTGTTAATACTAAACTTACAGTGTCCATCTAGAAGGGGTTTCTAGGAGCTACAAATAATAAATATTTGTTTTGTTTATTATCTATGTACGTATACGTTTCGTCCTCAAATCGGGACTCGTCAGCATAAAGATATAACTATTCACTACCGGTCGCGCGATTATATATATATATATATATATATATATATATATATATATATATATATATATATATATATATAATTATTTTAATTTACACGGACATGTACGAAATCTGCGACACTGGCATGTCAATGTTATCGATCAACATCTATTATAAACTGAGATCTCATCAGGTAAAGTTAGAATCTGATCTTAACCTTAGATCATATCTGGAAAGGACCGAATATGATCTAAGGTAAAGATCGAATTCTAACTGTGCCTGATGAGATCTCAGTTTATAATAGGTTAATCGATAACATCGATATGCCAGTGTCGCAGATTTTGTACATGTCTGTGTAAATAAATATAATTATATATAAAAGCTCTATTTGATATTCAGCACTTTTTATAAACCCGGTTAAAATCCTTTGGATTACTACCCTGTGGATGTTTTACCTGAAATGATTATATATATATATATATATATATATATATATATATATATATATATATGTTTTCTAATCAGCATTCAAATTTTTATCAAATGGAAGATTATTTCATAACATAATGCCAGCTATAACTCTATAATGCGTATTTAGAGCTATTTTACAAAGTTTTAATTATTTTACCCTTAAAAATGATGATGACGTACAGATGTTCACAGAAAAAAAAAACGTTTTTTATAAAGTATATCGTTAACAAGAATTTTAAAGTATTTCAAAATATCTACAGATGTACGTTTTAAAGTAAGTTTTAAAATACATAAAATACGTTTCAAAATACGTTTAAAACACATTTAAAAACACCTCGGTTTAGCAATCGTCAGTGACAAGTGCAAAAATTACAATAAGTAAAAAACAATGTAACTGTACAATTATATGTAGTGAACTATGTAAACATACTTATGACAAGTAAGCTAAAATACTATAAATAACTTTTCATACTGTACTATGAAGCTCTACTCACGTAGTGAGCACTTTTGAAGTAAAATACTAAAAATCTATACACAACATATATTACTTTATAGTATTATATGTGTATAAACGCAATAATATATATATATATATATATGTATATATATATATATATATATATATATATATATATATATAGGGTGATTCATAAGTCACTTAGCTATTTAAAATGATTCTATATGAAGCACAAACATACTATGAACCTTTAATAATTGTTATCTTACTCTCTAATTACTGCTATTTGTTATTTTAAATTTGTTCGTTTATATATTTGTTTCTATATATATTTATTTTTATTTATTTAAATTTGTGTAAATCATCATATGTGCTTTTTTTCAGGCAGTATGTCAATCACAATTGAAGAGCGAATTTTTATTGTTATTCAGATGGCCAAATTTTATGAATCTCCCACACTTGTTGAAAGGTAATGACGACCTCAAATCACTGCCGAGTTTGTTAAAATTTATCAATCAAATATGCTACAAAGAGTCATACATTCCTTGCAAAAAAAAGAATGGTGCTACGCATGCAGAACGAAGGTGGAAATTTTGAAAACTTGCTGTAATTTTAAACTCCCATAAATGAATTTGTTGAATAAGCTTTATGTTTTATATTACCGTATTTTATAACTTTAGAATTTCAAAAATAAATAGCTAAGTTACTTATGAATCACCCTGTATATATATATATATATATATATATATATATATATATATATATATATATATATATATATATATATATATATATATAAATATATATATATATATATATATATATAAATATATATATATATATATGTGTGTGTGTGTGTGTGTATGTGTGTGTGTGCGTGTGTCTGTGTCTGTCTGGACTTTAGAACATAAAATAAGATATTATTGCGGTTTTATTTCTGTTTGAAATAAACGTTATGTTTTCCAAGTTTTGTGTGACTTTTGTGCATTTGGAGGAATGGTAAATATTCATTGTCTTTTGTGAAATATAGCAGAAAACAGGCGAATATTGGCCTCATAAAGTACATTTTAATGGCGTCAGGAACAAAGAGTAGAATATAACCGAAAGACAGGCTGTCCTAATATACGGCTTCTAATAAGGATTATGGCGGTTTTTCCCTTGGAAGTGTTCATCTTTGTTTGCTATTATATTTATGTTCATCTAAAAATAAGAAATCGATATCTTAGGGTTAATTGAGACTTACTTTACGCCTCACATAGAGGAATTAAGATTATATATATATATATATATATATATATATATATATATATATATATATACTGGGAAATGAAAAGGGAAAACCAAAAAAGTATTTTTTTATATATTCATCAACGTTTCGTCTTTATTTATAAGACTCCCTCAGGATGATAATTTTAAGTAAAATGTAATGCAAGTACATGAAAATATTGGGTTTACATGATGGGTATATATGAAGAGGTAGTAGCCACAGCTGGGTGCAGTAGTACCGGAGTCCGGGCTTGGTGAAGTCAGTAGCATGGAATGAAATAAATGTGGATGGTTCTGAGATAAAAAGTGTGTGTGGGGGGGGGGTGAACGGATGACATTTTTCTTAAAAATTATCATCCCGAGGAAGTCTTATAAAAAAAGACGAAACGTTGATGAATATATAAAAAAAAAACATCTTTTTTTTGGTTTTTCCTTTTTCATTTCTAATTACATCGGATTACTTTCCTTCTCATATATATATATATATATATATATATATATATATATATATATATATATATATATATAATGTATGTAAATAAATATAGTGGACAAAAGAAGAGAAACATAGAAAAAGTTACTGAGACGGGAATAGCGAATAATAAAAATTAAGTGGAATGGAATAGCTAAATGTGAAACCGATTCATAATGTAACAGTGGATACAAAAATAAAGGAGAGTGGAATAATAAATAGTTACAATGAACAGGACTGAAATAGCGAATAATAAAAACGAAGAAGAATCGAAAAGCGACCACTAAAAATGAAAGAGAGTGGAATAGCAAATAGTGACAATTAAGAAGCATAGAATAGCGAATAATAAAAAAATAAAGCGGAATGGAATGCGAAGTGTGAAACCGATTCATAATAGAACAGCGAATGCTAAAAATGAAAGAGGATGGAATAGTGAAGTGTGACAGAAATGTGAAATAGAGTAGAATAGCAAATAGTGACAATGAAAAAGAATAGAATAGCGAATAATAAAAAATGACGACTATCATAAAAATGAAGGAGAATGAAATAGCGAATATTAAAAAAATGAAAGAGAATGGAATAACGAATAATAAAAATGAAGGAGAATTGAATAACGAATAATAAAAATGAAAGATAATGAAATAGCGAATAATAAAAATTAAAGAGAATGATATAACGAATATTTAAAATGAAGGAGTATGGAATAACGAATAATAAAAAAAAGCAAGGAGAATGGAATAGCGTGTAAAACTGATTGATAATGGAATATGAAATGATAAAAATGAAGAAAATAAAATAGTGACTAGTAAAAATGAAGGAGAATGAAATAACTAAAATTCAAAATAAAGGAGAATGGAATAGTGAATAATAAAAGTGAAGAGAAACGGAATGCGAAGTGTGAAACGGATTTATAATGGAACAACGAATTATGAAAATGAAGAGAATTAAATAGCGAATAATGAAAATGAAAGAGAATGAAATAGCGAATAATAAAAATGAAAAGATTGTAATAGCGAATAGTAAAAATGAAGGAGAATAGAATAGCGAATAATAAAAATGAATGAGAATGAAATAGCGAATAATAAAAATGAATAAGAATGAAATAGCGAATGATACAAATGAAAAGATTGTAATAGTGAATAGTGAAAATGAAGGAGAATAAAATAGCGAATAATAAAAATGAATGAGAATGAAATAGCGAATAATAAAAATGAAGGATAATTGAATAGCGAATAATAAAAATGAATGAGAATGAAATAGCGAATAATAAAAGTGAAGTGAAATGGAATGCGAAGTGTGAAACCAATTCATAATAAAACAGCGAATAATAAAAATGAAAGTAATGTAATAGCAAATAGTAAAAATAAAAGAGAATAAAATAGAGAATAATAAAAATGAAGGAGAATTGAATAGCGAATAATAAAAATGGAAGTGAATGAAATAGCGAATAATAAAAATGAAAGAGAATGAAATAACGAATATACAAAATGAAGGAGAATGGAATAGCGAATAATAAAAAAAACGAGGAGAATGGAATAGCGAAGTTTGAAACCGACACATAATAAACAGCGAACAATAAATCTGAAGATAATGAAATAGCAAATAGTAAATATGAAAGAGAATGAAATAACGAATATTTAAAATAAATGGGAATGTAATAGCGAATAATCAAAATGAAGGAGAATGGAATAGCGAAGTGTAAAACTGATTGATAATGGAACATCGAATAACAAAAATTAAGAGAATGAAATAGTGAATAGTAAAAATGAAGGAGAATGAAATAACTAATATTCAAAATAAAGGAGAATGGAATAGCGAATAATAAAAGTGAAGTAAACGGAATGAAAAGTGTGAAACCGATTCATAATGAAACAGCGAATAATAAAAATTAAGATAATTAAATAGCGAATAATAAAAATGAAGAGAATGAAACAACGAATATTCACAATGAAGGAGAATGGAATAGCGAATACTAAAAAAGCAAGGAGAATTGAATAGCGAGGTGTGAAACTGATTCATAATGGAACAGCGAATAATAAAAATGAATAGAATGGAATAGTGAATAAAAAAAATTAAGAGAACAAAACAGCGGATAATAAAATATGAAGGAGAATTGAATAACGAATAATAAATAATGCAATGAAATAACACATTGTGAAAATGAAAGAGAATGCAGTAGTGTTAGTGTATTATAAAAATTAAGATTAATGGAAAAACGAATTGTTGAAATGAAGTAAAAATGTAATATCGAATCGTGAAAATAAAAATAAATTGAAAGAACGAATCGTAAAAATGTAGGGGCATTCAATTAGGAAAATAATGGAGAATGAAATTGTGAAAAATGAAATCATAAAGAATTATAAAAGTTATTTGGGAAAACATAGTAAATTTGAAAAACGGAACCCCGATGTAGGACATTTCTATTCGTGTTTGTATGTTCATATCTGTCGTCAGTAAACCAGAAAATGGAGGTGGCCTATTCAGTGTATATTTCGCCCATCAGTAATATTTGCCAATTGATCTAATATTTAAATTAATGAGAAAGAGTAAGGTAGGGACTATTACTTATACGTTAGTCGGTAATAAAAAGTTTTTTCCTCATTCTATTTCATTAAAGCAATGCAATTTGTTCTGGCCATTTTTCAAATATGAGGGTGTGCCCATATTATGACCCTGAAAATCATTTAAAATACTCGAAGTATTTTAAAAGAGTTGTGTCATACTGTGGGCACAGCCACCTATATGAAAATTCAAATATTTCAGATATTCATTAAATTTGATCAATCGTTGTTATACATTAATGGAGCAAGTTTCCCTGAATTTTAATTTGTTCTTAAGACGCCTTTAGTGGAAATCTTAAATGTTCCTACATTTTGTAGATACCAAATCATGTAATTGATTTTCATCAAAATTGGAATAAAAATTTCAGACATAAAGTTCATGATCATATCTTGAGTTTTATCTTAAAAATGTGGCATAAAAGTGTTGTAAAGGTGTTATGTTCGGATAATTTATTTTAACTCTCCTGGACAGGCATTGTTTTATATTCGGTTGACTAAAAAAATACGTTCGTTTATTTTTAGTTGCCACTTTTCCGGCACACTAAAGATCGTTATATATTCCTATCCTCGAAATCCTCTATTTCACTAATATCAGAGGAATCTGAATTTTCACGAAGAGCTTCCACATGCTTTTTATCACCGTTGCATGAAACTAAATCAACCTAAATTAAGTTAACATAACGATCCCTTATGCGAGCTGTTTTCCAAAATGCATAATGATCGGTTAATTAGTTTAGGAGTGAATCATGTACATACAAATATATGCATCTATACACGTGCTTACCTCATTGTAATACAGCTTCCTATTTCCAAGAACTGCAGGTTTGTGGAACTCTCTTCCTGTTGACTGTTTTCTTCCTACCTATAACTCTGGTCCTGAAAAGATAAGATGCTTATTGTCTTAAGTCTTAAAAAGACTAAGGACCATAAGTTTCTCCTGTCTTTGCGATAATTATCTTTTGTTCTTGTTATCTCCTTACATTAAGTGGCTTCGTGTCTGGAGCGATTCTTAATAAAAAAAAATATTAAAATAAACATTGCTACTGGAAATGAACGCCCCCTATGACGTTCGAAAATAACCACACCTTATATTAAACTTTTTCTTGTGACATAAGTAACCGACCTGTGGACGCAAGTAAATCACAGCTATTTCTTCTTTTTTCAGTATCGTTTCGTTTAATAGTAGTTTACTATTCGTATTGTTTCTTTTAATAGTAGTTTACTATTCTTATTGTTTCTTTTAATAGTAGTTTACTATTCTTATTGTTTCTTATAATAGTAGTTTACTATTCTTATTGTTTCGTTTAATAGTAGTTTACTATTCTTATTGTTTCGTTTAATAGTAGTTTACTATTCTTATTGTTTCGTTTAATAGTAGTTTACTATTCTTATCGTTTCGTTTAATAGTAGTTTACTATTCTTATTGTCTTTAGTTTTCATTTTAAATTATTGAAGTCAACGATTCACTTCACTCACTTTATAAAAAAAGTGTATTTTGTAAACGTGTATTTTATTGTAGTTTGTACACATTTCATTTTTTACAAGATTTGATTAATAACTGTTTTATATATATATCGTTTTTAATTCAAGACAATTTAGAAAAAAATCAGTAGTCATCTGCTTCTTGTTTACATATAGACATAAAAATGGTTTATACTACTCTTGTGTTGATGAATGATATTCCGTTAGTTTATTGGAGAACATCGACTCCTCTGTGATGTTGAGGTCACATTTTCTCATGCTGCTATCGTCAAATAGAATAATTTATCCGAGACATTCTCCTTCAGTCTCCACTCCACATTTGGCTAAAATCAGTTAATTTACAGTTAAAAACCTGGGCAACTACCATCAATGATGGGCCTCAGCAGAATCTCCAGCCAGCAAGTTATTTCTCTTCAGCGATGGAATAAGAGCTGGCTCTCTATTTCAAAGAAGCTCACTCAGTCTCACGTGTGCAGACCGCTATGATAAGGGCGATTGTGTGGAGGAAACCGAATTAATCAGTACAGGGCAGAAGCTGACCAAAAACACCGAAGATAAACAGTATGATTGGACCCAGATTATATCATTGAGGCACGCCGACGTTGATGCTATATTTTTTATCAAAGAAAAAGTTTATGTTCCAAGCAATCTCTGGTGAAAACATGCTAGGTGTACATTTAGTCGGTTAGTGGTGTTTTGATGATTTATTATTAATATGAAATCGGATTATTCGGTAAAACGATTAATCCGGCAAGGCTCTGAAATCAAGTTTGCCAGAACTTCGGTGTAACACATGCCCTCCACTGTATAATAAAGACCATTGTGCATTTATTTGTGTATTTGTATATGAATAAATATGTTATATACATCACGTCACACAGTAGGTAGCAAGTACAAAATTGTGCCTTTTACTAGCCTACGGATGAATAGATTAAAAGTGGTGGGGGGGGGGAAGAAAATAATTCGGAAATGAATTCTCTACTTCAAATAAAAATTCAAGGTTAAGTGTGTGTGTTCTCCTTATTTTTGACGGAGGGAGTACACTAACATGAGTATAGAACCTAATATTAGAACTCAAATATATATTTGACGAGTTAAAATCATTGTTATTATGTGCAAATAGTGTCGTATATTTATAAGGCCATCAATATATCGATACACTTGTAACTTTCTATTTATTATCCTATGTGATTCCCTATATAACATTCTAAGGAGGAGGAGGAGGAGCAACAGCAACAACAACAACAATAATAATAATAATAATAATAATAATAATAATAATAATAATAATAATAATAATAATAATAATAATATAAAGCCTGTATACTGGAAATGAAAGAGGAAATCTAGAGACGACTGAAAGCATGAAACAACCCAACCAAGAGAAGATGAGGACGCTAGGTGAACAGGATAGCTACAACTATTTGGAAGTTATGGAAGCAGACACCATCAAATCTACAGAAACGAAAGAGAAAATTGGAAAGAAAAAACTTACGAAGAACAAGAAAACTTTTAGAAAGGAAATTATAACGCAGGAATCTAGTAAAAGAAATACACACCTGGGCAGTATCACAAATAAGAAACTCTAGACGATTCATAGGCTGGACTAAAAGAAGTACTCAGGTACCTTGACCAGAGGATTAGAATGTTAATGACCATGTACAACGCACTACACCTAAGACACGATAAAGAAGACTCAACATGAAAAGAAACGAAGGAGAAAGAGGACTAGTAAGTATAGAAGATGGTGTGGAAGACACAAAAATGAGCTGGATAAATACATAAACCAGAACACAGAAAGACTGATCACAACAGCAAGAGACACCGTCCAAATGAAGAACTCAGGAAGCACCGACACCACAAACAAAACGACAAGAAAAGAAAAGTGTGAAGAAAAACAACTACATGGACGCTTCAGAAGACTGACAAGAGAATAAACGAACAAAAATAGCTTGGCACGGCTAAGAAAAGGAAACCTGAACAGAGAAACGGAATATTTACTGATCGCTGCACATAAAATGCGATTAGGACAAACTAATATAAAGCTAAAATAGATCAAACCAAGAAAACAGTAAATGCAGATTGTTCGAACAAAGAGACGAAACTGTAAATCATATAAGTGAATGCAGCAAACTAGCCCCAAAAGAATACAAAACATGACTGCGTGGGGAAAGCAGTACACTGGAAACTGTGCAAACGATTGAATTTTGAATACGCAGACAAATGGTACAAACATAAACCACAGACAGTAATGGAAAACGAAACACAAATAATCGTCTGGGATATGGATTTACAAACAGAAAAAGTCATACAAGCAAGGAGACCGTATGTTATAATAATCGACACGAAAGAAAAATCTTGCAACATCGTAGACTTTGCCGTTTCAGCAGACCACAGATTGAAGATCAAAGAGACGGAATAACGAGGCAAATACACGGAACTTGCGAGAGAACCGACAGGGATATAGAGCATGAAAAAAGTCAGTATAGTACCAATAATCGTAAGAGCACTAAGAACGGTCCTCCAAAAACTGGAGAAAAGACTGGGAGAAATTGCAATCAAAAGGGATCACAGAGACCATACAAATAACCGCAATGATTAAAACGGCTGAAATTGTAAGGAACATCATTGAATGCGGAAACCAACCTGGATAAGCTACGAATGGTAACCAGTTGCATGGAAGTACAAGAAGAAAATAACACCACAGGAAAAACACCACCGCGTGAACAGAAACTGTAAGAAACGTCATAAGCTGCCCCCCCCCCAAAAAAAAAATGGCACCGGCCGAGGCTGACACCACACAAAATATCTGTAAAGAGTTAAGGAGAACGAGAAGACCGATGAGAGACAGCACAAACCAGACCTCCACTGGAAGAGTGCAGAGAATGCTGGCACCTTGGGGAGGCTTATTGATACCCACATCTAAGAGAAGACACAGTGTCCTTACCAGCGAGAAATCAATGTTAAGCGGCTGTTGCGATACCGCAAGGTAGTTTGTGGTGGTTATTGAATAGAGGTGGAGAGTACTAGAAATCTTGAGAGGCTTGTTGTCACTCAAACTCCAGTGAACACCACCGGTTGTTGTTGGTGAGCAATCACTGATGATGACCTGTGTGATAACTCCTAGTGAGTACAAATGATAATAATGATAATAGACATAATAATAATAATACTAATACTAATAATAATAATAATAATAATAATAAAAAAAGAAGAAGAAGAAGAAGAAGAAGAAATAGAGTCATAGACATAGTAAAGGAGGTTCAGGAGGATGAAAATCCTGATAAAGAAGAGAATCCTTCAGACTTCCACTGGAACGGGTAAGAAAGGTAGTGGAATCTTGAATTGGCTTATTGTCACTAAAGTTCCAGAGTCAAACAACGGCCGGTGTATGCGAGAAAATAATAGTAAAAGGCTGTTGCGAGAATGGAGGGTTATTTGCAATGTTTACCGAAAGAAGAAAGGAGTGTTAGAAATATGAGGAGACTTGTTGTCGCACTGACTACAGTGAACAACACCTGACGTTTCCAGTGAGCGATCCCTGCTGGTAATAATTCATGAAAAACACCAAGTGGTTAAACTACTACTACTACTACTACTACTACTACTACTACTGATAATGAGAAGAATAACTATTAAATATCTGACACACTCACACAGAGACTATGAAAAGATCGAAGAACAATGGTACGACCTTTACCTCGACAGAAAAAGAACACATAATACTGGAATATTGATGAGACGTAGACGCCATAGAAAATCACCGGTTGCTACCAGCGGCAAATCATGATATTAGGACGCAAAGTTACTACTACTACTACTACTACTACTACTACTACAACTACTACTACTACTACTACTACTACTACTAATAATAATGATAATGAGAAGGACACTACTAATAATAAGTATCCACGTGTGCTTCGTGCGTTGACAAATATTTGTGGGATAGGCCATTGAGAAAATAAAAACAAACAATAAAAGACAGAAATCCGCAACTAACCGTCTTTTTCACTTGTCTCTGTCCGGTATTTGATTGGATATTTAGAAGCAGATATTATTGTATAAGTTTGACTTTTTTTCTCTATTACGGAGATATAAGTTTTTGAGGATATTCCATCTTTTTCACTCAGATATGAAAGTAACGATCCGGTAGAAATGTATTTCATAGTTTCAAACGGGTACATTTGTTAAAAGAAAAACTATACGAGTCTCAACCGTTTCCTTAGAGAGTGGGTGTCTAGTTTGTTCAGGCAATACATTTCATAATACATTCATTGTGAAGTATCCGTGTATTCGTCGTTTGTAGACAAATATATGTGAACTCTTCCTTTGAAAAAGTGAAAACAAAAACAATAAAATGCAGAAATCTGCAACTCACTGCCTTGTTTACTATTATCTGTCCGTTATTTATGCGAACTGCATAATGAACATTTTCACGTTTTCTAAATTGCATCTCATAATATTATATCTCTCAAATATTTATTTCTATCATGTCACTGAAATAAATAAACTAATCTGCTATCTGCTGTTATATACCCTATAGAAATATTCTCTAAATTTTTACTCTTACCTATATATTACTGTTACATAGTAACAGTCGTGTCAATGGAAACGTTAAGTGTCGGGGGGGGGGTTTCATCAGTCGCCCTTCGCCTGCCGTTACCAATTTTAGTGACGGCGTGCAAACACATCTTCTCTCGTTCAAGTTTAGCCGTCGAAGGGCGAGGAAAAGAAAGATGGCCCCGCCCGAAAATCAAGTAGTTAACGTAAGGAAGTTACTTTTTGACATTATTTTACTGTTTTAGTCGATTGGACGATACAATTCGATTTTTGAATAATTCGTTTTAAAACGGATAAAGTCTGTTTCGTCGTACTTTAGCGACATCAAATATATCGTCATTATTGTGTATTGGGCGATCTCATATTTTAAATGTGTTTAAAAGGTGGTACCGTACGGGTATTTATCTACCTCCCACAAAGTAAAATGTGACACACGGTCGGAAAGTGGAATTTGATAAGTCAGCACCCTAGAGGAAGAGCACATCTGACTCTCAAAAAATGCCTGGGCAGCCTCGTCGAGATTCCCCGGTAGGAGCGCTTTGGGCGATTAGCAATAAACTAACCCCTTTTCAAAGGGTAAGAAGGCAAAGCCTGGGAGGGTGGAACTCCTAGAACTGCACAGGACAAACCCACAGACCGGTGGAATCAAGCCCCGAAGGCCAAGACGATACCGGTCTATGGGGTATAGTATCAGTCGGAACAGATACTACACCGTGATCTTAGCCAAAAGGCTAAGAAGTTGGTAACGTACGTACGAACAAGAAATGCCTCAGTGTATAATATAGATAAGCGGGACCCGTGGAAATTCAACAGTTTTAACCTCGCATGAATTTGTGACAGATTTCCATACTATGACGTCCGGTGCGAATGCTGACCCCGCACTATTATTGTAACACCATTTTTAAAAGATGAAACATGCTTATTTAAGCACTCTAGTTTATGTAGTTTCAGCATCTGGTTATGCGGGGCTTTCTCCGAAATACTTTTAAGAGTTTGTGACATATTTCGATTCTATGGACATTTGGCGCGAACGAAGACCCCATCGTATGAAAGTGCCATCTTTGAACAGACCAGATACTTCACTTTGATCTTTGCTCGAAGTACGTGAATTTTAGTTTTACTTTCACGTCCGATTCATGAAATAAATGAAAAAAATTTTTTTGCATTACAGCTTCGGTTAACAGACGATTTTATCTTTTATAAAAATGTGGGTAGTGATGTCGTACGTACGAACATAGAATTGCCTGAGCATATTATTATATAGATCTTCCATAACAGGTTACAAAAGTAATTGTTATTGCTCCAATTACATACAGTTTGAAATATAACTTTCTTTTTTTTATAGGAAACCACTTTTAAAAGCTGATTGATGTCATGAAAGAAAAAAAAAACATTTGAATAGTAAAAAGGAAAATATAGCGACTTGGAAGAAAATGCGGGAGAAAAAGGCGGGAAAGGGAAAAATAAAATAACTGATATTTGTGAATGAAAATGATCAGAAAAAAAATGTTGAAAGGATTGAGTATTACAGGATCGACGGATATCAGCAAGAAATTGTGTTTATACGATACGCCCATTTAAATTAGCGCGTTTATACGATACGTCCATTTAAATTAGCGCGTTTAGCGATGAAATTCTCTGTAGCAAATCAAATGTGACAGACCTATGGACGCTGCTAAAACTGTTATTTTAAACTTAAACGTAACAGACCAACGAAAATACTAACACAACTTTACTGGTGACAGAGAAACTGAAGGAGAGATTTACTTACAGAGTTGTATGATCCTATCTAAAATTAGTGTGGCAAACTAGTGAAAATGCTATTTCAAACATGCGTGACAAACCAACAACACTTCTATTTGTAATTTAAGCGTGACAAACCAACAAAACTTCTATTTGTAATTTAAGCGTGACAAACCAACAAAAATTCTATTTGTAATTTAAGCGTGACAAACCAACAAAAATTCTATTTGTAATTTAAGCGTGACAAACCAACAAAAATTCTATTTGTAATTTAAGCGTGACAAACCAACAAAACTTCTATTTGTAATTTAAGCGTGACAAACCAACAAAAATTCTATTTGTAATTTAAGCGTGACAAACCAACAAAACTTCTATTTGTAATTTAAGCGTGACAAACCAACAACAATTCTATTTGTAATTTAAGCGTGACAGGCCGACAAAAATTCTATTTGTAATTTAAGCGTGACAAACCAAAAAACTTCTATTTGTAATTTAAGCGTGGCAGGCCGACAAAAATGGCATTCTTAACTTAGGCGTGACAAACTGACGAAAACATATAACAAACTTCTCTGTGACAGACAAACAGACGTTTTATCTTATAGAGATGTTTGGACGCAACTAAAATAAGATGCGCCCTATAAAATCTGCGTGAAAATAATATTTAAAAATCAAACGTGGCAGACAAATGGACGGAAAAAGCCATTTTGTAGAGATGCCGAGACGCATGCAAAAATCCTATTTACAACTTTATCGTAACAGGGCGACGAAAATTCTATCTCAAAACTTACGTGTGGCAGACCGACTGACAGATTCTCTTATAATTATGTTTACACGTATCTACAGTAAGATGCGTCCATTAAAATATGCGGGTTTCGCGATGCAAATGCTATTTAAAACTCAAACATGTCAGACCTACGGAATCAAAAAAGGCTGTTTTAGAGTTGCTTAGGCGCATCTAAAAAATACTATTTTAAACATTATAGCCAAACAGATGGACGAAAATACAATTAAAAACTTAAGTGTGACAGACCAATTTTATTTAAAATAAGTGCGACAGACTGGCTAAAGTCCAATTTCAAATTTATGCGTGACCGACCGAAAAGGATGATTTTCAAAATTTAAGCAGGAAAGACCGAAAAAAAATTCTGTTTCAAACTTAAGCGTGACAGACCGACCAAATTGCTATTATAAACTGACTTTAGTGAAAAAAACTGACGAAAATGCTATTTCATATTTCACCGTGACAGACCAATGAAAATACGATTTTAACATTAAGCGTGACAAACTGACGAACATTCTATTTAAAGCATATCTGTGACCGTCTGAAGTACATGTCTTCGAATAGATATGTTTGGACGCAACTAAAATAGCATGTGCTTATTGAAATCTACGAGTTTAACAATGAAAAAGTCAAACGTGACAGAGTGACATACTGAAATAGTCTCTTATAGAGACGGTGGACGTATCTGAAAATACCATTTCAAACTTAAGTCGGACAGCACAATACACATACCATTGTGAACTCAAGTGTGACAGACACACCGAAGAACACATCTTGAAAAAATGTTTAAACCCAACTAAAATAGAATGCGCCGATGCAAATCTGCACGCTTAGCGATGCAGGTTCAATTTCAAACTCAAACGTGACAGACAGACGGACGGAAAGGGTCTGTATTAGAGTTATTTGAACTCATCTGAAAATGATATCTCAATTTTAAGCGTGACAGAACGACGAAAAAAATATATTTAAAATTTAAGCGCTACCACAAACTTACGTGTGACCGACTCACTGACGGGCAGATTCCCTTACATACATTATTGGACGTATAAAAAAAAAGATTCGTCCATTTAATCTGTGCATTACACGATGAAAATGTCATTTAGATGTCACGTGTGACAGATGTACAGACGGAAATGTTACTTCTTTAGAGTCGCCGTGACTCACCTAAAATGATTTTTCAAACTGAAGCCTCACAGATACACGAATATGCTATCGCTAACTTATGTTAGACAGACCGAGTGAACGAACGATCTTATTATAGAGATGTTTGGACACAACTAAATTAAAATGCGTCTATTCAAAGCTTACATTTTAGCGATGAAAAAAAACAAAAATGCGACGTACCGACATACAGAAAATGTCTCTCGTAAAGTTGCTTGGACGCAACTAAAAATATATTTAAAACTTAAGCTTGACAGACTGACGAAAATGCTATGGCAAACTTAAGTATAGCAGATTGATTTTCTCACATATATGTTTGGACGTATCTAAAATAAAATACGCTTATTATATCAACACATTTATTGATCAAAATGTTATTTAAAAGTCAGACGTGACAAACCGACGGACAGAAGAAGCCTCATATAAACATGCCCGGACGCAGCTAAAAAATACTATCGCAACTTTAAGTGTGACAGACCAACTGAATGACATATCATTTCTTACAGATGTTTAGACGCAACTTACATGAGATGCGTCCATTAAAATCTACACGATTAGCGTAAAAATGCTATTTAAATCTTAAACGATGAACGGAATAGGCTTTTTATTGAGTTGCATAAACGCAGCTAAAAATACTACTTCAAACTTAAACTTGACAAACCGAACAAAATTCTATTTCAAATTGAAGCGTGACGGACAAACGTAAACTTTATCGCAAACTAACGTGTTACAAACCAACTGGCAGACAGGTCCTCTTATAGCGATGTTTAGACCTATTTAAAATAAGATGCGTTCATTCAATTTGCATGAAAATGCTGCTTAAAACACGCACGTGACTGACTAAGAACATTCCTGTTTTTCAAAGTTAAACGTGACAGACAAAAGAAATGCTCTTTCAACCATATATATGTACCGATTTACTTACCACCTCGGTTTCCAACGTGGGGAAAATCCAGCTCCGTGAAAAGGGCAGTCTGAATTGGGACGTACACATATTCACTCTCTTAGGACAAACGAAATGACGTGTAGTATCAGTGCAGATACTACACTTTGCTCCCAGCCAAAAGTATATATAAAACAAACAATTCTTGATAATTATGAAGTTATATATGTTTATATAGTTATATATTTGTATATACAGGATTCATCCCTAAACTAAATAGTTTAGGGATGAATCCTGTATATACAAATATATAACTATATAAACATATATAACGATCATTATGAACATTTAAAACACGGCTGCTAGATGCAAGTGGTCGAAATGTTGACTATATTTAGTTTAATTTAGTCGAAGTGAAGCCCTAAAAATAGGTATTAAACCTCAATAATAAATATTTCCGGTACTTTAGTTCTCTTCGAGTATTTTAAATAATTTAAGGGAGACGGGACATTTTACATGGGTACAGTCTCCCATTTGAAAATTAAAATTTATATGATTTACATTGAATTTGATAAATCGTCAATAGAAACAAGATTCCACTGAATTTGAATGTTCTTTTTTAAACCTCCAAGCCTTAAAGTTTATACATTTTCTAGAATCGAAATCATGTAATTGATTTTGATCCAAATTTGAATAAGCATTCTAAAACTAAGGTTTAGTATTATTATGTCTTGATATTAATCTCGTAAGGGGACATAAAAATAGAGCGAAATTGTTTCGTTTAGTAATTAGTTGTAGCCGTGCTGATAGTTCTAAATAAAGCGATATGCACCCGTTAAATCTGCACGTTTCTCGATGGAAATGCTATTTCAGACGTCTGCCCGATAAAGCCTCGCACGGTTATGCAATGACGTATATAAAAGAGAATCAAGAACATATTCAGAACATTAGCATCTAAAGAATAGCGTCATACAAAATCCAAAACGCCAAACAAGTAAAACAAATCTAAGAAAAACAATCAACAAATAGAAACAAAATTAATAACAAATATAATCTGACCTATTGCTTACAATGTATTTTTCGCAACAATTAAATTCTTTCAGTTGAAATACTGCTGTATTAACGACATTTTTTGGATGATATATATATATATATATATATATATATATATATATATATATATATATATATATATATATATATACATACATATATATATATATTGTTATCTATCTATCAGTTTATGTATATATGTATATATGTATGCATGTATGTATCTATATATGAATGTATATGTGGATGGGCATTGAATGAAGGAGTGGCACTCGTCTGACAAAATGGCACAGCAATCATGCTATATGTATGTATGTATGTATGTATGTATGGGTGGATGTATGTATGGATGGATGGATGCCCGAAATTGTCAGTGTAGCGGAATTAGTGTTCTGGTTAGGGTTAGCTCACTAGGGAAAAAGGGCATCTTAGTCCGTGTTTAGGCATTCATCTTCCAGAAGAAATAATGTTATGTAATACTCGCCAATAATGCGAATATCTCGCATCTGGCTTGTCTCCCAACCAATTCGCATTGTTCGTGAGAATCCATTCAGTGTTCTGCAAGCTGTATTATACTTAACCACGTTCTCCGGTGACATTCGATCATCTACTCCTAGACGAAACTTGATTTTGCCAGCGATCGCAATACTCATTAGCAGTTATTGTTATATATGTACCAGAACAAATATGGACAGTTTGGTCATCGCTGAGCTAAGGTTTGATTATTTGAATAAGGAAAAGTGAGTTTGAAAAGCCAATTAAATAAAGAAACAAAAAAAAAAGTCTTCCTGGTCTTACTCTTAATTCTTTCATTTCTCTTCAGCTATGGGTTAAAAAGCTTCAGTAGTTGTGGAGATATTCCATATTTTTCATAGACTATTTCAATCTTCTTATTGATAGTTAGATTTATTACCTTTGCCTGTTAATAAAGAGAGAGGGAGAGAGATAGAGAAAGGGAGATAGATAGATAGATAGATAGATAGATAGATAGATAGAGAGAGAGTGAGAGAGAGAGAGAGAGAGAGAGAGAGAAGGGCACAGTTGTAGATACTGTATAACATTAGAGCTGGTAAGAAATACATGGCGTAGCAGTAAAATCCGATACTTGACAAAAAGAAAACAAAATAGGCAATACAAACAAAGCTGTATATTCAGAAACCCAGCAGTTTATTTGACAACAGTTAGAGTTACATACTACATTATTTTTCAACGAAATGAGTTACACGCTTTGGCGACCATGTCTTTGTCTATAGTTAAAAACACCTCCACGATGGCAGCCTTCAGGGAGTCGACCGTGTTGTGGGCGTGCTTGTTTATCTTAACCTCGACCTCAACCTAGAATAAATGGTCAACAGGATTGCAGTCGAGTGTGAAGGACGGCCACAAGTCCGGCGACCAGTGGTAAGGAACCTTATTAAGCATCCACGCCTTGTCATTGTGCGTAGGGGCGGGGTTCTGCTAGAAGACGTAGCTGCGTTCGGTGGCGATCTCGTCTGTCCAGAGCTTCACAACGCACTTGAGCACCTCCATGTATCGGATTTTTCTGCAACACTATCTACACACACTGGGAGAGAGTGATGGTAATAGACATATGGTTAGTGAGAGATGGGTCACGTTTCCCCAACCGGATATGTCTGTTCGTTTGAGAAACCTACACTTTATATTTGGTAGGTTTTACCACATACAGCTATAGTGAATATCTCGTGTTTTTCCATTCCTATTACCCCCCCCCCCGAGAGTGAGGTCCACTGGTTAGTATGTCACGCTCACACAGAATACATTTTTGTTTTCAATTCAACTCAAAAGTCATAACAGCACAATTAAATCCAACCACGAGTCTCTCCTCCTTGACTGAGGCACTCTTATTTCTAGGAGTGGTGGACGTTCTTACCTGTAATTAAAATTTCACCGCAACCAAATAAAAGAAGAATATTCTGAAATTTAAAGAAATTACTATTGATTTAGATGTTTACGTAGCCTTCTCTTCTGTTAGAAGTGGAGGACATTCCAAGCTTCCAACATCTAGGGTCCTAAGCCTCTTGGTTACAATCAATTCTTAAGTCATTCTATAAACGTGCTGTTTGCTCCGACGCCTCTCACATAATGGCCTATCTAAATCACTCCCTCTCTCTGTTTGAGTCATGTGACGTGACTCCCGTTTCTGGCTACGTAGGTTCAGATAGCATTTGAGTGTATACTCACCAACTCAATGACCCCTGTTTCCTGTGTACGTGTGCACGTCGACCCACGAATCCACATAATCAGATGAATAGTAGCAAACATACTCTTTACTAATTAACACTAGAACAAAAGGGTTGATTCATACCTTAATCGATGATATTATCGCGGAGATAAGCGCGCTGTGTCTTCTGTTAAGACCCCTAACGCATTCTGTTGCCCGCATTCGTAACCTTTACGCTATCAAATCCTATACACATAACTTAATAACAAGTACGAAAGTTAAATAAGGGTCTGTCATTTACTTGCTATATTGTTTTAACCAGATCCAATGTAAGGAAGAATGCATTATTGAAACAGTTAATCTTAAGTAACAGTTGAAGAACACTTTCTAGGGTCTATTTCTGCGAGGATAAGCCGGTGGATCAAAGTGATGAGAGATAAATAAAATATACTTATAGTTCGAATAGTTACCGTAGTCTTTTCTCAGAATTATGATTCAGCCAGGAGAAATGAATTAAAAGATGACCTCGCGGCTATACTTTGATCAAGATGCAATCAAACGATGTTACCATGAGATAAGCTTCATACCTTCAAGATTGCTTAATCTCCAAGATAAGCTTCAGACCTTCAAGATTACTTAATCTCCAAGATAAGCTTCAGACCTTCAAGATTACTTACTCTCCAAGATAAGCTTCAGACCTTCAAGATTACTTTATCTCCAAGATAAGCTTCAGACCTTTAAGATTACTTAATCTCCAAGATAAGCTTCAGACCGTCAAGATTACTTAATCTCAAAGATAAGCTTCAGACCGTCAAGATTACTTAATCTCAAAGATAAGCGTCAGACCTTCAAGATTACTTAATCTCCAAGATAAGCTTCAGACCTTCAAGATTACTTAATCTCCAAGATAAGCTTCAGACCTTCAAGATTACTTAATCTCCAAGATAAGCTTCAGACCTACAAGATTACTTAATCTCCAAGATAAGCTTCATACATTTAAGATTACTTAATCTCCAAGATAAGCTTGATCTCATCGTTTCCATTAGTGAACGTGTTAGTTGCAACAAAAATAAATTATGTTGAACAGGAAAATTGCGACAACTTTATAGCATCTCTCTCTATATATAATGTTATGTATGAAAACTTAGATATATACAAAATGATGTCATCTATCATTAAGTGTACAAGTTTATAAATGTCAATATCGATATATTTTACTGTACGATCGTTTCTGAGTAAAACAAATAAATAGTATTACGTCTTTCATCAGCACAAAGGAAAAATAATCAAAAGTTTCTCCAATAACATAGTCAGATAGCAGAGTCCGCAACGTACCCTATATATTCCAAAGTGCGTCTACAACTAAACAAAAGTAATCAATATTTTTTTATCACCGTTTAACGTTGCCACACTATTCTAAATACATTGAACATTTTTCTGTGCGTCATCCCCTGCACGTAAACAGCTTTAAACTTTCCCTTTGTCTTTCGTAATTAATAATAATTCTAACCGGTACGAACAATTTATGATAATTATCAACATATTAAGATATAGGGTGGGCAAAAATAAGGGTCCTATTTTTAAAAATTCATAACTTTTTTATTTATTGATTTAAAAAAATTTTTTTTAGAATAAGTAAAGGACCCCTTCCGAAGCAAGCATGAGCCGTATTAGCCCTAAGGAACGTACCCTCATTTAGAAAACATTATTTTTGCTTAAAAAAACTCAAAACAGTGTAAAAAACAATACTTTAGTTTTTGTAAGTTTTAAGAAGTGTTTTTCGGCTAAAATTTGTTTTGTTTATTTCAAAATATCTCGGAAGGGTCAGTCTACACACACATAAAGTTTGGGGAGTTTAACTTTTATTTTGTGGAAGTTATTCAAATTCAAGTTATTCAAATTTAAAGATAGGACCCTTATTTTGGCCCACCCTGTACTATAACTAAATTATAAACAGGTGTTCTTATATTAGTTTAATTTTATAACTAATGTTATTGTTCCATACTCAGTATAGCCATGATTATACAAATACTTAACTTGAAATTCTAGTACCAATCTAACCCCTCGAGCAATCTTACTAACATATCCTTTTCAATATAACAATTATTAATCGATAATTTAAACCCTTAAATAGTATTTATATTTTTTCATAAATATATCACCCTCTATTTGATGGCAATTTTAGCTATTTCTATGGATTGATATAGACTATATATGATTTAAATATTAACCTTTTATTTAGATCTGTATCTTCTATCTGGACACGTTTCCCTCTCTTGGACTGTCTAGCTATCAATATAGAGACTTAAAGATTCCTTTTAAATCCCTATCGGAAATAATCCCCCTGTTTTCATAGAATAGAGTGTGTGCATGTTTAGATATGAATATCGTATTCATATGTATTTAACAGCCATTTGTCTATGAAATAACCAAGGAATTTGTCGCTGTATGTGAGACAAAAGACCGAACATAGAATTTCCGGCATGACTAAATATATTAAGGAGTAAGAGGTTTTTGCGACAGTTGAGTTTCACAACGGTTAAGTCTGTGAAAGTTGGTGGCTAAGAGACGGGCAGATCAGAGCAGATCGGGCAGCGCCTTATCTGATAATAAGATGAGCTGTCAACTTCGAGTAACGACGGTGTCACACACAACCGAAGTACACATAATGTATACACACTTTATTGGAGTTTGTTTTCTCTTGTGAGAGTGTTGTTTTATTTTTCTCAACTTGTAAATCCGTGAACGTTACCTCAGCGACCACCGGGACGACACGGCCAGAACGAGAACAAGAAGAAGATGAATGAGAATAAAACAACGGCGCACACAGCGGTGAGGTCGGTGGTTGTCGAGGGACCCACGTGGTGTTACATATACATCTTAAAAGTGTTTTTTTTTTCTTTGGTCTAGTTAGGGTACTATCTAAATCTTAGCATTTGACATTACTTATCCTATATATTTATTCTAAAAAAATATGCCGTCGTTGCCAAGGTTTTAGTATTCGATAGTTTCATACGCAATAACATATGAAAAAGAGTTTACTTTAATAGAAACCTTGATATTGTCAGCGAGATATCTTACCCACTGAGATATATATATATATATATATATATATATATATATATATATATATATATTATATATATGTTATATATATGTTATATATATATATATATATATATATATATATATATATATATATATATATTAAGACTGTTAACCTAACGCTTATAAATAAATTAGTTTCATTGTGTTATGTGTAAGAACACTCATTAGTTTTTTTAAGAGGCACCTGGAGACGCAGAACTACTTCAAGTAAGTTCACATGCAAATTGTATATGTGAATGCACTTATATTTAGGGTACGCTCCCTAATATTTCTTTGTTTTAGGGGCAGCCATGCACACATGCGGAGAGGTGTTCTCATATATATATATATATATATAAATATATATATATATATATATATAGAGAGAGAGAGAGAGAGAGAGAGAGAAAGAGAGAGAGAGGGGAGATAGAGAGAAAAAAGCAGGATCGAGAGGCGGTCAAACAGAGAGATGACTAGACGTTACGTACTAAATATACCAAAATTATTACTTTATTCTTTTATTACATTAAAATAGAAAACATATATTCTTTGATTTCATAAAAATTTATTCAAAAATAATCGACTATAGAATAGAATTGAAACCTTTCCCAACTATACAATTCATATATTTGATATTTTAAATAATACTCATGTGAAAAATCGGATATACATATGTAAAGTTTCGCTCAATCAGAGGTGGGGGGACGTAGATAGCTTCGATTATCTTCCTCAGAAAATATCATAAATAAAATTTAAATTTAAAAAAAATTGATATATAATAACGGGTTTATGCTCTTATAGTCTCTCTGAGAAGGCATTTAAGGATTCAGGAATTATTCCATTGTCTTTCCCGTAAATGTTACATGAGAATAGACTTTTAGTTTTTTTGTCAATTATCTAACCTTTTTTCTATAGGGATCACACAAACCCACACCTACATCGAGTTACACGCACACACACACACACACACACACACACATATATATATATATATATATATATATATATATATATATATATTTATTTATTTTGGTACAGAAAAATTAGTACAACATTCGTTCCGTCGGAAAGACTTAGCCATCCGGCTCTCGTCAGCTTCTGTTATTTTAACACGTGCCTGCTTGTATTTCTATTTTAAGTGTTAGTCTTGTTTAGTGTTTTATTTATTTGTTTATTTATTCATTCATGTATTATGTATTGTTATCCTAAAGTATATTTTATTTAGTGTAACAGTTGTTTGCTATTTCACTTCTACAGTTTAGTAGGTGTTAAGGGTCTTTAAAGTTTAGGATTTCAAATTTCGCATTTAGAAATAGTCTACACGCTTCGTTCAAATTCTTAGGTAAGCGTCCGCTTTCTTTGATCTTCAAGTAATGGTTCTCTAGTGTGGTTTTTATTCAGCGTTATTTTTTTTAATGTGCTGTTATGGTTGTAATATCTGGTTTTAAAAATAGGGAGGTCATACCCACGTAATACTTCTACTTATGAGGTCTTTCAACACCAAATATTGTGGCTTGGAAAACAATACTGTTGGTTAGGCAATTATTTTGTAGCGAACAAAGTGTACAAGTTATGCAGTTACAGATTTTCTCTTCATTACTAACTTTTTCATATCTATTGGGTGATTGTTGTTAGGGTTTTGCTTATCACTATTTGTAGTAGCTACCTTTTGTTGTTTCTGTTTTCTTTTTCTATTTTGGTAACTTTTTGGCGCAATTTATTATTATTGGTCCCCCGATTTATAAAATCGGGAGACCTATGTTTTGAGGCATTTCCGTCCGTCCGTCCGTCCGGATTTTTCTCCGCAACCATCCATTGAATATCTCTGAAATTTTGCATGAAGTTGTAACTTTTGTCAGGTTAGAAAGTGACATTCTCCGATTTTTGAAAAAAATCTGATTAGCCCCCTAGAGGGTCAAAAGGCCCCAAAATGGCAAAAAATGACATTGTTTGCCCCATAACGTTTCATCCATCTATTCAATTTCTCTGAAACTTGGCCAAAATATGGAGGCAATTGTTCCTAATAGAAAATAAGTATCGCTGACCTTGTTAAAAATCTGGTTCGCGCCCTCAGGGGTCAAAAGTCCCCAAAATGGCAAAATATGACCCTTTTCTCCCATAACGTTTGATCCATCCATTCAATTTTTCTGAAACTTGACCAAAATGTAGAGACAATTGTTCTGGATATAAAATGAGCATCCTTGACCTCAGAGAAATTCTGGTTCGCGCCCCCAGGGGGTCAAAGGGGGTTCAAAAATGCCCCAAATTGCCCAAATGTATTGCATTTTACACTCGCCACATCGAGTCACATACAGACGGGGGACCACTCATGCGCGGCTTGTTTTTTTCTGTACTGTTCTCCTTTAGTATATTGTTATTGTGAGCCTTAAATATCTTTTCCAAGTGTTCGCAGCAACTCTAAGGTTATTTTATTGAATATTTTATGCAGGGGACTGCTTACAGGGACTTGCTTTTCGATGAGATTTTAAGATTTCCTGCCCAGTTTTGTTTTTGGCATCTGATTATAGGGCTGTGCATACCAGGTTATATTTCTTTTTCTTTTATTTTTAATTATTCATGTCCTGATTCTTATATTTAATTTCGATATCAAGGTACCCACTATATATATATATATATATATATACATATATATATATACATATATATATATATATATGTATATATATATGTATATATATATATATGTATATATATGTATATGTATATATATATATGTATATATATATATATATATATATATATATATATATATATATATATATATTAGTGTGTGTGTGCAGGTAGTGTTTTAAACTAATCACAAATCATCATGGATTTAGCCACATATATTCCAAGTATATTTTTCACAAATTTTAAACTTCAGGGGATGCATATATATAAAGCTTTTTACACTAATTTATTTTTATTGTTTCAACGGATGATTATAGACTTCAGAATATATTCTCGGCAATCTGTTGAGTAACATGGGTACATTTTTTTTTGTAATTGTTAACATATATTTTATTTTATCTTATGCACCGATCATTATGAATTTCAGAATACGTATTCTCAGTAACCTGGTGAGTAACATGGACACATTTTTTTTGTAAACTTTACTATTTAGTGAGGTACACCATATTATTCTCATATAAAGAAGTAACTATAATTATATCATTTAATTACGTCTTTGTGGTGCGTACGAAAATAATTAGGTGGATAAATAAAGCAATTAATTAACAGTGTTGAGAAAATGAGATTTAACCATTATCAGAATTCTCATACAGACATTAAAACTATTAAAGTGGTTTAATCAACATAGAGTGGGAGAAGCTGAGAGAAATGCATAGAAAACTAAGTTTGAAATAGGTGACTTATAGAAAATATTACAAATTACGAGTAATTAGAAGAATTGAAATATAATTATTTTAAAATATTACTCAATTCCAGAACTGAATTATATTTTAGCGATAAATGTTGCGTCCTATATTATACAAAGAGCAGTTGTGTGTATATATGCAAAGAATAATTAAATTAACAAATTAAAACAAACATCCACAAAGTTGGTTTTCTCTTGATCGGCGTTGCCCTAGTTGAATAATATCAAAAATTCAAAGACAAATATTCATTCTTTGGCGGTCAACTGGACAAGAACTTGTCAGGGGGTAAATTTTGCAGCCATTTCATGTACTAATTTGGAAAAAAATGCGGGTGTATATGACCAGAGAGAAGAATAGGCTGGGCGGGAAAACGGGGGAGTGGAAAGAGAGAAAGATAAAGAGACGGCTAGAGAGAGGTAGAGAGAGAGTAACATCTTACAATAAATATGTTACAGTTGTGTCCTGCACAACGCCTGGTAACCTTGCGAGTTGTGTATAAAGGAAATTTATTAAAAAAATGAACGTTGGACTAGTCAGCTTAAGTT
Organism: Sepiola atlantica; assembly: GCA_963556195.1. Taxonomy (NCBI): domain Eukaryota; kingdom Metazoa; phylum Mollusca; class Cephalopoda; order Sepiida; family Sepiolidae; genus Sepiola; species Sepiola atlantica. The sequence goes on along the minus strand of OY744541.1, from coordinate 43,331,621 downwards.
TAATAGAAGATATATATATATATATATATATATATATATATATATAGTTTTCCATTTGATATTTAGTATTCCATTATATAAAATGTGTTGATTAAGTCCGTGTGCACATAAAAATTATAACTTTATTTTTATTTGCGATATAAAGAATCTGTACAAAGGATTAGAAAGAAGAAAATCTTTATTTTTTAGGGTTTAATTAAAATTTTATTTCAGTTCCAATATGTCTTCTATCATTAGCAATGCAAAGGGTAATACGATTTTGGAGTTCACGGACATTATTCCATGAAAAATGCGATTATACTGAAATAATATGCACTTAATAGGGTTATGATGAAAATTCATATACACTAAATGTACAAAAGCAAGGAAATTCCCAAATTTTTACACTTTTATTGTCATTAAGGGTATGGCTACATATTAACAAAACTATTTCATCATCACATCACTACAGTATACATTTCTATGCATGAGTGGATGAAGTGTGTGAGGTGCGCTGAAGAAAAATTCCTACCAGTAATATACATAGCCTGTTGTGCTCGCATACCCTTAATGACAATAACAGTGTAAAGATTTGGGAATTTCCTTGCTTTTGTACATTTAGTGTATATGAATTTTCATCTTAACCCTATTAAGGGCATATGATTTCAGTATACTGGCATTTTTCATGGAATGTCACTACTTTTGTAAAGGCTATGCCTTAATACAATGGTCATTTTACAGGTTTTTTTTTAAATTTCTGGAAAACTAAGATATATGGTAAACTGAAATTAAAATGCCATCAACTAGACCCTAGAACATCTATCTCTGCCAAAAATCAGCTGAATCCATCAAATATTGATGAGATACAGGGTGGCACATACGTACGTACGTACGTACGTACACACAGATAACATGATTTTATGATTGAACTTTATGGATCTCTGGGTTGCCTTGACTAATGATGCTGAAATTCTACACACTTATAGAACCTATCAAATAACAATTTTCTGCAAAGTTTTAACTAATTTGGTTTATTGGCATTTGAGTTATGATTGATCAAAGAAATGAGATTTCCTGCATAGGCTATTCGTGTTGTCTATTAAAGGATAGAGCGCACCCGCGCCTCTCTTGATTTGAAATCCTTATTTTAGCTTTTAAATCTTCTAATGAACAAGTTTTTGTTGCATAGACAATTGTTTCCACATGTCCACGGATCAGCCAAAGACACAGTTTCCTTTTTTCCATCAGCTGAAACATCAAATTGACTCTAAAAAAAGATTTTTACTTATCTAAAAAATTGTTGCAAATTTTCTAGTAAAGAATTAGTCAATGGTTTTACTTAAAACTAGCTATATAGATTTTCATAATATTTTTTACAGATAATGTATATCGCTAATAAAAATAAAGTTATAGATCATTAATAATGCACACTGATTTCATGGACACCTGTATAAAGTATTCTATTGTTTTATATCGTCTTCTATTGTTTTATATAATTTTAATTTCTTCCCTAAGTGCATTCTTTGTTGTTGTTATTGTTGATGTTGTTAAGCGAGTTGGAGTTGTGCATAGAGTTCACGAAGATCGTGCCACAGGATTTTCTGGTCCGCATGAAGTCCTCCCCCTCATAGTTGCAGCTATTCTTTAACCTGCAAGATTGCAAGTTTTGACTTTCAACAGCAAGAAAAGATCTGCTCAGCAGTTACATGCCAACTCGGTTGGCACAGAACAAGCAAAGCGATATGACATAAGCAAAGTTGTCAGTGTGTACGGTTGATTTGTTGATTATTTTGAAGAGATTTTGTGTTACATGCAGCATCTGATTTGTCAAAATGGTTACCCATTTAGTACTGGCCAGGTTCAACATCTCTTAACTTAACGTGCACCGGTGTGTCAACGTGGTTATAGCTGTATATCTTAGTTTGTAAGTCAGCTATCGTTATTGCGGACTAGTAATTTATATTCACATATATTCTTATCATATCTCGAGATAAAAACAGAGAACAACAAAACAAAACAACAATTTTTTTTATAACTTTTTGAATGTTATATAGAAAAAGGGTTTCTAATATTACGAAGGTCATCTTAATTTTGAGTCCACATCATATTACGCCTGTTATATATATATATATATATATATATATATATATATATATATGTTATATGTTATATAATATGTTATTTTAATGTTACCTTTTGTATTTATATTATATTTATCTCCCGCTCGTATTGAAATGTAAACAAATATGGCCGAGTTCTTTTCAAGTCTTCGCAGATCCATTTTCAAAAGGGAAGGACCCATTTAAGATGTTTTGAGAAATCGAATAAATGGGAAGCAAAGAAATTACACATTGCAACGCATGTTTGTTGTTCACTAGTTTATTTTTTATTGTTTTAAAAGCCTACTCCATTCTTCAGTAATTGTATAAAGAAAGCAAGTGACATTAAAAGGAAAATGTTTCAATTGTTTTGTCTATTTTATTTGATTTAAATACATGAACAACGAAGGTTGCCGTCCATTGATTTTGCTCATTTACCCCATTTAAATTATTCCGGTTTTATGCTTAGTTTTTCGAGAGATGACGAATCGACGAAATCCAATTAAAATCATTTCTGTTGGAAACATAACGTACTTACATCAAAAGTGCCAAATATAATCGCGTTCCAATATTTGCTACCTAAGACCAAATACTATCAAAAAACTTAATATGTGTCGGAAAAGTACTAACAATACCAGTACACTATGATGTGACTTCTCGAAATTCAACCAGGGGGAAATATTGCCGATATCTAAAATATGTCGAATTACTCCATCGGTTGCTGCAATAGTCGACACCTTTACTCAAAACTACGGACCTTTGTAGAAATGTATAAGAATGAATGTTACCAAGACCAAACTGATGATCAGTAGTTTTAGTGTTGGAACTTTCTCAGAAATTGAGAAGCTACTCTGCTCAATTTAGGGGAAAGGAACAGGGTGCACGTCAAATTTCTATGGTACTTGTATGCATCGAGTACACAGGAAGCGCAGTAGAAGTACAGGTAATCTTTCGACGAAATCCAATTTAAATAATTTCTGTTGGAAACATAACGTACAAGTAGTGTGTGTGGGTTGGTTTCCGCATTCAAGGATGTTATTTTTAAATTTAAACTGTTTGCATCATTGCTGTCTGTTATATAGTCTCAGTTTTCTTTTTGATTCAAATTTCTCAGTTTGTTTCAGTTCTTTTGAGACTGTGCCAAGTGCACTTAAGTTTATCGGTATTACCCTGATTTTCTTCATGTTTCTTTCAGTTCCCTGACAAGTTCCGTGTATTTGTTTCGTTTTTCGGTCTCTTGGAATTTTAACCTGTGGTCTGTTGGGAAGTCAAAATCTAGAATTTTACATTCCTTTCTTCTTGTTAACTATCATCAAACCCTGCCTTTTTTATTGGATGAGTTTATCTGTTTTCACCTTCATCTCTCTGGTTTGTGTGTATATTATTTGTCTGCATGTTGAAAATGCAGTCATCTTCATAGTTTCTAGTGTACTGCATCCCCCGCGCAATCGTGACTGTTCTTGTATTTATTTTTATGCATTCACTTGAGCCTACATTTATAGTTTTATTTGTTTTTCTTCTATTCTACCTTTAATATAGTTGGTTCGAATCGCATTTTTCTGTGCAGCTGTCAGTAGCTATTCCGTATCTCTCTTCAAGTGTCCTTTGCATAGCGATATCCAGGTTTTTTTACTGCTTTATTTCTCTTGTCATTCCGATGAATCGAGCATGTAGCTATTTCTCTTCCAACTTTTCTTTTCTTGTCTTTCAGTTTCTAGTTTCGTTGCTACGTATCATGTTCATTTTGACGGTGTCACTTGCTGGGTGGTCATTCCTTATGTGTTCTGGGTTATGTATTTTTCATACCTTTTTTTTCTATCTTCCATACAGTTTTATATACTTACCAGTCCTCTTCTACCTTCGTCCCTTTTCACGTAGAATCGGTCAATATCCTTATTCAGAGGTAGTGCATTGTACATGGTCATTAATTACCTCGTATCCTGGTCAAAATGCCTAAGTTCTTCTTTAGTCCAGCCTATGAATGGTAAAGAGTATTCTATTAGTAATAATGCCCAGATGTTTACACCAAATCTCTATTATTTATAAATTTACTCACTAGAAGTGTCACACGATTAATTGTCAGTGATTTCCCAGTGGAATTAACACGTGGTGTTCCCTAAAGTATGGCTGACAAAAATCCTTCCAGTTTTCTAGCACTCCGCCTCTTTCGATAACCATAGCAAATCAGTTTGCTTTATAATATATTTCTAGCTGATGATTACTGTAGATTTTCTCTTGAAGTTTGAGTGGCTATGGTAAAATAAATGGATCAAAAGTAATTTCCGATGTAGCAATTTTAATTTATGACTTAACCGAAGATTGGACCCTAGTCTCCCAGCTCATTAGCGAACTATTATGCCGAATTGCAATGGACCTCGCCGATATTTCAATATAGTCCACGCCACTTCAGTCGAAGTCCGGTAATTTCTCCCTCCCCAGTGTTATCGTCCTTATACACCCTTCACTACTATTTTGTGTGGCATTATTATTATTATTATTATTATTATTATTATTATTATTATTATTATTATACAATGCATTTGCTAGAAATTTATTTGGGTATGTTTTGAAGCGACGCGTTTTAAATTACTATTGCTTTAAGATACATGTGTGCATGCCAATAAGTTAGCTTGTATATATATATATATATATATATATATATATATATATACATATATATACATATATATATACATATATATATATAGACATATATATAGACATATATATATAGATATATATATACACATATATATATGTATATATGTATATATATGTATATATGTATGTATATATATATGTATATATATATATATGTATATATATATATGTATATATATATATGTATATATATGTGCCTGTTTATTTACGAACTTCTAATTGTTTGAACCTTTTATTGTAATTAGATATTCAGGATGTAATTATCAAATTACTTTTAAGTTATTCAAGATTTATCATAAATTCTCTTATATACTATATATATTTTGATCATATGTTATAAAGAGTAAAAAGAAAATCAGGAAAAATGTACGCGTCACACGCCATCGAATATTGCAGTAACATTAATTAAGAAGTGCTGTTTTCAATCCGTTGGGTATTCAATTTTCCTACAAACAGAATAACAAGCCGTACTGTTAAACTAAGTTATAGTTATTTGGCTTACGTTGCAAACAGTATCTGACAGTTCAACAAGATATACTTAAATATATACAGAGAGTATCATGCAGCTGTTGTAATTGTAAAAAAATCCCATCAAAATGGCCACTAAACAGTAGATGTATGAGTATATTGTATGTAAGATCATAGTGTATACAACCGGAGGAGTTTTACATGTGTGATCCACAGACAATTTTTTCAAAAACGATTTCATAAGGACATAATTAATTCACTTTTGAGAGATATAAAAACAACATTATGCAATCCGAATATGCATGAGAAGCGAACAGAAAACACTGAAAACATAAAAGTAGAAAAGTATCCCAATGGGGGCTCTGGCGTTGGTGTTTGCATTTATTTATTTTCTATATAGAAGATGGCTTACATCACTTAATGTGATGCCGTTGAATCAATCAAAGACTCTAAATTCTCAAAGAATATCAGCGGAGGAGAATCAAACTTCTGAGTAATCAGCATATATATTTTTGTTTATCTCTGTTTTGCTTATTTATTAAACACTTACCTATTTATGTAGTTGAAGTTTTTAATTGAATATACGTGGCGGAAAAGATTCATTGTAAAATCTATTTCTTTGCTGTTCGCGTAAATCATTCTAGATGAGTTGTTTAATTTCTTGTTTAATGTGTACAATGTAATCAATGGGATTTCATTATTACTGTTACCTTATTTCGGAAGTATATTGACTCCTCTACAAACTATTAATAGTGTTATGACGAAGTGTCGTAGCAGTTATTGTCTTCAATTACAGCTAGACTATCGAACCCAGACTTTTTGTAATATGCTATTCTGTATTTCTATAAATAAGCCAGCGTGTTGTCTTCATTATTATCAGTCCTCTAAGGTCACATAAATTACGTTTTAATATTATTTCATGAATATCTCTATTTGCGTCCATTGGTAGTTCTTTTTGTGCTTCATAGCAGCTCTGCCTCAAGGATACACTTCTCTGAGCAGGAATATTCTTTGGGGGACGACGATAGCAGCGATGATGATGATTATTATAATGATGATGATGATGATGATGATGACGACGACGATGATGATGACGACGACGATGATGACGATTATGACGATGCTGAAGACGATGACGGTTATGATGATGATATCTGGCCTGGAAGTTATCATTTATAATTGAAATTATCAGACAAACGCTGAAATGATTTTAAAATAGATATTTAGTTCTTTTAATACTTTCCGAGATGTGGTTGTGATGAAGTGGACTGAAGATTTTTGCGGGTGGTATTCGAATCCTGTCGGATGTATAGCACCAGAGTCACTATGAATATTTGAACCATCCACGTGTTCCTTTCTTTGAGTATGATTTTGCAAAGGAAGCGGAGAAAACCAATACCAACAAGAAGATAAAGCTGGATAAATATAATCAATAACTGAGGGTTAGGGTTAGCGTTTATGGATTAGGATCAGGGTTACAAAAAGAATAAAACTTATGCCATATATCAGACACAATGGAGAGAGCCAGACAAAGCACGAACAAATCCATGTTACTACATTTAGAAAACGTTTTATTCCGGCTGTCACATAATCTAACGAACACATTCCCAAATCCGTCAAAGCCGTCACGTGATTCATGGCATTTGTCAATACTGATTTTCTGTGGTCCCACAGATGTAAATCATGGCCTCTTGATCGCCCGACAGCAACTCCTAAATGTATGTCCCTGAATGGACTCAAGGTCATCTGATATATTACATCTCCACACTATTTTAAGTACATCTACACAATACGAATCAAACAAAACCGACTTTTACCGGAAACAAGCGAATCATTTTACGATTATGAAGCTGCGAAATGAATTTTTTTTCGGACGACAATTAAAGACAATTTCAAAACTAAAATGAATTTAACTGCATTAACACAAGCTATTCAGCCCCCCGAATAACTAATTCAATTCTTCCAAGAAAAAAAGAAAACATAACAGCTAAAACAATATGAAAGAAAAAGGTACAGAGGACGACTTTTTAAGACTCTAATCCTAACCCTAACATTGCACTAATTGACTGTTTGCCGACGACTGAGACCCTTTCAAACAACAACAAAAAAGGATACATGGTTGTGTCCAGGACTTTTTTAAATTTCGGAGGAAAAATGGAAAAGTTCTTTCATTATTTATCTATGTTGAAAATATATCTTTCTTCACACAAAAATGCATTGAGTTCGAGCCTGAACTGGAGCAAAATGTTTTTAATGAGATTGTTTTCTAAAATGAAAACACTTCGAATGAACATTGTTTAGTTTTACTTTTTTTTGTACTGTAATATTTACGAAAATTAAGATTATGTTAAGGTAAACACTCTACTGCTAACACTTTCTTTGTTTTATACTTAACCTCATATTGCGATTTTACATTTTTACATACACTCTCAATTAAGGCTACTAACACTAGGTTTATTTATGCCTCACCAAACTCAACGTTTGTACACGTTCTGTGAGATAACAGGGTTAAAAAGTTTTTGTGCTGGGTATACTGAAATACAATGCGACTATTAATATATTTTGAAGGATTCTTCTTTTTGCCTTCTACTTAGTATAATATTTACTCCCGTGCGACTCCGGATATGTACAGCTGGTATATATTAACGGAATCACAGACGTTTTCTAATTAAGAGTAATTTTCACGAGATATCTTGTAAGTGAAATAATTTTGTGCCAATGCACGAAAAGGGTCTAAATATAATTGGTATTAATAATATGAAATTAAGTTTATTTAACGTAAACTCTAGAAAGTTTCATATTAACTTATTTTTAAATCATTTATATAACAATACGCTAAAGCATTTTATGTTCGTACGTACGGTATCATATTTACTATACATTTAAAAACTCAGATCGTCAAATACTGATTAGTGATTAAACTGGCGTCGCTCAGCTAAAAATTCCGACATTATCTATTTTAAAATTAATTGTTCCCAAATCAAATGATATACTCCCATAAACTAAACTATACAATTTCAAATAAATAAAATTCAAAAAGTGGCATTCCTTTTATGAATTAAACACATATTTAGCTGACAATTATTTTTAAGGTTAGTAACAGACAATTTTTCTTTGTTTTTAAAAGAAATTTCGACAATTGTGTATGAATAAATATTGAGGAGTCATATTCGTTTAATTTATTTAAATAATATTTAGCTGACAATGAAATTAATTTTAAGGAAGAAGAAAGAGTCAGTTTTTTATGAATGGTATTGACCCTGACAAACATTTATTATTTAAAAAAAAAAATTATTATCATTAACAGTAAATTATACATATTGATCTAGAAAACACCTTTGAATTTCTATGGCGTCCAGCTAGTTTTAATAATATGAGTTCTTTTATTTTGTCTTACCTTTCATGTATACGTTTTAATTAAGTACTATTTTGATTAGGCGCTCTGTGTTTTATATCTATTTTTAAGACACTTCGCGTACGAGTGTTTTGTGTGTGCGATTATATTTATTTTATTATGTTGTCGTGTATAAAAGGTAACGCTTTCTAATACGAAAACAAATTGCGCAATTTTAACTTATTTCTCGCGTAATCGTTGGAATAATAAAGACGAAACCCGCGTGGATTAACAATGCACAAGCACCGGATGCAGTATTTATAAAAATGAAACTAGAAACAATGTACAAATGTAAGCCCAAGGAAACCAAGAAGATAGAGTCAAGAATCCGTCACAGTCACCAGCTCTTTTCAGATTCGGTGCACGCAACCTCATACACACATATATTTAAAATGTAAACTTTTTTATTTTATTCGCTCTAACAAGCCATATTGCCGTTGATTCTTAACCCTCTCAGCGCCGAATTTATTTTTTGGATGACATGATTTTTTACACCTATTTTTAAAATGACTCTGTAAGCCTAACATTTAATTATATGACAAAACAATGTATATGACATTTGTAGTATATTAGTATGATTAATAACATACATTTTAAAATTTGACTAATTTGCATATTGTGATAGCAGTCATCTTGAATTTATAATGAGGTTGACCATCCACTAATAGAAAATTGTCATTTTCTTATGAACAAATTAGTCAATTGCTGAATTTATTGTGTATATTTGTGTTGTGTCTTATATTGCAAATAAAACCAGTTTTGCATGTAGTATCGTTTGCTATTAGAATTGGTAGACTTGTCGCAATTTTACGACAGCCGAACCACGAGGTTAAGAGCGAACTATGATACGGTCTACATTTTAGGGGCGGCAACCTGAACTGGGAGTTAAGCAGTCATATGTTTGTTCATATTACATTTAAATTTAATCGGAGTGATATCGTCGGGGAACTTTAGTCATATGCTATTTAGTTGTATTTTGTGTTACTTTTTTTATCTGTTTTCGATCAAAGCAAGATTAGGTTACTGGTTGAGTAAGTATGATGTTGAAACTCTCCTAACTAGCGATGAAGCCAGCAGACGACTGACGACTTATATCGTAGCATCTTGGAGATATATTTTGAAATCAATCAAAGCTGGAATACAAAACTGAGTAATTTAGTTAGGTTAACGATTTCGTATTTCAAGCGATTATACAAAAACAAACATTCATGATAATTGCATGTGCGGTGTCCCATGTCCCATAAATTATATCATAACTAAAGATAGCACAGCATACACAAAAGCTAATCTAATAATAACAGTCTAGGTACATTTCAAATGTTTTCGTACTGGGGCTAGAAAATACATGTTTTTACTTTCTAACTTTTGTGTTAATAGGCATATTTATATTTATTTATATTAAAATAAATACACAATGATTTTTATAATTATGTCGATGATTTTTATATAGAAGAAAAGATATGTATGAACTAATTCAGAACAAAAATTACATGGAAACGAGAAAAATAGCACCAGCTTATTACAACACAATTAACTATAAAATATCTTTAGAAGAGAAAATAGCGATTATGACATACTAAGCCCAAAACGATATTAAAGAAAATATCAGAACTGCATACATGAATATAATTTTTACTTAGCAACCTTACAAACAACAATTTGAAATTAAAATAAATTAAGAGGACTAAAATAAATAAACAAAAGAAATAAATGAAAAGAAATAAGAAACAGTAAACAAATGACAAAAAATAACCTTAAACAATATAGCTTACTAAAATAAGCTACGAGTAAACCGTTTAGAAATGGACGTCGAATGGTGTAACAGCCTTTTCAAAAATAGAAAACCATGGCACATACGTGGGGATAATCAAATAGTGTGAACAGCGCGAGGCAATCAATTACTTGTGCCGATGCGTTGCTCAACTTTTTTTTTATCTTTATACAATTTTACATCAACATATGAAAATATAAAAAGATGTTGCACAAGGCCAAAATAATGCGTTGCTAAACTCATGTCTTCAAACTTAGATCTTTATAACCTCTATCAGAGATAGAGAGAATTCTATCTAATAAATATAGCGATTGATATTTACAAAATGTTCACTTACATTTAAATATTTAACATGTCTCAAGGCGTTGCAAACGAAAACAGAGGAACCCACTTTTGAACTATTGCCTGATTTTGGAAATAATAATCTAAAACCAAGAGCGACATACTGGTTCAGTTGCGCCCTTGTTGTAAAAAAACACACATCAAAGGCAACGGAATTCAATTAATACACCCATTTTTGTTTAACAAACTGCTTTCAAATCACTTATTTGCTTGCAAGTAAGAAACGATTATAAACAACTGATTATGTTCACGCGTGGAAGTACAAGAAAAACATCCAAGATGGCGACTACAAAACCAAGTTCGGTAGAAATGTAAAGAAGAGGAAATTTAAAAGAACCATTTCGAAACGGGGGGGGGTATCTTATTGATGAATATTATAACTTAAATGATTATTATTAAATTGCATTTTTATATTTTAATGCAAAAATATTAAAGATCGCAGACACCAACTTCCTGGAATTGATGTTATGCTAAAGCAGAAGACTAAGCGACACGATCATGACCTTCATTAAAAAGGCGGCCTGTTCACTGACTCGCCTTATATATTAATAGTGTATTCTATTTTTTTTATTTTCTATTTTCTGTTTTAAACTTATAAAGAGCAGACCCAGACCCAAATATAAAACTGCAAAACAAACATAGATTAATAAAAGAAATCAGACCGTAAATCTGAACATTTTAAGTCGAAGGTATGTACTGTGTAAGTTTTAAGCGTCCCAAATGTCATTTTACAAAGCTGGAAAAATAAATTGGGACGCTGTAAACGTAGGCGTACTAAGTATATAAGGGAATACTCGTGCCTAATGAACTTGGCTTCTGTAATAATGTGTACATCATTTAGAGGCTCCTCCATTTCGTGACTATTTATCTCAAATAAATTACGTGATGAAGTGTTTATAAAATCTAAGCGACCATAACTATTGTATTCATGATTGTTTTCAAGCCGATAACTGAATTATTTTTATGATTAGAAAGAAAAACTTTTTTTTCGAGATGTGATAGTAAACCAAATTTGAACCGGTGCATATCAAATTTTGTTCCTTATTAAATTTTGTTAATGATGTCGGGTGAGCGAGTAAGAGTACATGCCACTAAATAAAATAAATTTTCTTCAAAATTTAGTTTATGTATACCGAAAGAATACAAGGACTAAACCCAGCAAATCGAATCAAACGAGTGAAAGTAGAATTCTGTGATGAGAAATCGCTCCAGACGAGGTACCAATCCACTTTATGTAAAGAGCTACTGTTTTCCTGCAGCAGAGACGAATAGTTTGAATTAATCACTATCAATACATATTTCTGTATGTGCCTTTTGTTCCTGAAGCTACCGTGCTCGAAAAAGGGGGCCATCAAGTTTACTTTATTTATTAGATATGGCATGAACGTAAATGTTATGTCGTATGTTTTTCTTTTAACTGCTTAATATATGAACAGGTATCCTAGTGCACGCGAATTATAATTTAAAATGTTTTCTATTCGGAAAATGCACCGACATACTTTAGCACAAAGAGACGCAAATGAAGTCTATTATACTTTATGTAGAAGTATATTTATGTTCTTTCCATCAATTGTTGCACTTAAACTTCACAAATAACATCCACGTTCACGTGATATCTAATCATTTAAGTGACGTTCGTTTTCTTTATGCGTGATTTGTGCGGAAATAACTTTGATTATCTTGTCGATTCATTACTTCCGACAGAAACGGTATGTTTTACACGGCGTTTATTTATTGAGCTGTCTTTGTCTTGGTTGTTTCTCTTTTAATTATATTTATACGAGTCAAACAAAAAAGCCAAACACTCTGCGTTTACATTTTAAATAAAAATGTAAAACGTAGGTTGTTGACTATTTCCTTATCATACTTCGAACTAAAACACGTACATGTGAATAAATCAGCATGACACGGCATCTGACCGATTCGATTCTGTCACTGTCATTTGTTTCTCCAGTCCTTTCTAGAATATAGGTACTTAAATGAAAGACCACATGACATTTTCTAAAATACCCAGTGAAAGTTATAGTATGGAACCGACAGGATTAAAAATTCTTCCGCCAAGGTTTTGGATACCACATAATTACGTTGACACACCGAATCTCGTTAGATTACTGAAGTTAAGAGGCGTTGCACCTTTGAGAATAACATATACGATGTATTTGCGAAGACGTAAAAACCTCACTGCAAGAAATGCAAAACCTAACGTCGTCTTTTCTCCTGACCGGGATCAAAATTTTTTTTAAAAAAAAGAAATAACCCACACATCAAGTTTAAAAAAATAACCGAGTTTCTGCAATTCATTTTCCACGGTCGATTTAAAAATCTTTGAAAATCTTTAGAATGTCTGTGAGTTGTCTGGTTTTCAACCGTCACTCTTGTACAACTACGGTTTTCGCGTGGCCACTTTATCGCCCTTGGCCGGCCAATGCGAGAGCATCTCTCAATGAAAAATTTCCTTTTCGGAATCGAGCAAACCATTTATGACACACCCGTACTGTAACAACATCTTGTCATACACATTGCATATCTTTATGCATGTTTCTGCAGTTTTCTTTTCTTTTTTGGTAGTAAAATACATCACGTGTCGGTAGTACTCTGTTTGATTTTACATTTGATGGCCTAAAATACAAGCAAAAATGTAATAACTCCCCTGCGGGTGCTTATTACACACTGACGTCAACATACTCGCTACACCAACTACAGGATTTGAAGAATAAGAATAGACCACTGTATTTAGTAAGCAGAGAAATATGACATGCACATAAGCTATTGGAGTAGAAGGTTCTCTGGCATTTGTGGAACTCAACACGTAATAGATGGGATTTAGCTGATTACTGGGTTGGTCAAGAGTATTTCCGTCGAAGGGGCACCAGAGTAGCAAGCTTATTGGAGCACATTACATTAAAGAACTTGTAAAATAAGCACAAAGATGCAACATTGAGGCGATGGGACATAAGCTGGGGCTTGGTGGATAGTGAGGGACTTATTATATTAGAGACCTGTTTTAGACCTTGTCTAAGAGGGAGAGACTAGTGGATAGTTCACCAGCCTAGATGTGACAACAATACTCCATGCATGGGCGGATTGTGGCTTTGTAAATGTATAGGATGCTGTCAGGTGTGAGAAGTTATCTAGCACGGTAGCGGGAGCAGACATTCTTTGCTGCAGCCTTGGCAATGTCTTCTATGTATTTTTCCAATTCATGTTACCTGTGAATGTTAAGCTGAGGATTTTCCCGTTGGACTGTCACGTAGGGTGTATTTTGCCATGGCAATCGGTGGTTGAAGAGAGTTCTTGTAGTTGTTGAAGGAAAGAAGCTTTGTCCTAGCAGCATCAAATGTTACCATCCATTTATGACCCCATTTCTACTCCAGTCTGGAGATCACTTTCTAAGGATTAAGCCATTGCCTCGGACATGTGCGCGTTCGTTATGCCCACATTACGAGAGTAGCTCATGGTGTTATCTGCAAATATACCAATCTCAGCCACAATGTCATCAGGTAAGTCGTTTCTAAAAACTAGGAACAATAAAAGTCCAATGATCGACACCCGGGGTACAACTGCATTAATATCATGTTGTTTGGATGACCGATCATCGAGGACAACCATAATCTTTCTTTTGGGTAGAAAGTATCTAATTATATTAAATATTCGTTCAGTAATAGCATACGAATTTTTTTTTACAAGATGACATTTATGCCAGATCTTCTCAAAGGCTTTAGATATATCAATGGAGACCGCGCTAGCTTCATCTGCCTTGTCCAGTGTATGTTATATGCGTTCAGAGATAACCGTTAGGATATTCACAGTAGAACGTGCTTGCCTAAATCCATACTGATGCTCAGAAAAAAAGTTTAGCATTAACCAGGTGACGGCCTCTCGCTAGATTGATTAAGGAATCAAAGATTTTAGCGAAGAGCGGGAGTAGACTGATGGGGCGATAATTCTGAGGGTCAGTTCTATCTCTAGAATTCTTGAAGACTAGTAGCACAGAGGCCATTTTCCATCCATCAGGGAAGAAAGATTCGGCAAGGCATTTGGTGTAGAGACTAGAAAAGACAGGAGCCAATTCAGAAGAACATTTCTTTATTACTATTACTGGTATAAGATCAGGCCCACATGCGTTGGAGGTGTCAAGGTTTTATAATGTCCCGGACATAATATGGGGTGATGGTAAGGTCAGACAGTGTGGCTTCAGTCCGCAATGGGAAATTTGGGAGAGAGTTGTTTGTGGAGTCTAAAGTGAAGATGAAGGCGAAACGCTGGGCAAGTAGTTAAGCCTTGTCAGTTGCCGTGCAAACAACATCATTGTAATTGCATAGAAAGGGAAATTGTTAATTTCCTATTATTCACCACACTATTGAACATTTTCAAGAAATTGCTTGTACATAGTTTCTGTGACTGAATGCGTTCTCTGGTCATATCTGTATACCATCTCTGTATACCTTCTATTTGCTTCATCTATTACAGTTTTACAATGATTTCTTGACGCTATAAGTTTCTGCTTATTTGTAGTTAACATGTGGCGATTGAATTATCGGAATGATTGCCGCCTCTGAGCAATAGCAGATGTACAGTTCGAAGTGAACCATTATGGAGAGTGGGGCTTGCTGTATAATTTTCGCATTGTGACATGTGCTTCACTGCTTTATTTGACACATACGGTTACCTTATTTGCGCACTGATCAGCAAGGAGAGAAACATTTCATTCCATGGTGGGGAGGGTCTCCGATGTGATCTCTGATGGATTCAGCTCATTTGTTCAATCTCGTCGTTTTTAGCAACAGCTCATCAGCTTTGAGACGAGATTTTAGAGTGATATCAATCATTATCACAATGCGATTGGACAAGCCTCGAGCATGAGGTCAAGAAGAGACTGAGAATTTAGGCTTGCTGGTCCACACGATCAGGGAGGCGGGTCAGGAATGAACAGTCTGTTGTAGGGAGTGCGCTATGAAGAAACTATATGTGGAGTTACTAGCTGCGTCTTTATAGCTGGAGAATCAAAGTGGTGTGCATTAAACTCCCAGAATACATGTATTTGCGTACTCGAGTACAATGAGAGAGGTGTATCTATGCTTTCAGAGACCATTTTAAGCAGGGTACAATCGTGGGTCGGAGGAGAACGGCATATGAAATATAATAACTAACGACGTGCTGCAAGGTAAATCTTAAACACATGTAGGTTTGATCATCTGAGTCTAGCCTATGTTCTCTACTCCAGGAGAATGTGTTCCGAACATGCACTTCTAGCCCATGCTATGTTTGTCAGAGTATTTACGGTAGAGACGTATTCAGTTATGTCAAAATGGTGTTAGGAGATGGACGATCGTAGGTTGGTTTAACTTAGTGCTAAGATATCCGGGGAGTTACCTAAGACAAAGGTTTCAACGTCATTGGTGTTGATTCTAAGCCCCCGGATATTTATGAATGCTAGACTCAAAGGCGGAGCGAAATATATTTTGTAATGGGTGTCTGGATTAGGTTGGTTTCTGTTTCTCTGTACTGCCATTACTAAAATCAAGGATTATTGATTTTTCTCATGGTAAGATTATTTTTATACTGACCTCATGTATTTGAAACATGATATGTATTGATTCTTCCTTTGCAGGTTTTTTATGAATATAACTTCCTTTTTATTACTCATTTCGCATACATAACCAAAGATGTTCAATTTAACGAATAGTTCATTTAGTAGTTCGGTCCATCTGGTTTATATAAGTTCCGAGGGGTTTTTGTTCAAATATTGTCTTTCTTTCTTCGCGAGTGAACTCTCGGAACTTATATACACAAACTTGCCCGAAATACTAAATAAACTATTCTGAAAATTGAAAATAATAAAATCTCCTAAAT
This sequence comes from Sepiola atlantica, assembly GCA_963556195.1. Taxonomy (NCBI): domain Eukaryota; kingdom Metazoa; phylum Mollusca; class Cephalopoda; order Sepiida; family Sepiolidae; genus Sepiola; species Sepiola atlantica. Next base: position 43,315,054 of record OY744541.1, on the reverse strand, counting down.
CAAAGAAAGATCCATGTTATTTAATAACATTTGACTGAATTAAACCTGCTGCGTAAATACACACACATATATACACATCTCTCTCTCTCTCTCTCTCTCTATATATATATATATATATATATACATACATAAATACATACATATATATGTGTGTGTATTTATACAAATATATGTATGTATATATATATATGTATGTATTCATACATATGTATGTATATATATATACATATATATATATGTGTATATATATGTATACACATATATATATATATATAAATACATACACACATATTTATAAATACATACATATATATACATAAATATAAATACATACATACATATATATATATATATATTAATATGTATAAATACATACATACATATGCATACATACATATATATATAGTTTAATATATATATATATATATATATATACATTATATATATATATATATATATATATATATATATATATATATATATATATATACAGGGTGTACCAGAAGTCGTGCACTATACACTGCCCTTCATATGATGGCCACCTAGATAATCAGATCTGTCCCCCTTGACCTTTTTTGAGGAAACATCTAAAATCTGTTGTGTACTAAAATCGTTCCTCTGTTAACCTTATTATCAATAGAATACCAATTATGTTTATTTTTCTAAAAACGTGGATGATGCGCGACTTTTGGCACACACACACACACACACACACACACACACACACACACACACACACACATATATATATATATATATAAATATATATATACATACATACTAATATAATATGGATATATGTGTTGGCAAATGTATATGGTGACTGATTGCAGATTCTAGTCGTAATCTGTGTAGCGGGTTAGAGCCTCACGAGCGTCTGAAATGGTTACTTTCCTGCACTGATGAGAGCTATAAGCTTGAAACACTGGCGTCTGTATGTATTAATATTTTGATATTCATTTATACATATAATAAGCCATTTAAAAAATTAAAGTTGAGAACTAATTAAAGTTGTTAAATATAGATGGTCAAAAAGCTCCGAATACGTTCGTCGAACACTCTCGACCGGTCTTCTATCTGTGGCCGCTTCTAGGTATATACAGATCTTAATTTCCTGTAATTACGTGACAGTTTCCGGTGGCAGAGTGGATATTGTGACTTCTTGCATATCCTAGGATGACTCTGAAGATTTATTTATAAATCTTAAGGATATATATATATATATATATATATATATATATATATATATATATATATATATATATATATATATATATAATTATAGAGGGGGACAAACAGAGTAAAATAGTGTGTGTGTGAGAGAGAGACAGACAGACAGACAGTGAAAAACAGACAGACAGAGAGAGATTTAAAATGACCGCTTCTCATGAAACGATCCTTTGACATGAACTTAAAACTATATAAGAATTTGGAAACTGTGGAAGTAAATGTTTAATAAACAAACACTAATCAACTAAACCAATAATAGAAAGAACACAAATAAACACACGCACCCGGAGAAGAACGACTTCCATTTCCTCCTTTTTCTCAAATTATTGCGTCGCCGTAGTTTGATAATCAACGAGTTATCTCCCTTGTTAATATACGGCTTTTTTTCTTTTGCTCGCATTTTTCGCAAAACTCATCTCTTAAAACCCAGAAAAATGCGCACACAACATGAACACGCAGTAACGCACAGACAAACACACGAGCACGCGTTCATGCAACTATGATGAAAAGAAATTTGGAATAAAATAAAAATAGTTGTTGCTTTACATTGAGTCTTAATAAGTTCCATTCAATGAACCTCATTAGTTGCAAACAGCAGTGGAAAAAAATCAAATGCTAGAATAATAAAAAAGCATTTACAATGCTGACTAATTGTAAATCTTTCAATAACATCTAATTTAGATTCTTCAGCCAAACGCATTGTAAAGATTATACCTACAAAAATTACGCTGGTCAAAACTCCATTTTCTTTATAACTATCGCTGGTTTAACATAATCAGTTTAGATAAAGTACAGGTTATTGTTTTGTTACAAATAACCTACCACACACACACGTACGTATATATATATATATATATATATATATATATATATATATATATATATAATGTATCTTCTATTTGATTAATATTTTTTCACCCTTTCCCTCGCTATAATACCCATAGCATATTTCTTTTTCTCTTAATCTTAACCTAGGTTGACCGATGTTCAAAACCGGTCAGCTTGCCCTTTCATTCTCTTATCTTTTAATTTCATTAACAAATAAATATGGTCTGTATATAGCAATGATTAAGTGTTGTACTACATAGAAAATAATCATATATATATATATATATATATATATATAATGGAGTTTACGATTCTGTCTGTCTGAAGCCAAAACTATACTATTTGAAAGTATTGTACTCGTGAAATAGTATAATATATATCTTTCAGACTAATGTGCTAATGTTAAGCAACGCATATCCCGGCCATTACTAAATTGGTGACCATTTTGGAAGAATAAGAAAACTGTTTTTATTTATATGACGTAGGCACCTCAAATAGCACATTTAAACATGAGTATCAACACTGGTTCTTTGATAAATTGTGGAGTCTGCGTTCGCGCTTGAGATCAAAAACAGGAAATACGTTTTAGTTATTTTTTACGGTGAGAATATTTAAAAAAAAAAATGTTAACTAAAATATTTCTCTGGGTGATGGACAGTAGAAAAGAAATTGGGGTGGGTAAATTTTTATTTTTTTAAACTAAAAATATTCATTTGGGTAGCGGGAGAAAAATATTTTTTTGGGGTTGGAAGAGATGCTTTCTTTTTCTACAAAAAATATTTCTTTAGGAGGGGTGAACATTTTTTTTCTATTGAAATTTGTTAACTCAAAATATTTCTTTGGGTAGGTGAGAGTAACCATTTTTTTGGGGGGGGGATTTTTACTTTAGCTAAAAAATATTTATTTGGACAGGGGGAGAGTAACAATTTGTTTTGAGGGAGGGTAATTTTTTTAACTAAAAATATTTCTTTGGGTGGGGGAGGGTAAAAAAATAGGGGAGTGGATGAACATAAAAAAATTTTTCTTACATAAAACAAATATTTTTAGGAGGCTTGGCGTGGGTGAAAACATTTTTTTGTTTTTAGGGGAGGTGAAAGAAATTTTAATTTGTTTTTATTTTAAATTAAAATATTTTTGGGTCCGAAACAAAGAAAATCAATGTCTAACAACCAAAGAAATATGACTGGGGCGCCATCGGTTTACGGGTGAGCGTTCATTTCTGACGTCATAGATTCCTTACGTTATACTACCATCCACTGGGCAATTGAATAAAATAAACTGTGTTGGCAGGTATGACCGTAGGAATCTACGCCATACCATTGTACCATAACTAAAATGGTATAGTGCCATTACTAATACTGTACCATTCCATGGCTGCAAACAATTTATTTAAATTATTGCATCACCGGAACCGGATACGCTAAAAGCGCGGGAATTACAAAGGAAATACGTCATTATGCCTCCGATACGCAGAGCAAGGAGACGCCCGATCGCGTTCGTCGTACCGTATCACCGATTCCTTGGACCGGGTACAGACCTGAAAAAAGTAAAATATACACCGCCGTTAAGTAAACTAGACTGGGCGGCCAAACGTCACGACTTTAACTACGTGAACAAGTCGATAAGCACAAAGGAAGCGGATGAACAATTCTACTGTGACAGCGAAGGTACAGGTTTACTCGGAGCAGCCAGTAGAACGGCTCTCAGACTTAAATAAGCTGTCGGACTCAACTCGTATTTTCGAGACGATACCGCCGTCGATACTCTCGGGGGTCCTACTGGGAATAGTACTACAACGACTATGGCTCAGTCGGAGCTTGATATGGCGGATACTGACTCGGGGCAGTCGAACGGGTGGCAGGGAACTACAATCGGATGATCCTTACTCCCGGAGAGTGGCAACGAAGTTAGAACTCACACAATCAAGAGACGGTTCAAAAACATTATAAAAACGACAGACATGAACGTGACCAAAGGACACTTCACGAAATATCACGGGTCAGTTACTAACGGGTATCATAACGTTGGCCACTTCGCCTGGGCACAACCGGAAAGTGCAGACTACATAGAACCCTACTTTCTCACCACCTGGGTACAACCAATCAAGTGGGAAAGTATAATGGGACAGGCGACGAGTTACAGAGTGAAGAGCAGCGGATTCACGATCGATAAAATAATCTGCGGCGAATGGTTAACAAAAAATAACGAAGAGGTGTTCGTACCGAATCCGGAACCTTACTTCGACATTTACGTAGATCCAGGAACGTACATAGGTTACGGAAACCTGGAGGGAATTACAAAAGTTCCAAACAAACAGTTTAAAGAAATACAACCAATGACTGGTACAGAGGCAGAACTACCTAAATACAAATACAACTATGCGGCGCCGATACAACTAATAAACGAAATTGACAACACAGGGAATATCACGACGGATAATCTGGAAACAGACGTCAAAATGATAGTCTTCCATGACTGGAGAGAAATGCCCAACGTAAAACATATCCGTCAGGGAGATACTTACACCCACATATGGAAAAATCACAGCCTATTACGAAAACCTCTGACCAACGTCATGACACAAGGTAACTACACGGTAGCAGGTACCATGCTATCTTCGTCGTACTTGATGTCGAGCCACATCGCGATAGAACATTCTACCGCCTGGGATTCGGGCATGCCCATAAGCACTGCTCCGGACCAGGGGACACTAATCGCCGAAGTAGAAAAGAACATAGAACGAAACAAGCCACGTAAACGAATGCGAACAGAAACACAAGAAGACTTAGCTTTGACCGAGGTGTCCGACCTGTGCTTCGATCACCAACGCGCAAGGGAGGTAAACACTACGGCAAAAGAGAAACAACTGAAATCACCAGGACAGAGTGCTAGTGAACAAAGTTCGGGCGCCATGACAGTTAGCAACAGAACATTAATAAACAAAGTCCTTTACACAGGCGAAGACGCGCCGGAAATGGTACTGATACACGTGCCACCGATCCTGCGACCAAATTCGACGACCGGGACACTCTACTTCACATTCGAATTAACATACATGCTAGAGGTCGAGTGTTTCTACGAGGCAATGCTGCATCCGCAAAAGCTACCGATAAACAATCACAAGTGCGCACTGACAGCCACTTCAAACACTTTCGCATACGAACAAAATGCTATTGTGCCACCTCATCATCATTTCCACGGACAAATTCCAAAGGGGATGACACACAATCATGGGACGCATGTATGGTATCCGGACGGATCTAACCAACTGATAGGATTGTCACACGGAAAATTCGTCAATAAATAACGGACACTAACCCTATTCCGCACATTCGTCATGGAGCCACCAACGACACAACACGAAGAGAAACTTAGATTTAACAACATAGTATTAAACGAAACACACGAGGGGAGAAAACTAACCCCATACACATGGATATACAGGTGGACTTCCACTGAAGAATTTAAAAATAGACGACAGTAGGGAGGCTATTTTTGGCTAGTATATATAATATTATTAGAAGTCTATTTTAAGTACAATTAAAGTCGAGCACTGGTGGAGAGTTTAAAAATAGACATTCACCTTACGCCTCAGTGAGTTCTATCGGATGTCCTTATGTTTCAGCTCACCGCTTTTAGCATAAATATAACTTAATTTCTCCGTTATCTCGTGACAGCATCCTGTGGCCTAAAGGATGGCGTTTACAGATTCAAGGTGTCTCTGTGAACATTCATTACATAAAATAAATCATACTTTTTTAAATATGAAAAAGTAATGTCGATTACTTTCAAGGGATTATTATAAGTATACATAGGCAGATGCGTATTATATCTGGATATTCTTTTCCATAAACTATAACAAATCAGGACAATTTAAAGTGTAAAATGACTACAAAATTTCTAATAGTTATACTGCTGTCTATGACTTTCTTTGTTCTGCTTTCGACAAACTCGGAGTCATCTTCCGCGAGAATCGTAAAAAATAAATGGAAGAACTCTACTATAAAAATGTGACTCGTTGGGTCAGCCATTGACCTCGGGTTAGAACATTTGAATCAGGAAAAATAAGTTTACAAAGCCACTGAAATATAAAATTACGAAAAGACAAAATCTTAAATCAGTCTCTTTCTGCTCGACACATGACTGAAGATATGGGTAAAATAGTGTCAATACTCATAATAATATGTGCTTTTTTATAGAGACCCTTCCAAACGTTTTTTCTTAGATGTTAAAGGGGAGTAATGGATTTCTTCACCTCAGATTTAAGTCAACCCAGATAATTCAGAGAAAACTAGAAAGGCACTAGTTCACATTGCTCAGATGGCAGTAGCTTTAACAGCCAACTATTGATTAAAAATGCTAAACTATCCCACTTCCTCAAAGGATGTAGCTTCATCTGACTTATTTCGATATCTTAAACACACATATCTCCTACACTGTTGTTATTCTTGAAACAATTGTCAAGTCATATGTGTTGTAGAGAATATGATTCAGCTGCTTTAGTGATTTGATTGCAATGCTTGAACATCTTTGAATAAATACATAAAGACAATATTCAATAATAGTAGAAAAAATAACAGGTTTATTCTACTCTTTATAACTAGAGCATGCGATCTTTTGAGCAGGACTCGTATATAACACTGGAGTGGGCTAATCTTTCAATCCCACCAGACTATCTGGCTGGCAGCAATCAAGATGGCAGTAAGAGTCATGTTATGTAGATGAAGCAGTAATTCGTTTTCATTCCTCTTCCTATTTCCGTCCTTGTAATTTTTTTCTTTTTAATAACAGGTGTTATAAAAGTTATTTCATAATTTTTCTTATTCTTTCTGTTTTTTGAAGCAATTTCGTACTCAACTTTTATTTAATACACATTAGTAGATTGTTCTCGTTCCGTCGGCCATGATCGAGTACAAGTGTTAAATAATTATTATATCTTCTTTGCGTGTCTTTGAAGGGTGTGGTCATACGACAATTTCGCACTTTTCCACGTATCCCTTGTAATTATGGTTGCACTCTGGAAGATTATTCAAGCTGCACCGGTTGAGAAGTAAGGAGCTGGCAAGGCAGTGTTGTATCGTATGGTCTTCCTCCCCATTGTTCAGATTGTTCAGTAAGTTGTGTTGTCCTATCATCTCATAGCAACTTTCGATCGCCTCTTTCCAGTACTCAGGCGTATAAGTGTTTTCTTCTTGAGCCAGGGTGCTTCTAAACCGGGAAGGAGTTCCTCAAAAAGAGGGATTCCCATGTCAGTAGGAGGGAGGCCATTCTCTAGCCGTCCGGCCTACAGCTGGAGTCTGGTCTTTTCCTGGTATGTTGTTAGACGTTCAGAATGGCTGGAGAAACTTCTTTTTCCTCTACTCTAGTCGTTGGACCGTTGGTTGACGTCTATGATAGAGATGGCCGTCATCAGTTATAATGAGAGCCTGCGATTTATTTGCCGGTTAACACTGCTTTTAAGTTTTCTTTCCTTTTCATGTATACGTTAGACATAAATAATATGAATGAAAGACAGAAAAAAAGTACAAATCAAACGAAAGATTTGACCGGATACGTTCAGATCAAGGAACGTACTCAGAAAAAGTGATCTGTTCAAAACCGATCAAACCTCTCGTTTGATTTTCATTTCCTCCTATGTTAAATTATTATTCCTTTCTGTCCTTCATACACCCTTTTATTAGGACCTTTCATTTTGTTGATATATGGTGCATTTATTCTCATACATAATATTCCCGACTCATCTCCCATAGCGAAGAGCGAAACTGTCCCCAAAGGGCGACCACTCTTTTCTGCGGTTCAGTAAAATGATAAGGTTCTAATTAGCTTATAATCTGCTTCGCACTAGAGATTTAGTCTCTTGTGACGCAATATCTTCACACGTAGGACACATTTCTAATAACATTTCCCACTACTTAAACAGTATGCGGTCTATGTGAGGTTTTATATTGTTTTATTTTTTAAAAGTTTTACCTTGATCAGTTGTTTCGATTTTTACAGTAATATTTAGCTAGCGTGTGAGAACAGTAGATACATCAATTGTTATTGATAAAATTAAATTACTTACTACTCCCCGCGAGCGTAGCCCTGCGAGAATATATATACTGTTTTGAACTCTGTTTTAACTTGTTTGTCTTATCGATACCTCTACTCTCGTCTTCCTGTCTACGTTGCTGTCTGACTGAATTACTCAATCCTATGACATTGATTCTAACTGTTGGCTTCTAAGTTGGTGTTCATATCTTGTGCTGATGAAGTACACCAATGTTAATAAACACCCATATCATCTCGAAATAAATCGTACATAAACTGTTATGTTGAATTCTAGGAATGTAAAAAATGATCATGTAATTAATTTCTATTTTATCCAACGATCAACTAGCTTCTTGATGCCTTCTTCAAAAAAAATCTCTGATTTTTTAGAGAAAAACAAATTTAGGTCATTTTTGAGTTGGCCGTCATTTTCATAAATTTTATTGTTTAAGTGATGCTGCAATGCCCGCAAAACAATTGTAGTCGGATGGAGCAATGTAAGATGAATATAACGGGTCAGGTAAAACTTCCCAATTAAAACTCATGACCTTTTATTGAGTGAATGTTGCTGTGTGAGGTCTCGCGTTCTCATGTTCACGAACTACACCATTCTTATTGAGTAATGCTGGCCGTTTTCTGGATAGAGCAATTCTTAGATCATCCAACTGCGAACAATATTTTACTACTGTGATTGTTTGATTAGCATCTAGTAACTCATAATGAATCGTTCATCTCATGTCTCACCATAAAGAGAGCATAACCTTCTTTGGGCGTAGTTCTTGTTTTGGAACAGGCTGTGGACTTTGGTTTCGATCTAACTGTTGTCATTGGGTATTCTTGTAAAGAACCTGTTTTTCATTTCCAGTCACAATTCTTTGCAAAAATGGTTCTCGATGATTCCTGAAAAGCAAAGATGTGCAAACAGTCAATCTTTGATTTCGTTGAGCGTAGGTACAAATCGTGGGGAACCCAGACTCCAAGTTTTGAAACTTTTGTTAACTTGTGAAGGCATGAAATAATTGTGGTATGTGTTGTATTGAATTGTTGAGCTAATTCTCTGCTGGTTAACTTTGGATTGGCCTCCACAACATATTTAATGGTGTCTTTATCAATTGATTTTGCCCTTCCCAAACGTCGCCGATCTGACAGATTAAAGTCTCTAGAAGAAAATTTTGCAAACCACCGTTGACATTTCCGATCATTGAGAACATTTATCCCATAGACAGTTCCAATATTCTTTGTTGCTTCTGCGACTAAGTTTGCTTTATTGAATTCATAAATCATGCAATGTCTCAGATGCTCCTCACTAATATCCATTTTTGGCGGCTAAGACCGTTAAACTTAATATTTTCAAACTAATTACTATATATGAAAGGCAAAGCAAGATATCAAGACACCAATTCACAAAAAATCTAGAACTGTGTATAACTTAGAAGGTTGCAAAGTGCTTACATAAAAACAGACTGTTTCGTTGTATTGCATCCCTTTAGTGCAGCTAAACTAGAACCACTCCTAAGCCAGGGACCGAACCTTCAATCATCTAGTTAATAGCTCTTACCACTAGGCTACGGGATAAGCGCTCGTAAATGCTTTCTACAATGTCTATTTATATAAACATTAACTGCCGCCTTACAGTGCTCAAATTGTTTATTTACAAAGGACTTTGCATTACGCTGGGAAGCAGCAGGCTATATCGTTCAACGATTGTGTTCATTCCGAGAAGAGGTGCTTACATAGTAATTCACAGACATACTGTTTCGCTGTATTATATCTCTCAAGTGCGGATAGATTATCACTACACCAATATATATATATATATACATATATATATATATATATATATATGTATGTATATATATATATATATACATATATATAGATATATATATATATATATATACAACTTAGATATATCGATATATCTATAAGAAAAAAATACCCTCCTACGATATTGGACATATCATCATGCTTTTGGGATATATATTCCTGGCAATACGGGGAGTAACATGGGGAGATTATTATTTCGTAAATATTTTAACATTTGTGAGGTGCATATATATATACATTTATGTTTGTGTATATACTTCTATATACATAGTTCATTAACTTATCGTTATGCATTTTGGAAAACAGGGGTAATAGAGGATATATTTAGCTTTAGTAGTTTCTTAAAAAGAGCGCTTAAAAAAGTGAAACGCCTGTGTGAAAATTCGAATATCTTCGATTTGTGTGAAATTTGAACAATAATTATTCGACATAGAATACTAAATATTCCCTTTGTTATTTATTTATTCCATTGTTATTTTTTAACGAATGTTTAGCTTACAATGACAATATTTTTTACGGAAGATGAAACAGTAATGTTTTAATAGCGTTGAATCTGACAATAATTTATCATTTCAAAGTTAATTTATCGTACGTATGTTATCACCCTCCACCTTTTCTTAATGGGTGTTAATCTGTTTCGCCGAAAATTAAATGCAAGCAAAAGTATCTTTTTAAATTCTTCAAATTGTGTTGAACGAGAAAATCGAACTAAAATACATATTTTAAGCCTTTGGGCTCGGATCAAAATAAGTAGTATCTTTTTTGTTTTACTTATATTCATCCCAAACAAGTCACATTTCCACCGAGACGTCAGGGCTACTGTGAATTAGGGGCCAGACCTGTAGGGTCATCATAAGTATGTAGTACAGCGAGATGTAGATTCATATTACATTGAAATTTATTCATTTTGGTACAGTCAGGGAAACAGAGAGCACGGAGGGAATGTCAAAAGCAAGCAGCATGAGGGAAACAACCTATTAGAGTAGTAACTTTCCAGCATCTTGGGGACCTCAACAGTGAAGGGTGGGATTTTGCTGATTGTCGGGTTGGTCGGAGGTATTTACGTTGAAGGGGCACAAGTGCAGCAAGTTCATCGGAACACATTCAATTAAAGTACTTGTAAAACAATCACCGGGATGCAACACTGCCGCGATGAGACAGGGGCTGGAACTTTGTAGACAATGTGGGACTTATTAGATTATAGGTTCCTATTTGGAACCTGTCTATGCGGGAAAGACTTGTGTTTGGTGCTCTAGCCCAGATATTTTCTAGATCGATTGCAACATGTTTTGCAGTATCTTATATGTACTTTTTCCAATTCATGTCACTTTTGAATGGAGTTTTAATGTTTGACTCACAGGTAGGGTACTATTTTGCCATGACAATTTGTGGTTAGAAAGGTTTACTATATTTTTGAAAAGGAAGGGGCTAAAAATGTAACCATCCATTTCTGGCCCAATTCTACTACAGATTGGGGGTAATCGTGGGGTCTTTGTTCGTTCGGACTCCATAACATGGAATTATGTGGCAAACTCTTATGAATGTTTCGGAGATAGAGCTCCTTAACGAGATATATTCTGAAACTACACTAACAATAATTATGTTTCAGTTTGAATAAATACGGTACACGATATCGTGGGACCTGCGTTCGAGACGGACGTCTCGTAAATGGAAATATTTGTATGCTCAGTAGCAATATACCACAGCTGACAGATACACTGTGGAATTTCCACGGGCCCAGCTAACATTATTATAATATTTTTATTAGCAGTGAATGTCCACGGGTCCCGCGAGTTATTTCTTAATGCAGTAAACAGATATTTAATATTATGAAGAACAAATAATGCAGATTGTTATTTTCATTATGCAGAACTGATTTGTTTGCTTCTATTTGGACGTTAACTCAATTTCCGAATATAATAAACCGTGAAATTGATCAGGTGTTCAGAAGAATTATGTTACTAATAGCTTTCCGTAGATTGATGATGGCATCTCAAGAGATGCCGTTTTGAAATGATTATCGTTAACAGAATTGTAACTAAAATAGTTTACGTCATTGAATTAATGGTTCTATCTGAAGAAAAGATCGACTTATCAAAAGAAAATAGAAAACAGAAGATGGTTAGAACGTTGCGGTGAAACACAAATGCTATACTATTAAAAACGCACCACGCTCTATTTGGGTATGCTTGTCGAAAACGTTGCACTTGATAAACAATATGACATGTAGTAGACCCATTCTATATTCATACCTATTGTCAGTTTGTTAACAGTCGTTCAGTATGAATAACAATACACGGGAAACACTTTATTATATTCTGATCATCTTAGTTCAAGGTTGCCTTTAAAGTACCACATATGATTGTTAATCAAATTCACAATTATTTCTTCAATCAAACGATATTTGGTACAAAATAAACTTTAGTATATACTTGATTTGACCATCAAGTTTCAGTCTGAGTAAACGGTATATTACATTATTTATCTAGTCTTCATTTTAGAGGTCGGCATGTCTAACCTCTCTATATTTTACTACACGTGGAATGGCAAAACTAAGAATATAATAAAGAATTACCTAAGACATCTATCCAGTCATTTATGGCCGATGGAACAAGTGCAGTCTACCACGGAAGATAAAGTAAAGGATTCCGTTTAAAATTCCGTAAAGATTCATGAATTCGACATAAAGATTCCTGAAGTTTACAAGGCGCTCCTGGAGAAGGCCGGGGGTTAGATCTGCCGAAAGTTGTGAGAATAACATTTAAGATGAGAACAGTAGTCCGAATAATCAAATTAATGCAAATTATCAATCCTCATACCAACAGTTTTTGCTTTATCACCGGTCAGTGATATGCAAGGGTTCTTTTGTGATTGCATCCTCAGTAAAGCTTTGATCCCGAATAAGTATAATTTTACCCGGAACATAACCAACCTCCAGATTTTTATCAGTGAGGTTATCTCATAGATAACATATATCAAAATATTCTTGAGTGTTATCCTTAACTGAAGAGTGGCAGCACAGTCAAAATCAAGGCACTGCCAAGAAATAACTGTATCAAGATTATTGACAATTGTTCATGTTGCATTAAGGAGAGGTGCACATCTGGGGCATATCGTTCAAAAGCGATATAACAAAGACTGTTTGACATTCATGTTTCATGTTTGTAAACGTAGTAAGCAAGTCAGGCAGAGACTGACGATTATTTGTACCGAATATGGTTGCTTTGTAGAAAGGATTACGACTTGTATTAACCATTCAATGTGTAGTATAAGGTCTTCCTCTTATCGCCGTTCAATATGTGGGGACACTTTGGCGATCGTCTTGTCAGTAGGAGGTTTTATCCTGAATTTGTTTCACATTCACAGAGGAATTACGCAAATATGTTCAAATAGCTAGTATGGCGGCAGAGGGGTATATGGGGCTAGTTAATCCGTATCTTAGTGACGGTTTTCGTCCGTTCCCAGAAATATATGCGTGTCGTTGTTCGCAGTCTATTAATTCAACTCTCTCTCTCTCTCTCTCTCTCTCTCTCTCTCTCTCTCTCTGTTCCTAAAAAGCATGTATGGATATAAAATAAATATACAAAAATACTTATTTAAAACGAACATCTCAAGTGGTTTTAATCAACGGATGAAATATATATCAAAGAAATCCAACACTTTTAAAGAATTGAGCGCTGATCCAAAGTGGATCTTTCGCTACAACACGCCTTAGGTTTACGTTAGCTCGAGAAACTTAAGCTCTTAAAACCTTTCTTTTGAATTCGAGTTCTAAACTTAATTATATTTTCAACAGCTTTCTTTATCGTTCGATGATATCTCCGGTGTAGCAAATTACCTAACTCACTTCATTCTCTGTTCTTCAGCATTTTAAGATCCTTCCTTTTTACTGATGTTTAAACATATAATGCGGAGAGAAAGAAAAACTATTTTTTATTACGTTTCAGAAGTCTTAAACTAATATTATTTTAATTGTAATCACTCAATCTAATTTTGTAAATTATGAATATCTCAAACACTAACCATTAAAATGGCTGAACAATTAGCTCAACATTCTCTTGAGAATAGAAATAGCCGAGTTTGAACGTAAAACATATTTGTTCAGACCGTTTTGTTTTTATTTAAGCTTATTTGATTTGCATAATACTTCAAGACAGACTGTAGGAGCAAAGTGTAGTATCTGTTTTGATACTGCATTTCATCTTTTCTTTTCTCGGTCAGACTGAGGCAATTAAAATGTTTGTCCTAATCGAGATAACTTGTTTTTTGGGAAGCTGGGTTTTTTCTACATAAAAAAACTGACCTTGTGTCTAACTCTGTCTACATAGGGAGGTAAGTATATAGGAACTGTATCAATATACAAGCTTATTAGCCCTATGATCTTCAAACTATGTAAGAATTATAGTCTTGTTGTGCAGAATGTCGTAAACGCATTTATTGGTAAAGAGGTCTTCGAGGTAACATGAAACGATCGTTCACTTTAAATTATTTCCCACCACAGAAATCAAGTTCATAGAACAGTTACATCACAGTCAATTGAATATACACTCAAGCTTTGAGGACATCTTTGTAATTGAAGATCCACAAAATTAAAACATTCTTTACTCCAAACTTTAATTTTATAGACTATATTTTATCATATCCTTCGTTATAGTAGATCATGTTCATAATATTCAGGTATTTTAGGCCTGAGATGTTACATTTGTTACAGGAGTCTGCTTTTAAGAGGGCATATAATTCCTACTTAATGTTTTATCGTTTTCTTAAGCATAAGTTATTTATAAAATACCTGCCAAATATAAACTGTATTTTCAATTAAAAGATGGAGGACCTAAATTTAGATGAAACGGGATAACCAACAGGGCTATTTAATCAGAGAAGTATTTAACAAAAAAAAAAACTGGTAAAAAAACTATCGAAAAACAGTCAAATCTGGAAAAATCTCATTGGAATTAAGACATCGGACACAATACAGAACATCTACAACAGTATATGGAGATTTCAGTTACGCAAAACACCTTTTATTTTATGTACTTTTGAAATTAAATTTGTGTGTTTAGTAGACGACGGTATTTTTTCCGTCAGTCTCTCAGGTCGTCTTTAAAGTTTCTGTTTAGTCTGTCACAATAAACTTTTAAGAATCATTTCAACGGTTTGCCATGCTTCATGTTAATATAGCATTTTAAACTGCCTTTGTCATTTCTAGTTTGAAATGTTATTTTTGTTGAAGTGTCACGCATAATTTTGAAATAGAATTCACGTTAAGTTTGAAATGTCATTTCTTCGGTTTGGCTGGCATCAGATTAAAATAGTATTTTGTTCGCTAAGTTCGACATAACGGCTGTCACACTAACGTTAAAAAAATCACGATAAATAGTAATTCGTCGATCTGTTAGATAGTGACCCGATGGAGATGGGCGTATCTGTTTAGGCGGATTTGACTTGCGCGAATTGTAGCGGAGTCACCGCGTGAAACTTTGGTGCGACGAGTTTCTCACGGTTTTGGTGACAGTGACGAGACCCGGAGGGTAAAAAGTTTGGGTCACAACCTGCGTTTTGATCACGAGATTTCGTGACGTCAGTTTTCCCCCATGGGAAAACGAGATTGCGATTCGACAGTTCTCATTTTGAAGCCGACAGGCGAACACCTATAGTCATGTAGCTGTTACAAGTTAAGGGATTTCGAATCCCCCAAAACAGTTCTCGACTGGAAGCCAACGAGAGAACAACGATAGCCATGTAATTGTTACAAGTTATAGGATGCCGAATCCCAATATAAGCGCCAGAGGGAATCTCCCATTTTCCTCCCTGTACAAATAGCTAAATAGTTAGGAACGTACTAGCGTAAGCTCTCTCTCTCTTCTCCAACGAACTTCTCATTGTCGACTAATTAGCTAGTGAATAAAGAAATAACTCTTAATTAAAAAAGCAGTAAAAGTTTTGTTAAATTTATTGTAGTAGAAAGATTGATTTCAGTTACAGAAAAAACCACAAGCCGAAAATGCAGACAAAAGAGAATTGACAGAAAAAGAAAGGAAAGTATCATCCGAATTGCGCCGACTGCTGTGTCAGACGAAAAGGGAAGAAACACGCAAGGGCAGTACGAATAGTCAGCATGGCAGCGGCGACACAATGGACAACGCGAATAGTAGTAAACGACACATTGCCCCGTTTCGGATCGACAGCGAGAGATTTACGAGGCCCCGACATTACAATGTATTATACACTTTATTATAAACTTGCTTGTAAATGTAACATTGGCGATTTTGTGCAAGTGGCCTCCCCCCCCCTTCAAACACAACGAAAGGGTCCAATGAAAATCGTAAGAAAGAACTTTCTTATTGTTGATCGTGATTCGGAGAGAACTTGTGTGAAAAAAAGAACAGAATGAAGATGAGAAAAGACGGACCTTTGCAATGCACACACACGCAAAACAAAACTTTTTATGGAAGCAGAGACGGTCAAAAGACTTTTGTTACTTTCTTGTTCTGTAAATTATTATATGTAATTGCTTTGTAGGGAAAAGGGAGATATTTTGTTGCTGTTGTTGTTGTCGATAATTGAGCGGTTCGTTTTCTTGTTGTTTGAAAAAAAAATTGTTATGTATATCCATGTGAGAGAGAAACACGTTATGTTATATTCAGTGTTTTTTTACGTAACCAGAAAAAAGAAGTTGGGTTACGTGCGTTAAAATTACTTAAAAAAACAGTTATTACACGTTTTAGATTTAGGGTCAGCCACGAACAGACAGATTTCGAATGTTGAGGATTGACCTTTGGGAAGCGGTGATTTTTTGTTGCGGAGGTTCCGATTGGGGATGGCTGTGAGCCGATATCGATCGTGGGGAAGATTTCCTTACATCCCTGGAAATGTGTCTCTTCTTACTGAGGGTTGGGATTGAGTTGTATTCGTTACGCGTAACCTATTGAGGTAGCCGATGAGGGGGCTTGTGATGATACGGACAAAGAGTTGTTCGGTGCATACGCGTGAGAAAGCGATTTTGTGTCTATGAGAAGAATAACGGATTATGGATAATCGTTGGGGACCTCAAGGTTGCCGCATTTTGCATTGGTCAATCAAGCATGAATGGTGATAATTTTAGGTTAGGAACGGGTTCGTTCTGGGTTTTGGATGCTACCGACCCGCCGCGGAGGGACCTTACCCCCCCCCCCCACGACATAGTTAGAATCACGGGAAGGGTACAAGTTAGTACGCGATGCAATCGAGTCCGCATAAACGGGGTTGGAGTTAGTAGGGGTGAGAGGGCATTTCGTGCGTGGGTCGAGGACAGCTATGACCATAGATGGGTCGACAACGTGCCGTATTTTAGAGTCTTGGAATAGCAAATAGAGGAAATGTGTCTCGGATCGAGATCCGATGTGTGTGTCTTTGAAATAGACACGCAAACTCCACAGAGGGTCGAACTGGACATAGACTTAATGATAGAGCGGCACGTAAAATTACATTCGTGAGCTGAACAAAATAAATTAATTAAGATAGGGGTTTCTGTTTTTTTTTTTGTTCCCCGTAATTCGCGGTAAAAGCCGCTAGTAGAAAGTTACTATCGGTTGTATGCTGATGCTTGGAAGTGCATGTGTGAGGTGAATTGTGTGCCTATGTGTTGGTGGAATACCCCCAGGTCGGAGGTCAGACCGTTGTAGGCTCAGCAGCGAACTGAGCGGGTGATGGGGCGATTTTGCCCGATAATGTTATGACGGGGATGGCCATAGAGCCGATTTTGATCGTAAGAGAGGTTTCCTTACATCCCGGAGATTACGTCATGCGCCGAGGTACGGCCGATTGAAGAGGTTGGACGATTGGAGGTCTAGCCGTACTGACCTCTTGTTCGGACCAGACCCTGCAGAGGAGTGTGTTAAAATAAAAATCTTAGGATTGTTTTTTTTTGTATATAGAGAGAAAGAATGTTAGATAGTGACCCTATAGATAGGGACGTATCTGTTGAAGCGGGTTGGAATTGCGCGAATTGTAGCGGAGTCACCGCGTGAAACTTTGGTGCGACGAGTTTCTCACGGTTCGGGCGACAGTGACGAGACCCAGAGGGTCAAAAGTTTAGGTCACACCTGCGTGTTGATCACGAGATTTCGTGACGTCAGTTTTCCCCCATGGGAAAACGAGATTGCGATTCGACAGTTCTCGATTGGAAGCCGACAGAGAACACTTATAGTCATGTAGCTGTTACAAGTTAAGGGATTTCGAATCCTTAAAAACAGTTCTTGACTGGAAGCCGACAAGAGAACAACGATAGCCATGTAGTTGTTACTAGTTCAGGGATTCCGAATCCCAATATAAGCGACAGAGTGGATCTCCCATTTTCCTCCCTGTACAAATAACTAAATAGTTAGGAATGTACTAGCGTAAGCACTCTCTCTCTCTCTCTTCTCCAGCGAACTTCTCATTGTCGACTAATAAGCTAGTGAATTAAAAATGGCTCTGAATTAAAAAAAAAACAGTAAAAGCTTTGTTAAATTTATTGTAGTAGAAAGATTGATTTTAGTTACAGAAAGAAACAGCCGGCCGAAAATGCAGACAACAGAGAATTGACAGAAAAGGAAAGGAAAGTATCATCCGAATTGCGCCAACTGCTGTGTCAGGCGAAAACAAAGGGAAGTAACACGCAAGGGCAGTACGAATAGTCAGCATAGCAGCGGCGACACAATGGAGAACGCGAATGGTCGTAAACGACACATCGCCCCGTTTCAGATCAACAGCGAGAGCTCTACCACGACCAGAGTTTACAACGTGTTACAAACGTGTAAATGTAACATATCTGTCACGCTTTACTTTGAAAAAGTCATTCGCTAATCTGTTAGGATTAAGTTTGAATAGCATTTATTTAATCTCTAAAACTATAGTTAAAATAAAATTTCCTCTGTCTGTCACAATAAATTTGAAATAATATTATGTTGATCAGTGGTGTGTAAATTTGATAAAAGCATTTTGTCAGTCTGTTACGATTAAGTTTGAAATAACATTTATTATGTTTGTCACACTTCATTAAAAAACAACAGAATTTTTACTGTCTGTCATAAATATCTTTCAAATAGTATTTTCTTTGTTCTGTCATGTTTAAATCTGTAATAGAATTTTCGTTCGTCTGTGAATATAAGGGTCGAAATATGATTTATTAATCCGCCATACTTCAGTTAAAAATAGCATTGTATCGATCTGTCATTATTAAACCATTTGTTTGGTCTGTAACAATTCATTTTGAAATAGAATTGTGTGGGTTTCTCACGGAAAATGTGAAATGGTACTTGGTTGATCTGTTTGTCTTAAACTTGGAATACTATTTTTGTTGAACTGTTTGTCTTAAACCTGGAAGAGTATTTTTGTTGAACTGCCAGCTTTAATTTTTAAATCGCATTTTCGTCGGTCTGTTAGGCTTCAGCTGAAATAGGATTTTGTTGATCTGTCACTGTTTTGAATAGCATTTTCTTTGATCTTCCAGTTTTAAGTTTAAAGTGTTATTTTCATCCGTCTGTTGTGCTTCAGTTTGTAAATAGCATTCGTTCTGTCTGTCGTATTTCACATTGGAATACCATTTTTTCTGTCTGTCATGATAAATTTTCAACCGTATTTGACTTATCTGTCACCTTTAAGCATACTCCCACTGACACCCCAGTTCTTGTTAGATCACCGAAGTTTAGCGACGTTGAGACTGATCAGTACCAGATCAGTGACCATTTGGGAATACCAGGGGATGTATGTGTAGCGATACCTCACAGCAAAAAAACAAAAAAAAACAAAACAAAATAACACAGAGCCTCGTATTCTTTCCCGACTGGGATATACATGCGTCTATGGGCTGATTTTGATTTTTATCACTATAAACTTCTTCAGTCGACCAGGATGTATGACGTACCAGGATATGTCTCTCTTTAAGCTGAACTATAATTTTTGTTGATCTGTCATATTTAAGTTACCCATCACTCAATAAATCCCGAACCTGACATATAGATGTTGCCAAAAACAATACATCGATATAATTTATTTTGAAGTACTGACCTTCAAATAGCACGTGTCAACATTTGAGCCTAATGGGATTATTAGTATATAAATTACAGTTATTTAAGTGAAGCTTCTGTTGTAAATTTTCAAAATAATGAAAATAATCTGAATTTCATGTGTTGAAAAAGCACTGCTTTAAGACGGGAACATACCTTTCAAGGAAATCAATGACTTTATAAGTGTTATTCGGACGCTGCTCCGTCGTAAACAATGCTTAAGGGTAGCACGCTGACCTTAAACGCGGTCGTACAGACACTACTTATGCTGAACGCTAAGATCAGCTAAATTTGGCAGTTGTCTTGGAAAACATAAAACAATTCCACTAACTCGTTTTCGTCGATTGTAAATTGGAGTTTGGTGAGATAGCAAAATAGTTGAAGATATCAGAAATCACTTATTTACCATTTTGTATGAACATTTGTTAATGAAAAAAAAACGCTCACCGACGATCCAGAGAGTTGTTTGCAACTATTTCTACGCAAAAAGACTTTAATACGTAACTATGTGACACTAGATAAAACATGGATCCAACAATTCACGTAGGAGGAAAACTGGGAGTCAGTTGTTGATGGCTACAAGTGGAAGCCGCCAGAAAAAAAACAAAGACCCTAACATCAGCAAACGAGGTTTTGGCCTTCGTATTTTTGGATGCGCAATCTATTTTGTACATCGATTAGCTTCAGAAAGAGAGAACAATCAATAGCGAATATTATATAGACTATTGGTGGGTTTGACGAAAGATATCGCCTAATTTGCTCACAGAGTAATACGCTTTTGGAATACGTTGCCAGATCAGATTAAGAACAGCAATAGCGTAGACCATTTTCACATGAGGTTGGATGAATTCAGAGAAAGTGGTTGGAGGGAGACATTGAGGGGGCATTTTGGGAGTTATCAAATTAAATATTTAACAGAATTTGATCTGGATATCGATACTGTACTAAGAGTTTTTTTTTAAACAGTGGAATTGAGAAGATAGTTAAAGGGGAGATGCATAAAGAGGCATAACAAACAAATAAATAAATTTAAAAAATTTAAAAAATCCACGAATAAAGAAGAGAATGCGCTGTTTCACAAAGAGAATACACCGTGTCGCAAGTCGATCGCAACGAAACGAAACTACATGAATAACACTTCGAATTACTTACGTACCCACTGTATTATTTAGATCTGGTACCCAACTAGAATTGTATGTTTGCAGATCTCAAACGAATGGTCTAGAGGAAGACATTTGGCTTTAAAAAAGCGATATCGGAAACTGATGCGTATTTTGAGGGCAAATACAAATCATTCTACAAAAAAACATTGAATTGTTAGAGAAGCGTTCGAATAAGTGTATCACACTTGAATGAGACTATGTTGATGAATAAAGCCCAATTTTGGTTAAAATGTTGATGTTTTATATGCTAGGCCCAGGACTTATTGAATTATGTATTATAAAATATAATGTTCATCTATACAGTTCTAGTTTAATGGACGTTTCTTAAATATATCTGTTCAGAATTATTTTTTTAAAACTACGAATGTGTTCGTTTGTTCTTTTTTCTTTCGCATAGCGTTTTCACCGAGATGCACATGGGGGCAAAAAAATGAATAAATAATTCACCATATTCATTTTTTGGTTTTAAAGTGTGAACGTATTAAGGTTTCCCATAATATCACCGGAAGATATTTAATTACATATTTCGTGTTCGATTTTGTATTTCTTTTTAAATGTATGCACCAAATTTTATTAACCGTTGGAAATACGGCGGTTATTGGATTTTTTTAAATTTTCAGTATAAGTGGAATTGATAGCCCTTCGTTTTTATTTGGTTGTAAGCATTTCGAGAATTGCGCTGTCAATTTCAATCACGAGGAAAGCATATTGTCCAATTATGACAAGCGTTGAACGTTTTAAAAATATATATTTCTGAGACAGTTGCTGGGAAGGAAAGTGTAGGCAAGAACGAAATAAATTCATAATACTTTCTGGATTTTTTCACGGAAAAATGAGACTTAGTGTCATCACGAATTATTGCAATACATTGATACGTATATAAATATATATATATATATATATATATATATATATATATATATATTTAAATATATCAGTGGTGATTTGTGATCGGAGTTCCCGCCCGCCGACCGTCGGGAATTAGCTTCCTGCACTGAAAATTGTGTAAACATGAAACATCTATGTCTGTAGGTTATAAATAATTCATATTTATTTATAAATATTATTGTATAGCCCCCTTTACTAAGGCTGGGCACTCTGAGTGAATTTTATAACAACCAGTAATACTAGCTTCACTGCGAAATCCAACACGATTTGTTGTTGTTGTTGATCACTTTTCGCCGCTTACTGTGAATACCCGCCGACTTTATATTTACAAAGTTAAATTCCTTTTAAATTCTAAGCTAATTTCTGGCAGCCTGCTGGTTAGTCTCTTGACTGTGAATCAGTGGTGATTTGTGATTGGAGTTCGCGCCCGCCGACCATCGGGAATTAGCTTCCTGCGTAAGCATGAAACATCGATGTCTGTAGGTAATAACTAATTAATATTTATTTATCAATATTATATATATATATATACATATATATATATATATATATATATATATATATATATAGGAACAAAATAAACCAAAGTGAAAACTTATAGTATATGGAACCTATTGTGAAAAGGATTAGCTCAACATACGAGATAGAGCAATTGTAGAGATAGAAGAAAAAAGAGTGATAAATATGCGACGATTGTCTAAATTTATTTCAAATTTCATATTTTTCAAATATTTGAACTTTGGTTTTTTTGAAAGCCAACTTATCCATCTGTATTTCTCCTCTGATGATAAGATTTCGATCTTTGAAAAGCCTTGGCTTAAGGAAAGAAAAATAAACACTAGTTTATTACTGATTACACCTTGCATTGAACAATTGAAATTTGAAATAAATTTAGACAATCGTCGCATATTTATCACTCTTTTTTCTTCTATCTCTCTCTCTCTCTCTCTCTCTCTCTCTCTCTCTCTATATATATATATATATATATTGTGTGTGCATTTATGTAGCAGTCTTTCATTTAAGAAAACATTGTTAAACATTACATAATTCTACTGCTTATACCCTTTTTATGTTTACAATTTTTCTTATATTTTTATGTGTGGCAAAATCAAAAAATATAATGTATGATCCATATCACTTACACTTTTGATTCTTCGTCGAACAATGTTCAGGTGACAAAAACAAATAAACTAAATAGCTAAAGCAAAGAGGAGACTTTCAAATAGCAACCGAGAACGTACATGTGGGATTTGTCAGATGTCAAAAGAACAAACCAGTGCAGTGATAGGAGAAACGTGTACCATTAAAATTCCGGGACGCCAGAATTAGCGTCACAGGATTAATTTTATTACGTTAAGAATGTTTACATGTTGTTACTGTTTTTTTTTTAATTGTGGATTGCTGTGTTTTAATGGAGATAGATTTGAGTATTTTAGTTTTTAAAATTGGTTTTATTATGTATTAATTTTGCGTTATTAACTAAAATGCGTCGTTAATTAGTGGGGACGTTTTTTTTTTTAATTTGTAAATTCTTGCATCCGAAATATTAAATTGCGGTCATTTATTCAGTGTTATACTGTTCCAAATCACTGATCAATGCGGGAGTAGACAAAGAGAGAGATCAAAACACTAATTACTTATATCTTGTCAGCCCATCCTGACAGTCTGAATGCCTTGCGTTCTTCCAAAGCGACTCTCTTTTTTTAATAACCTCAATGTTTAAGTCATATGACGTCATATTCGTCTTTAGTACATTAGCAAAGCCTAAATAATTAATAAACTCGGGAACATCAAGTTCATCTCGGCTAACTCCCCAGTTTCTATTTCCTGTTATTCTCAACTATCTAAATGATATACTAATGGATCTACCCGCTCAATATCTAACACCCCTACTAATCTGACGGTATCTAATTGAACGACGATAAAACAAAAATTCTTGGACATTCTTGACTGAAACGTAGTGGACAAGTCATCATAGACTGAATTATATCTGTACCAACTATGGTTGAGTTGTAGAATCGATTGTGTTTAGTTAACGGTTAAATAGGTGTCAATGGAGGGTAACCGTTGTTTTTCAAATAAAATTAAATCAAATTTCTTTCGCAAAAAATAGCAAAGTGCAACAAAAAATGCAAAGAGTCAGTAAGAGCTATTTACATCCACATACACCTGGATGTTTGTACAAGGTCGCTTTTAACCTTGATTAGGTAGTCATCGTCACAACCTCTTCTGGCAGGTTTTTTTTCCTGGAGCAGAAACACAGACAGAGAATACTGCCTTTCTTTAATTGAGCCGGAAGCGACGATGGTATATTATTTTGCGCATTATGGCGGAGACTAGGACTTAGCGCTGTGATAAAAAGTTCCTCAAAAACCTCAAAAACCTCAAAAACCTATATTTAAATCCTCATTGATAATTTTGTATTCCAAAATCAAGTCACCTGACACACTCTGCAGCGTACGTGGGAATAGATTTAGTTTTTGAGCCGAACAATGTTTGATGCCACATTCACATAGTATAATGGTTCCACAACTTCTTTTTGATGGTTCGCGCTATCTCTTAGTATAGACATAATAGTAAAGAAGGCGTAAGTTTGGTCCATTTTCTTTTAGAATTGTGCAACGCGTAAAAATATCAGCTTTTCCGTTTTTTTGTGTTGGTATTCTATAGTAGTATGTAATGTATCAATTTCCAAAGTCAA
>OY744541.1:43277862-43285362 GCA_963556195.1 Sepiola atlantica | reverse complement strand
GACATGAGCTTCCTGATCGGCAGATGTTCCTTAGATAGTCAACATGGGGCACCCGGTCGAAACCTGCGAAATTTGGGCTTTCTTATTTCAAGTAACAGGACACACATACCAAATAGAAGTAAATAACTATGATCAGTACAAACATAAGACCACGAAATGATGAAATACACCAGAAAATAAATTAGACTAGTAATAGAGTGCTATTACAAAAGTAACATACACACCAAATGGCTTATTTACACACATAGAACTCCCGAAGTTTCCAACTCTATTACTAATTGAGTTCTCGTATTTGACTATCTGAAGTTGAAACTATAATATTATTTCTTTTAATTTACTATTATACTATTCTCAATTAAGTGGGGGGGTAGTGTACGATCTCTTCAGTTGTCATTTGATCATCCTCCCATGCTTTACCACCCCATTTGGAGGTAATGTAGTATTTTATCTGTTGTCATGAGAACATCCTCCCAGCAATTGCCTCCTCCTTTGTAGGATTAGCGTACCTCAGCAAATAAATTGTAACAATCGGCATTTAATTAGCAAACTCAACATTTACATTATATAGACTAGAAAAAATATGCGGCCGGAGGGAACATAGTTTTGCTAGTAACAGTAATTCAGATTTATATCTGCCTATCTATTAAATGTTTAAAATTAAAGGAAGACAAAGCACGATTGTGGATAAACTAAATCTAAAATGATACAAGAATGCGCCATTACAGCCTTTCTATCTTGGGCATTGTTCGAGTATTCTGCGATTCGTCCGTGAGCTACACTTCCATATCGCTTCAGTCCCGGGGATATTTGCACAATTATCAGATCTGCCTGAAACACACTGCGTTTTTCTAAGAGACAATTTTACAAAAATTACACGGAAAATTTAAACAGAAATAAATAAAACTGAACAGTAAATAAGTTAATTCAAATTGAAGGAAGGAGGTGCAATTGATTGAAACTATTAATCCATACACACTCTCTTGCTCGTCCGTCGAAGTCGACGATGACCAAGGTATCAATCAGTTTGGCGTCGGGGGTCGGTGGGTCCTGAGATGGCTGATGAGGCCAATCCGTGCTCGGCAGACTCTTCCACACTCCGGACACGTGAAGGCGGCATCGACAGGCTGTGGACCGGCAGCTCTCTCCTTTCGCCTCCTGCGCTTCTGCCGGTCGTGGGTCATGCGTTGATCCTCTGCCCTATCGGCTCCCAGGCTGACGGCACAGCGCCAAGCAGAGCGTTCTGCAGCGCGACTCTCCCAAGACTGGGGGTTGATGTCAAAGTCCTTGAGGGAGGTTCGCAGGCAGTCTTTATATCGTTTCTTTTGGCCTCCTGCAGTCCGCTCTTCCTGGCTGAGTTCCCCATAAAAGAGTTGTTTGGGGATTCGGCCGTCAGGCATGCGGTAGACATGGCCTGCCCACCGAAGCTGGGTTTTGTGGACTATGGTGGTGATGGTAT
This sequence comes from Sepiola atlantica, assembly GCA_963556195.1. Taxonomy (NCBI): domain Eukaryota; kingdom Metazoa; phylum Mollusca; class Cephalopoda; order Sepiida; family Sepiolidae; genus Sepiola; species Sepiola atlantica. The sequence continues at coordinate 43,283,906 of OY744541.1, read as the reverse complement.
GGAGCCCCGCGCGCTCCAAGACTTCTGTGTCAGGAATTCTGTCTTGCCAGCGGATGTTGAGAATATTACGGAGGCATCTGAGGTGGAAGCCATTCAGCTGTTTTTCATGTCTTTTATAAAACGTCCAAGTTTCACAGCCGTAGAGTAGGGCTGTTAGGACGATTGCTCGGTATACTTTGATTTTGGTTGCGAGTGCAATACCTCTCCTCCTCCACACATTGTCTCTAAGTCTTCCAAATGCACTGCTCGCTCTGGAGGTCCTATGGTTAACTTCAATGTCAATGTTGGCGGTACGGGATAGGGTGCTGCCAAGGTAGGTGAATTGCTCCACAGCATGAATCTTCTGCCCTTTGACAGTGATGCCGGGTTCGTGGTATGCATCTCCTGGGGCGGGTTGGTACATAACTTCTGTCTTCTTTGTACTAATACACACACACACACACACACACACACACACACACATATATATATATATATATATAAATGGAGAGATAATGAATGTAAAAATTAAATATGAGCTTTAATTTATATCTTATCCTCGATGTCAGTGCCTAATATACAGGATACATCAATAATATAAGGAAATTAGTGATGAGAATTATATTACTGTTTAGCGCAAATTTGAAAATATAAAACTATTAAACATATATAAAAATATACGAAATCACATTCAGAATATCATAAATGTTTAGCAAATGTAAGGTGAATAGTAGAATGTCTTCAAAAGTCCGAATAGTGAACAATTCCGGTTTTGAAAATAAAGGGAATTAAAGTCCGAGTTTAAAGCTCATTGGAAAAATTGACTCACCAGAAAGAAATACAAGTATATAAATCTAAACAGTAATATAATCTTACTGTTTTATCCCTATGATCTCTTCTTTTGATGATACATTTTTGTAAATCTATGTGTTATGGAAAGAAAAATGTTTATTTATATATTCCTTGTTTGAACTATATGATGTTTTAATAAATATTGTGCTTTGTCCAATTTTTATTCTAATCCCTCTTTATATATATATATATATATATATATATATATACATATATATATATATATATATATATATATATATATCAAAATAGTCTATTTATAATATATATACCTTAAAGTTCATATACATGTTTATACCTATTTATCCATGCATTTCTTTATCTGTTTCTCTCTATAACATTTTCGCTATCTATCTATCTATATATATAATTACTTGTGCATAGCAGTATATATATATATATATATATATATATATATATATATATATATATATATATATATATATATATATATATATATATATATATATATATATATATATAGTAATCCAGGTAGGGTAAAAATCCACAGGGTAGAAATCCAAAGGGAATCAAACCGGGCTTATAAAAGAGTGCTCAATAAAAATATAGAGCCGTATTGTGAATGCTTTTATTCAAACATGTACAAGGTCTTCTACACTGGCATGTCGATGTTATCGATCTACAGCTCTCAAAAGCTGAGGTCTCATCAGGCAGAGAATTTTTTATTATGATCCAACCTGGTCGCTGAATTCCAGGAAGAATGAAGTCAAGCAAAGAAGAAGAGGAGAAAGAAATAAAAGTCATGTGACCGATTAAAAAAATATATTTGCCGTTAGAAATTCATATTTTCATTTTTTTTTATTCAATGCTGAGAGATGTAGATCGATAACATCGACATGCCAGTGTAGCAGACTTTGTACATGTTTGAATAAAAGCATTCACTATATATATATATATATAAGCAAAAACTGTTAAACTTAACAGCATTCCTCAGCTTAATTATACATTTTTTGACATAATCATACTGAAGTATACTCTTCTGTTAAACGATGTTTGCTTAAATGAAAGGATTCTGTCTAAAACACAGACACACTACATATATAATACTTAAAGATTAAGTATTTTTTTACATTCTTTACTATAAAATCACTTAACATAACACAACTACTCTAAATATATTCAAGTTTTACAGCAATTCAAGATGTTTTATATTACGGTTCTAATTAAAAATAGATTTGGTTTCAGAAACATTTAATATTAAACAATAATATCAACTGGATACATATACCGAATGGAAGTAAGTGTCAGTTTTCGGTGACCGAATGTAAGAATTTGTTTTCTTCTCAGTTTCTCTTACTGAATCAATAAACTGTTTTTTTTTTATTTCTACCCAATGAACAATTTTCAGAGTGCTAACGGAGTTTTTTTCTGAACAATTGAATAGTTCAACTCTTTTTTTAAAGCTGGTCAATTCACATTTCGCAATTGTGCACGCTTGAACATTTTACGTATGGAATTTCATGTTGATCGTGTATGATTCCCGTTTGATAACAATGCTCTAGTGACAGGATATTTGTTTTCACTATTTGAAATTATCTAAAGTATTGAAAGTAGTCGGCCTATTTACTTTTTTATAAGCACCAGTTCGTTAAAAATATGACATCAGATAGAAAAAACAAATTACACGATGCGAGACTTTTTTCAAATAAATTAAACATTTTAAAAATTATTTTAATCCATATCTCTTGGCATAACCTGCTTTCTTCAGTGTATATTCATTTTATAAAAAAATGTAAAGATATTAAAAAATATCTGTACACAAGTAAAAGGTAGGTTATCCCGAAATATATGGATTAAAATAATAAAAAATAAATGTTTCATTTATTTAAAAAAATCTCGCATCATTTTATCTTGTTTTCTATCTTATTTTATATTTTTCACTAACCGATACTTATAAATGAAGCCCGACTACTGTCATTACAAATACACGTGCCAGCGTGAACGCTACACTTATTTGGACTTTTAAAACTATCTCTCCATTACCATCTGGAGAAATTGAGAATCTCTACGGCGTCGTCGATAGATCTCGACAATGAAAAAGCATGTTTTTACACTGATAAAAAGCATGTTATGTCGAAAGATATAGATTAACATTATAATAAAAAATAAAAGTTTCATTTATTAAAAAAAGCCGATTTGTGGTATCTGGTTTTCTATCTAATTTAATATGTTTCAAGTATGTTTTGATTTTTCTGGAAACCATTGTTAGTTTCTTCCTTCGAAACTGACAATATAACATAACTTTGATCTTTCAATTTATCTATCTATCTATCTATCTATCTATCTATCTATCTATCTATCTATATATATATTTTTTTTTTTCAAAAAAGTTCATTTGAATTTCGATGCCGTTTGGAATGCTTATCTACATTTAAAAAGAGACGGATTCTGGTATGATTTTAAAAATAATAACCCCGGAGATTTGAAATTCCATGAATCTCCTTAAGGGTTACTCTCCTGTTCGATGGAATGCCAGCAATATATTGAGATAAGACTTTATTGATCTTGTAATGACATTCTCCGAAAACAATTTACGTCCAACCGCTTAATAATTGTATTTTTAACGGACTCATTTTAACGTTTGTTAAGCTATGTATAAGTTGCTTCTCGTTTTCTGTTTTCTTCCAGTTACTGTCTGATGATTTTTAAAGAAATATCTATGTTTGTATTTTTAATTTTTTATATGCAAATATATATTTTTTTTATATGTAAATATAAAAATAATTTATTTGTCTTCTATATAAAAGCGCTTTTTTCTTGTATTTATATATATATATATATATATATATATATATATATATATATATATATATATATATATATAAATATATATATATATATAGGTATTTGCCCACATGTATGTAGACACTACTATTCATTTTACTAATCATCATCATCATCATTATTATTATTATTATTATTATTATTATTATTATTATTATTATTATTATTATTATTATTATTATTATTATTATTTTCTCTAATTATAATTATTTCTCATTACTAATTTTCTATTCATCAATTTTTCTAACTATTATTTTTATCATTATTTAATTTTGAATCTCTCAATATATTTGTTTATTTTTCTATTTCTCTTAGTTTAACATAAATATTTTTTTCAACTTTGTATTTTTCTAATCTTAATTTTTATTTCCATCTTGAATTTTGAACTTTTTTGTTCTTTTCCGGTATTTTTTATGTATAAGTATTTCCCATTTACTCATCGTTATTGTTATTATTATTGTTATTATTATTATTATTATTATTATGATTATTATTATTATTATTATTATTATTATTATTATTATTATTATTATTATTATTATTATTATTATTATTATTATTATTATTATTATTATTATTATTATTATTATTATTATTATTATTATTATTAATTTACATATTTCTAATTATGATACTTTTTTCTTCTCATAAATAGAATAATATTTTCGAGTGATATCTTTATTTCTCGATATATCCCTATTAACATTATTATAGACATTTATCTCATAATTATTTAAATTATTCATTAATTTTATCAATACTCTATCTTGTTTTTTTATTAATATAAAATAAATTGTTATTTTATTTATTTATTATATATTAATTTATTTGGTCTATTTTATTCTTATTTATTGTTCATTATTTTGTTAAATTTTAATTTCTTTATTTACCTTGTTTTTGATTTACTTTATTTTATTTTATTCTATCATTATTATTATTAGTAGTATTTTTCTTACTCTTATCAGCATTGTTTAAGGTAATGTTACTATTTTTTATGATTACATTTTATTTATTTATTTATGTATTGTTTTCTCTCATCGTTTTTTGCTCTTATTTATTTATTTATTTATTCTTTATTTATCCTATATAGTGAATATTTTGAATATTTACAAGTTTGATTGTTTATTAAATGTTCTACCCTTTACAATTTTTGAAATCTTTTCACTGATATCATCTTTTAGTACTGGAATCTGATGTATTTCAAGAGACTTCTGTTTTTCTGTATGTTATGTTATAAAAGGAACTGGCAAAGACGTTTTGGAATCATCAGAAAATATGATGAAAAAATAAAATATTTCCAAAATGTCTTGGAAACGACCAGAAATTCGAAGTAAAGTTGGTTTTGAATTTATGAAACAATGTTCAAATTTTGTTTATCTAAATTAATATCATATATATATATATATATATATATATATATATATATATATATATATATATATATATATATATATATATATATATATATATATTATATATATATATATATATATGTATATATATATATATATATATATATATATATAAAGGTAAATGAAGAAAGAGAGATAGGTATGTACGAATGACAAATCTATTTCAACTTCGATTATTCAATGATGATTAGATTTTAATCTTTGAAAAGCCCTGGCTTACGGAAATAAAAATAAACATGTTTTTATCGAGTACACCTTGCATTGAACAATCGAAGTTGAAATAGATGTGTCATTCGTACATCTTTATCTCTCTTCCTTCATTTATCTTTATAATTGCTATATCTCGTATATTGAGCTTAAACCATTTCACTATAGGTTCTATCCTCTAAAGGTATATTTTTAGTTTCATATCATATATATATATATATATATATATATATATATATATATATATATATATATATATATAACGTTTTATTATCCTCGGATATCGAATAATTGTTAATAATATCAATCTATATAATTCCTTTCGTTTATATCCACCCATGTTTCTAGTCAATTTCTAGTGAGTATTTGCCTAGAAATAAAGAAATCGATTCCGATATCATTATCCTCCCTCTTTACTAAATGCAAGGGTTCCGAATCCTAAACTGTGTCGTCATAACGATTTAGTCATATTAAGAAACGGATCAGAGGAATAATGATTCATCGCTGATGTCTTTGAACTTGAAAAGCGTGACGCTTTGAATCGAAACGAGCCTCTTACTAGTCGTGTCAACAGAAACACCAAAAAAGGCGTTCTGGACGGAAATAAGAAAAGTGCATTCTGATGTCAGCAAACGTGCACGTGCTCATGCGTGCACGAAGTTATACCACCCAGTACATTTTCATGCCGACACATCCACTACCACGAACGGTGCGCGCACACACATAGGCACATATATAGACATATATATTGTGTATGTATATAAATATTTAATAAAAAAATCAATATAT
>OY744541.1:43127862-43270362 GCA_963556195.1 Sepiola atlantica | reverse complement strand
AGAATGCCCTTTTAGGGAGTTTGATTTTGCCCACGTTAACACCGACATTGTGTCTAACTCGTCCCTTGTGGGGATGCAATTCAATATAAACTTGAAATAAGACGTTTTACCTTCACCGCTAATACGAGAAATGACCCCAACTTTGCATTTATTCATTTAGATTTTTATTGGTCGCACTTAAGTTTCAAATACCATTTTCTTCAATCTATACGCTGAAATATACAATACTATTTTCGTCTGCCTATCCCACTTCAGTCTTCTTTCGCCCTCTTTCTTATTCAATATTCCCCCCCCCTTTACCTCTATATTCTTTTTACGTATTACGAGTGTACAGTCTCCGTGAAAAAAATATGCTTCGTCATTGTTCACACTTATATTCATATAAAATCATAGAATAACGTTATTAGTTTCATTTTTCATAATCCTTTGTGATGACCTAAAGAAAACAACACAAACTGGTGACTTTTATTAGGAGTTGTTTCGAGATGAATTTTAAAGGATTGGAGTTGTCTGACTTGCTATTTTATTTTGCGTTTCCACTCAAAATTTGCAATGATTTTGTCGGGACCTTTTCACAAGCTAACATTTTCGTGCCAGGATGTAAGTGTATATATATATATATATATATATATATATATATATATATATATATATATATATATATTTGCTATTGCTGCAACAGTTGTCATTGGGATTACAATTGCGGCTGTGACAATTATTATTGCTATTATTATTGTAATTGTTGTTACCTTGGTAGCATGGTTACCGTAGCCACTATTCGCGGGGCTGTTCTTGTCTTCATTATGGTGATCGGGGATAGCGTGATAATTACATTATAGTTATAGGTGGTATTGTGACTGCTCTCATTGAGTTTTATATTATTGTAGATATATTAATTATATGATATGATTTTTCCGCCATTAGATTTTGTTGCCGTAGTGAATCCTAGGATGGTTTAGTGGTTTTCCAAGTGATATGATGATAGTTCAATTGGAATATTACCCATAATAACGCAAGACTAATTAATATCTGACGTATGGATGTGTAGGAGTGTAGGTGGATGAACGGGTAAATATAGTTATTGACTTAGAGACTTTACGGCTGACATTATTATTATTGTTGCGTCTATTTATGATAATTGTTTAAATATGAATTACTAAAAAAATATTTTCTGTCATTCTGGTCGCTATGGGGCACAACCTTGGTTGTCTGCTAATCTATTTTCGTTTTTTCCATCATCTCTTTCTCTCCTTCTTTCCCCCTGCTCTTCCCATCTGCCTGATTTCTAAATCGCCAGACGGAAGATTTGAAGACGTTGTAATTTGAATTTCCGGCGTCCATAGATGATTCAAAAGAACTCGGGGTTAAGCGGTTGGAGGGGGGACCTAGACAAACTGACCTGGTTATGATACCTCAACTTCCTTCCCCCTCCATATATAACTTCTTTTGTGAATCATACAATTGCCCCTGTGTCTATATATGTATTACTAATTTATTTCACTCTAACACACTATATATATATATATATATATATATATATATATATATATATATATATATATATATATATATATATATATATATATATATATATAAACTACACGAGGCTGTTTTGGTAGAAGATTAGTGAATATCTTACAAAAGAAGACCAGAATGTAAAGCTCAGTCGACCACCTTCCATAGAAATAAAGATAAAGTATGGCACGACAGACTAGCAACGCCTCTTTCGATTTTTAGTCTGTTAAGGCAGAAAAGGCTCTTTCTGCGACACCTACCCATATGTCGTAGCAGTACACCATTTTAGAACAGGTCTGACGCTTATATAAGTCGATGATTCTTTCTGAAGCGGTAGAAGTATGCACTAGATTTTTCTAGCTACGTTAGCTGAGCAAATGAAAGCTACTTATCTTTGTCGTCTTCTTCCCTTAAAATAACATCGTAATATTTAACATCCGAGACAAGAAAGTGCGAATATATATATATATATATATATATATATATATATATATATATATATATATATATATATATATATATAAATAAAGAGAATATTTAAAAAAAAAATTTTTAAGCCTGAACAACGGAAAAATTTGTTTTCAAAATAAATTATTTATTTATCTTAAAAACTTGAGTACTTTCGGTATAAGATACCCTCCTCGAAAGTATAGCCATCTTCTTTTTTTTTCTTCCTTTTATTTCTCCCTGACTGAGCCATTTTCCCAGTCGAAGTGAAATACATCTGATGTCGTTGACGGCGAAAGTTGAAATGTCTATATTTTGTGCGACACGCGGACACGTGAAATATATATATATATATATATATATATATATATATATAAATATTTTCTTTGTCGTACAAAACTTTAAAATGGCATTGAAGAAACAATATTTATTACTCATGATGAATTAAAAAATTAAAAAGATGAAAGGGAAGCTGACCGGTTTCGTACTTCGCTCAACAGAGCCAAATATCGAGGCATCGTATAAAAATTATAAAAAAGATGCTATGAGAATTATAGCGAGGGAAAGGGGTAAAAAAGGGGTAATATATATATATATATATATATATATATATATATATATAATAGTATGTATTAAGTATCACATTATTCAATAAGTCCCCGGTCTGACATATTACTGGAAAGACTAATTGAATTTCCATGTTTTTATAAAATACTGATCTTTAAATGGTACAGGTCAAAATTTGAACCATCCTAGAATATTAGTTTACACATACGGTTATTTAAGTGAAGCGTTTATGGCCAATTTTCAAAGCAAGAGAAAAGTTTGAATGTCGTGTGTTGATAAAGTATTGTTTTCTGACGGGAGAAAATACTATTTAAGCAAAGTAATGTCCTAATGTTTATTCGGACACTACTTCGTTTAAAACAACGTGTAAGACGTTGTTTACTGACTTCAAACGCAATAGTACAGATACAAATGATGCGAATTGTTCAGGTCGTTAGAATTCGGGAAACAATCTACACATTCCACAAACTAGTTTTGACCGATTGTAATTCTAAGTTGCGTGAGATAGCAGAGCAGTTGAAGATATCAGTAGATTGCATATTTACCATTTTACATGACTATTTGTGAATGAAAAAAATTGTGTTCAAAATGGGTTCGGTGTTTTGTCGATCAGTCGCTCAAAAACCAAAACGCGAGGGCAATTCAGAGCGTTATTTGCAATTAATCAACCAGTTTAAGTTTTCGAAATAGTTCAATTGTTCACACAAAATAGTATTCAGGGATGAAAGCATTACTAAATCTCTACAATAAAAACGAACACCAACACATTTTTCTCATAAATCTATAAGATTTCAGCTGTTCGATCTAAAGTAGTTTCGTTTTCCGTCATTTATTTTCCACAGTTTGATTTCGCAACGTTTCGTATTTTTTGTGCTTTTCGTTTATACTACTTTAGTTAAACAAAAAATAATCGCAAAAATGTTATCATACAATACAAGTTCATGCAATACAAGTTGATAAGATACACTTGCGAGTAAACGCGCAAAAGCAAAATTATAATTAAATGTAAAGACCGATAAGTTTGGTCTAATAGTAAGAGTGTTTTTAATGAACCGGGAGACACAGGTTCAATCCACGGTCGAGTTATACCAAAGACTAAAAAAATGGTAATTTATTCGCTCTTGCTAAACAATCACAATTATAATGTAATGATCAAGAGTAAGTTGACTAATCCTGAGAAATTATGGTACCTCCCCTACACGTTATGTATTACCTAATGAAAGGGGACCTTTCGGGTCTATATCGACAATTATTGCTCACTTTACTTTACTTATATAAAAAGCATAGTATTGCAGACAATAACATATATTACAGAAGATAAGTAATAGTCAATTTTTAAATCCCAGTAATTGTAAATACATCCGGCTAAGTAACCACACATTGTAATACATCGATAAAACGTTAAGGTAAACGTGAGCAGGTGTTATCCAAAACGATTCTTGTCTTCGAGATGAGGATTTTTAATTTGTACTATTTTTATAATTTGGACTACTGTTTTCATCTTGGTTGTGATATAAACAACGCTTGAATCGCAGTCAACATTAAGCACGTGTTTTACTCTCTTACTTCTGCGTGAATTCATCAAATTGTATATATATATTGTGGGTTTTACAAAAATATATTGTTTTTATATTGCTGGAAAATGTTCAAAATTGTAAGCTAAATGAAGTTGCACACAAGCTTCAGGGAATAAACACACACACACACACATATATAAATATATATATATATATATATATATATATATATATATATATATATATATATATATATATATATATATAGAGAGAGAGAGAGAGAGAGATTATATATATATTATAGATGCATTCTAATGATCAAAGGAACTATCAATTTACACCGTTCATCTGTGTTTCTTATTGCTACTGCATTTGATTTTCCCTGATGAGCTGCATAGCTGAGATGAAGGACTGTATTTTCTCTCGCCTCGGCTCTGAAACGCGCGTAGGGTGTACAAGAAAACAATAATTTTGTTTGCCTGTAACACAAGAATAATGATTGGAAGAATAGAACAAAATTATGTTTGTTCGACAAAATATAAAGACTAAGAAAATGATAGAAAACATGAAAGGTATGGATTGATTGTTCCTTTGGTCCTTGGAATATATATATATAAATATATATATATATATATATATATATATATATATATATATATATATATATATATATATATATATATATATATGTATGTATATAGGGTCTTCAGAATGTAATCAACCATTTAAAAAAGTTAATAGCATAGAAACTATATTTTTGATGATGGCAAAACTTATATTCTAAAAATTAAGTACAGATACAAAGTGGTTTACTGCATTGCTGCATCATTATTATCATGCGATTTCTTTTGATGTCATCTTGTTTCACATCATCCTGTACTATGTTATGTTGTGTAAGCTTTACCGCCATTTCGATGTACACATTGCAAGAGAATGTAAGAAATTGTGTCATAATAGCACAATGGCGCCTAACGATTTTTCTTGTGAGGTTTCTTAATTTAAAACAGAAAAAAACACAAACACCTGATAAATTAACGTCATTTATTTCATAAGAAATCTTGAGAATAACTCCGGAGCATTTGCAATAGTTGATAGAAACATTTGTGAGCCGTTTTCAGAAATGTATGGCATTCCGTTTAATGCCATACAATATAAACATGTATTATTCGCTGTATATACGTTTTGTTATTACAAAAATGCAGCTTTGATGATTAAAATGTAAGAGATGATTTATTGAAAACGCTATATATATATATATATATATATATATATATATATATATATATACATATATATAGGGTTTTAAATAAATCATCACTTATCTTAACATATTATATATATATATATATATATATATATATAATATTGGTTGGTCGTCCATTTAAAGCATTGTTGGATATGTCAATAAAATTTATATGTAAGCCATTAACAATGCGAGATTAATTTATATATATATATATATATATATATATATATATATATATATATATATATATACTTTACATTAACTTTATATTTCGGAATAAATTCCATCTTCAGAGGTGACCAGTTATTGAGTCATTTTTTAAAAATCAAAAACAAGAATAATCAAACTTATTTCTTTGTTACTTGATAAAACGTCTCTCAGCACTGGTTGTGTTGGCGGCCACGATTCAAATTCCGGTATCGAACGAAGAGCCTGGCTCGCTCCTGTAGGTTAAGTAATATTGGTTAGTCGTCCACTTAAAGCATTGTTGGATATGTTAATAAAATTAATATGTAAGCCATTAACAATGCGAGATTAATTTATATATATTTTTTTTCTTACATTAATCTTATATTTCGGAATGAATTCCATCTTCAGAGGTGACCAGTTAATGACTCATTTTTTTTTCATCAAAAACAAGAATAACCAAACTTATTTTTTTTGTTACTTGATAAAACGTCTCTCCGCATTGTTAATGGCTTACATATTAATTTTCTTAATATATATATATATATATATATATATATATATATATATATATATATATAGTGTGTGCAGGTTCGAATGATTTCGATGGGAGTCCGAGTAAGAGAGCTCAATATACATTTAAACAGAGCATGAATACGTTTTCAAGGGAGAAAAAATAAACACACATTAGGATTGTACACATTATAACTTATTTCGACCTAGATCGGTCTCATCAGATGTATAACACACCGCATTTAGAACATGAATCATGTTCTAAATTCTGTTTGTTATACATCTGATGAGACTGATCTCGGTCTAAAAAAGTTATAAAGCGTACAACCTGAATGTGTGTCTATTTTTCCTAATACAATTGTATATATATATATATATATATAAGTATATATATATATATGTATGTATATATATACACACACACATATATATATATATATCTATATATATACATATATATGTATATATATACATATATATGTATATATATATCTATATATATATGTATATATGTATATATATATATGTATCTCTCTCTCTCTCTCTCTCTCTCTCTCTCTCTCTCTCTCTCTCTATATATATATATATATATATATATATACATACGGCTGCATTTAATAGGTTTAATCTCTCGCTGCGTTATCGGGTTGTTCTTAGTGGGCCCGTAGGCTAAAGCGTCTTAATAAGAGTTTTAAAAAAACATGAATTAATAAATTATTGATTAATTTTTTTATCAGATTTCAAAAAATGAATAAATAATTCATTTATTCGAAAAAAATCCCGCTTCGTGTTTTCTCACATATTTTTATAATTCATCATTAGACCGACGCTTCTAACTGTAGTAACGGTGAACTCATTATATATATATATATATATATATATATATATATATATATATATATTACAGATCAGAGTTTTATAATACTGTGATTTATTGTCAGTTTCGGACAAAAAACAATTTACATGCGTTTTTAGGAGAATTCAAAACATACTTCAATTTATTCAATATAATAAAAAAATAATCACGTTATCAGAATGCGTTGCCCTATGAAAAGAATAGACCGTCATGGGGACATTTTTAATGTTTTTCTTTTAAAAACTTAAGCGAATGGGAGAAAAGATCGATCGTAGGCTGATAAATATAAATATTTTTTTGATATTTTCTCAGTTATTTTAGCTCAGTTTTGTTTTGATTTTTGAGAGTCTATTTAGCGAGCCTTTTGACGTGAAAACAAATTCGAGTCTAACTTTTCTAAGATTTTGAATCTTTTTTGATGTATGTTAACCACATTTAGCAAATGCCATCTGGTGTTGTTTCCTAGACATTTGAAGACTTTTTGCATGAACTTTTGCCTTGCCAGTGTATGGGTTTCATTTAGCAACACACTCTGATGACGAGATGTTTTAAATACTACTTGAATTCATTTACGTACGTTTAGAATTGTCTTAGAAACACGTGTTAGTTTTTCTTTGCCCCGAAACTGCCGATAGATTTCAACAACCTCCTTAGAATTCGTGTATTCTTCGTATTATTCTAGTCGAGCGATGTATGGTATTATTCCTCATCGAGATTTACACCCTCTAAATTTTCCCAGAGTCACTGTCTGTGGAAACAACTGACATTGCATCTTATTTAGGGTGAGCTGTGTCACTTTTCTTATATATCGGTCGAAAGTGTTTCCAGTTCCATTATGATCGAGTAGTATTCATGAATATTTTTATTTTCTTGTTTCTCATTAGTATAAATTGTATAAGTGGATTGATTTTCGCACTCGAGGTTTTCAATAGGCTGTGTAGTGTCAATCATCCCTTTGATCCAGATTTAGCCGAGTCTTTTCCTAAATAATTTTCCAGTATTGCTACAATTATTGGTATTACTGGAGTGTACTTTATATACCATATTTCACCAACGCTTTGGCAAGTTATATGTATTGACTTAGTTTTCTGACTGTATATTGGCGTATTAATCTTAGACTAAGTGTTAGTATTTCATATAGATTCGTGAACTTTTTAAACCGGAATCCACCTGTTCCGTCGTTTTTTTACTTTGCTGTTTTCACATGTTTGTCTCGAGTTTACTGTATTAATTTCGCTTTCTGTTTCTACTTAATTTTTCTAAAGATGTTTTTTCGTTTGTTCAGTCACCCGACACTTCTGTTGTGGTCTTGTCGCTTCTCTCATATATTGATGTAGAATTATCTTCTGTTTCCGGTTGATTTGCTTATTTTTTTCTCCTTTTTCGTTTGGTGAAACTATTTTTACTGTTTTCATTCTGGCTTCTTTTGCTAGTATCTTCTGCTTTTGTTCGTCATGTGTCTTCGTGATTAGCATTTGGACTTTTTTGTCAACAATATCTTCCTCTTGACACATTTTCTGAGCTTCTTAGGCTCGTTAAAACATTTAAATCCAACCCCTTCTTATTGTTTTCGGTCCCCCGATTTATAAAATCGAAGGACTTATGTTTTGAGGCATGTCCGTCCGTCCGTCCGGATTTTTCTCCACAACCATCCATTGAATTTCTCTGAAATTTTGCATGAAGTTGTTATATTGGTTAGGTTAGAAAGTAACATTCTCCGATTTTTGAAAAAGAATCTGGTTAGCCCCCAGCGGGTCAAAAGGCCCCGAAATAGCAAAAAATGACATTTTTTGCCCCATAACTTTTCATCCATTTATTCAATTTCTCTGAAACTTATCCAAAATGTGGAGGCAATTGTTCCTAATAGAAAATAAGTATCGCTGACCTCGGAAAAAATCTGCTTCGCACCCCCAAGGGGTCAAACGCCCCAAAATGTCAAAAAATGACCCTTTTCTCCCATAACGTTTGATCCATCGATTCAATTGCTCTGAAACTTGGCCAAAATGTAAAGGCAATTGTTCTAGATATAAAATGAGCATCCTTGACCTCAGAGACATTCTAGTTCGTGCCCCCCCCCCAAATTGCCCAAATTTATTGCATTTTACACTCGCCACATCAAGTCACATACAGAGGGGAACCACGCACGCGCGGCTTGTTATTATTATTATTATTATTATTATTATTATTATTATTATTATTATTATTATTATTATTATTATTATTATTATTATTATTCAAGTTCAATTCTGAAAAATTAAACATTTTATAAAATACGCACGTATAAATATTTTAAAATATGTATTTTTTACACATGTCCATTGATGCACACTGTATCACATTTTTACGAGTTTGGATATTTCTAAATACATGTTATGATATGGATTGAAATGAAACGACATGTTAAGTGGAATTTGTGAACATTTAATTGTCGAAGAAATATGTAAATAACTTTATACCTTGCGTATAAATGAATATTTGAAAGTGATTTAACTGAAGACAGCAGACTCTAGCGTGTGAACTTATTAACGATGACTTTTCAAATACGTCAACCATGAGACGGTAAAGTGATTTTACTGCAAAAGACAAACCAATTAGAGATATCAAGAATCATAACGAGATATTAAAACTGCTAAAAACTTATTTCTAGCTCAAAATAACTTTCGTAAGTGATGAACCTCTCAAGCGTGCTAACGAAAATAATGTGTCAAAAAGTAATAGGTGTTCCATTCTTAAGACGGTAGGTTGGTCAGTGATGCCTGTTAAAAAGTCTTGTTGACAATACATACATGGGATAATTGTATTAAAAAGGGAGAAACATGGATAAGCATTTACATTTTAAAGGTACTGTTTACTGTTAAACACCAATAAACCACCATAAAATATAATCATTATAAAATGTTAGAAAAAAGAGGAAGCGTGAATTAAACTTACTTAATCCCCACAACGTTACCTACTTCGTATATATGTTGTAAATGCAAATGGTCAGTTCCATTAATACAAAACAAGGGAAGAGCTTGGATGTCACAAGTAAGAAAAATAGATAAAATAAACTTTTACTTGTATTAAGTATGCTGGAAATCTGACGAGCTGAAACTTAAGCTATATGTATAACAGACAATAAGTAAGTAAGAATATATATTAACAAGGTGCACTATTACCCGTTTTGAAGCTTGTGCTGTAAACATTTTCTGTCGCAGCAATGTTTCTGGATAATAATGTTCAAGAGAAGACGACGTATTTAGTCCAGGCAAAATAAGGTTCGACTTGGAACAAATTGCAACAGAATTTTTTTCACCACCAGGCATTCCCATGAGGTGTCTAGAACATCATACTAAAAGTCCTAAGAAATCAACGTTGAGGAAATATGTCTAATTTGCATAAATCCAAGATAGCCGCCAATTTTCGATAATTTGCCATATCTCCGCATTCGGATGTCATAATTGAGTGATTTGAAGTGCTAAAATGGTGTTTTTGAACACAAGGATTTACGTGGAATAGGTTACATTTTTATTGGATAAAGAATTTATAGGCAAAAATCCAATATGGCCAAAAAATATTGAAAAATGTTCATATGCGTGGTATCCGAAACATAGGCAAACTGAAATGTGACTGTTTTGCTGCCTCATGTGACTAACTCTTGACTAACTTTATATTATAACTTTATTATAACTTACTAACTCTTGACTAACTTTATATTATAACTTTTTATATGTAACTATTTATTTTATAACTTTATATATTATTTTTGTTTCTATTCCAGGGTAATTAATCTAGGATTCAGCAAACATTGACAATGGAGAAGTGCTGCATCTATAATGAATCAATCTCTGACGGAAAGACGACAGTTGTTCTTCGAACAAAAGGCAGCGATGGCGTGAACCGTGCAAGTAGTCAACGTGGTAGCGATTTGGTAGTGAATCCAGGAGAGACACTACACGTAGAATGTCGCCGCAACTATTGCAAAGCAGAAAACATTGCACGTGACTTAGCAAGGCAGCAACAACCACCAAAACCCCGCTGTGAGCTCCGTTCTGAACTACACTTCAATTTTCAAGAACACTGCTTGTTGTGTGGACAGTCAGCTAAAACTGGTAGGAAGCAAAGATAACTGGGTGTTTTCCCAGTTAGGACAGAAGACTTTCAGAAGAGTATCCTTCAGGTTTGTCATTCTAGAAATGACGAATGGTCTGCAACAGTATTAGGCAGAATAGCATCGGTGAATGACCTACACGCAGCGGATGCAATGTATCACCAGCAGTGCAGTAGCAACTTTAGGACAGGGAAAAACATTCCTACTAAGCACTCTTTAGACACCAGTAGTACTGGAGACAAATCAAAGAGGCTCAAACTCGGAAGGCCTGAGATAGACGAGAGAACGTCAGCGTTCCTGGAAGTGGCTCAGTTCTTAGAGGAAAATGACGAGGAGCAAACCACCATACATTACCTTGTTCTCACAATGTCAGAGTTTCTTCAGAACACAGAGCATGAACCTTACAGTGCTAAATACATGAAAACTAAAATAAAGGAGCACTTTTGCGAGAGGGTTTTAATGACTGTGCTGAGCACCAAAGAATGTGTGGTCACATTGCGAGATACACCAAGCTCAATCCTCTATGCATTCCACAAGCAACAGAAAGCTGAAAATATTGAAGATGACAAGTTGAATATTATTGAAGCTGCTGCAAAACTCATTGCCAGTGATGTAAAGTCCATGGAAACCCCAAAGGATTTCTATCCAGACACGGGCGACATTGCTGATTCTGCTAGCTACATTCCAAACTCATTGCAATTACTGCTTAGGACTATGTTTGCTGGCAAAAATGTTGGTGTAAAACTTGCGTCGATTGGGCAGGCCATAATGCAAGCCATACGACCAAGGGCAATAATAACCCCTCTTCAGCTTGGCCTCGGTATCCAGATGCACCACCATTTTGCGTCACGTTTTTTGGTGGACACGCTTCATGGGCATGGGTTTTCATCTTCCTATGCTGAGGTCATGAAATATGAACGGAGTGCAGCTATTGTACACGGTACTGAGATACCTGGGTATTCCGAAGAGCACCACATAGAGTATATTGCCGATAATGTGGACCAAAATGTGGCAACAATTGATGGCACAGGGACATTCCATGGAATGGGCATTATAGCTACTGTTACACCAGAAACAAAAACAAGCAAGGCTGTCCCCACAGTCCATGTGACGGCTAAAGAGATTGCTGCCATTGGTCGCATCAGCATTCAGTACTTCAAAATTCCTCCGAAAAGCCGATGAAGCAATGACACTTGCATCCAGATCAACTGTCAAAGTCAGAGGGGAATCTGTAGTAGTGGATCCACAATTGGTGTTCCAGCGACTGGTAATTGTAGGTGAACGGTGCAAAGACTTGTCAACGTTATTCAAGTTCGAACTTTGTAGCCACCCTCCTGCCTTATTTGACTCGTCATCCCTTCCCTTGCAGGCCAATAAGGCAGTCCTTGCTGATGTTCTGTGGAAGTCTAGAGATGAAGAACAACGTGAGCCGAGTGTAGACCAAGTCCAATATGTCCTTGATGGCGGCGCGCTACTCCATCGGATTCCCTGGCCAAGAGGTTCCACATATAATAGTGTGTGTCAGATTTATGTCAGATATGTGACACAGAAATATGGAGCTGCTGTCATTGTTTTCGATGGCTACAAAGATGAACCCACAACTAAAGATGCCACACAACAAAGAAGAACAGGAACCTGCTCTAGTTTGACCGTAAGCTTTGCTGGTGATATCATCATCCAATCCAAGAAGGAGGACTTCCTGAACAACAAGGCAAACAAACAGCGCTTCATACATTTTCTCAGCGACAAACTAGAAACGGCTGGATGCAGCACAGAACACGCAAATCATGATGCTGATGTCCTCATTGTTCAAACAGCCCTCGCCTCTGCCAGAACAAGAGATACGGTTCTCATTGGTGACGACACAGATTTGTTGGTCCTCCTGTTGTATCACGCTGATATGACCGAAAACGAACTGTTTCTGGTATCAGAGTCAAAGCAAGCCACCAAATCGAGAAGGGTGTGGTGCATAAAGCAGTCGAAAGAGTTGCTGGGTCCTCAGATTTGCGACCATCTGCTCTTTGTCCATGCTATTCTTCGCTGCGATACCACTAGTCGCCTGTTTGGATTGGGAAAAGGTTTGGCAGTGAAGAAGGTGAAGACTGATTCCCTGTTTCGTGAGCAATCAGAGATGTTCCACAAATCAGGGCAAACACCGGAGGACATAACTGCTGCAGGAGAGAAAGCTCTGGTATCACTGTACGGTGGTACCAAAGAGGAAGGACTGGACAGCTTAAGATACAAACGGTTCTGTGACAAGATTTCCAAGAACACATCTTCCGTGGAACCACAAGCTCTACCCCCAACATCAGCAGCTGCAAGATTCCATAGCCTCCGTGTCTATTACCAGGTAATGGAGTGGAAAGGAACATGTGTCAACATGAAGCCACAAGATTGGGGATGGCACCTTGTTGACAGAAGGTGCATGCCTATACAGACAGATCAGCCCGCAGCACCACCGGAGATACTGGATGTCATCTGTTGTAGCTGCAAGAAAAACTGCAAAACAAGGAGGTGCACATGCCAAAAATATGGTCTCCATTACACTGCCGTGTGTAGAGAATGTCGTTGTACAAGTTGCTCTAACTCACAGGTGCCAGATTTGTCAGATGATGTAGACGACGATGCTTAAGCCGGATACCGCAAAGTGGCACAACTGGAATTGACACTCTTGAAATTAATATTGATGATCTGTTGTTGAAACACAGACTTACTGTTGTTCATGAGTATGATAACAAACTTATCTATGGCTACAATTGTGTTTTCCTACATTTCAGTAGGCCCTAGGTTAAAAAATGTACAGACAAAAACTAAAATGTTGAGCAAATACATTCTAAAAATAGACATTCTTTCCAGCATATTGGATTTTTGGCTATAAATTCTTTATCCAATAAAAATGTAACCTACTCCACGTAAATCCTTGTGTTCAAAACCCCCATTTTAGCACTTCAAATCACTCAATTATGACATCTAAATTCGGAGATATGGCAAATTATCGAAAATTGGCGGCCATCTTGGATTTATGCAAATTAGACATATTTCCTCAACGTTGATTTCTTAGGACTTTTAGTATGATGTTCTAGACACCTCATGGGAATGCCTGGTGGTGAAAAAAATTCTGTTGCAATTTGTTCCAAGTTGGGCCCTAAAATGTGCTATATTGCCTGGACTAATTGTGAAGTGTTTTAGGAAGCAAAGTAAAAAAAAAACTCCCTAGAAAACCAGTATAATGTATGAATTGTCTAAAAAGACAATTAGAAACATTGTTATTGCTTACAATGTTAAAAAAATTCTCGGGCGAGAGAAGAGGGGGGTAATAATAATGTAGATGTGATAAATGTAGTCCTTCGTCGATGTAGTATCTGAGAGTAAGTTAATTTATACATGATAAAAATTGGTAAAGTTCTTGCTGCAAAAAATAGTAAATACTGTTTCAATTAGTAACATTGAGTTAATAACATTTTTTTTTGTCATACCGCAAAATAAGTTGAGTGGATATGATTTAAAGAGCAAAAGACCCGAAGACTAACTCCTCCGCCCCATAAGCCGTGTTACATCCGTAAATTAAGATATCTATATAGTTCTCCGCCTCGTTTATAATGCATATGTTATAAATGTTTAAATAATCTTTTCAAAATAACCTTACATTCTGTTAGAAAGCTCAAATCTAAGAATAAATGACTGACTTTTTTCTTTCAATTTCAGTGCCAATATGATCCCGTATTCACGTATTCAAATAAGTTTCTTCCAAATACCTCCCTCTCCCCTTTATGAAGATAAAGAAGTGGACTCAATAAAGACGATAAAAAATAAAACAGAAAGGAAAACGTTTCTTTCATAATGGACGAAAACTGTGTCAACCTTGTTTGACACATTGTTTAGAGTATGTTATGAGTGATAATCGGGCAAGGTTGTTGGAGGCAGTTAGAAACCAGGAGAATTATATTTAATTGAGCCTACACGACTTCAGACGAGTAAATGGCACGTATTATTAATCACCTGTGTTGATCAATAATGAATACCGGTTTTTGGTATACACTACTGCTGATGTCTTTCTAGCTTTCTTGAAAGAACACGCAAAGTGAATAAATAAATTTCCTCATTAAAAATGTCGATGCAAGATAACCCCTCTCACACGCAACAGATAAGACTACATAATATTCGAACGACAGATGGAGTGGCCGCTTGTTCACTCGATTTTGACATAATTGAAAACACGTGGAGCTTTGTGAAAACACGTTTTCGTCGAGATAGACAAATTGTGGTTTAACTATTTGGTGTAATTTTACGTAATATCCAGGTCTGTAAGTGATTGAAAGAGCATTAATAATAAATAAGTTGTGGAAATAGTGTACTCATACACAAAACAGATAGTCATGCCAAATTCTGAGGTGTCGGGTACGGTTAGAGCATATGAGGCAGTCAATGTGGTGCCCAGAACAAATTCTATATAAGCCTGAAATAGAACGCTGAGAAATATAACCATTACCGTATTGAATACTGGGTTTGGTGTACTAGAAATGCAGGAATATAACAACCTTGACAAACCCACCCATCTGACTGGTAGAAACAAAACGCGGTTGATGTACATGCTTGGTTTTGGACATGGTGAGGTGCGGTTAGGGCAAACAACTACCCGAAGTTTGTCCGAAACAGTTAGGGTCTTGATCAGGACAAATTATATTTTACTCATAGATGATATCCTAACAAATACTACCACTCCGTGTCAGAGTTGGCGTATGAGTAATCATAGCTACGCGCTAACTCTACACTCATGAAAACTCGCAAATTGGAACCTCCCCACCAGATACATTTTAACGTCATGCCAAGAACTTTTAATAAAAATAAAATTCTTCTTACAAAATTGTAAAATGCTAAATAGTTTATACTTAGCCTAACATATAAAGTTATCTTGTCGTCTTTAAAATGTCAGACCAAAATATCATTTAAGTTGATAAATAAAACTTTGTTTCTGACTAGCCAATTTTATAATATAGTGGATACGACCGATGCGTCATAGTTACTTATTACTAATACCCCAATTGTCATCTCATTGTCGAATTTGTAAAACATACCAGGGGACATCAATACTTATTACAGCACTCCAACAACTCATTCATAATTTAATACTGATCATGTTATCGAATGTGTTACCTTGCTGAAATGTTGCTCGATATTACAGACATGCCAGTCGTCATAATTACTCGTGATACAAAGGCTGTTTTATTGTTGACGATAGAGAATACACTAAAAAGTAATACGCCATTTCAGATGAACCAGGTGATGTAATTACAATTCTCCAATTACTATTCTATTATTAAAAACTAATAATACTTTCGAATGAAACACGATGTTGCAGACATGTCCGGTGAATACTTACTCAGTATATAACCCCAAGCGCCCATCTATATACTATTAAATTTTTTGGTGTTTTTGAGGTTTGTCTGTTCTTACGCAAATAGAAGCATTTTGTTGACAAATGAAATAGACAGAATACACATTACTAAGCAATTTTCTTTTATGATGTCAAAAAATCAAACGACTTAAAACTAAATGGGAGTTTTTACACTTGCCATACTTCACATACTTATAAAATAATTGCCTTTAACTGGATACGTGTTTAATAAATTCAAATAAATAAACATAACATGATAACATAAAATAACATTGCATAGATATATATTCGGAATTAAGTGACCTCTTTTTAATAATCCGCAAAACAATATACATAAAGAGTATTCGGTAGGTACGTGTAAAAATGGCCGCCGCTTGTACTGACTATCATTCTTAAAAGTGTATTTTCTTAATTTTTAAAATTAGTTTTCGTTTCCCTTTTGATTGTGTTCGAAAGATAGAAGACTAAAGTTAATATCTAAAATGAGAAAATGTATATTTACGTGTGAAAAAAAATTAGAATGCAAAATGTTATCAAAAAAGCGAAAAATCCGTTAAAACTGAAGATTCAATAAAGCATTCTAAAAATCGCTGGAAAAGTAAATATCAATTTTCTGGAACTGCTTCAAAGACAATTATTGAATTAAAGTCTTAAGAGAGTGAATTACAAAATAATTTACCTCTTTCTTTTATTAAAAATAGCTTAATTATATAAAAAAAGTTAAAGTTAGCTAAAACATGTCCGAAGCCAGTGCTGTAAATGTAAACAGACCCTACGGCTACACAATCTCAAAGTATGGAAGGCTCAAACTGCCGTAATAGTTTTTATTTTTTGTTTTGTACGTTACGAACTGCGTAAATTTTATTAATTAATTTTACACGATGATTTATTAAAATCTTGAACAATTAAATTATTCGATTTATTCTTAAAGAATCATTGTAATTTTAAATTAAACTAAAATTCTTAACGAATAAATAACTAATTTATTGTTACGACACATGTAAGAATTTCTTACATGTGTCGTAACGATAAATTACATTCATTTTTAAAA
This sequence comes from Sepiola atlantica, assembly GCA_963556195.1. Classification (NCBI taxonomy): domain Eukaryota; kingdom Metazoa; phylum Mollusca; class Cephalopoda; order Sepiida; family Sepiolidae; genus Sepiola; species Sepiola atlantica. Next base: position 43,252,979 of record OY744541.1, on the reverse strand, counting down.
AATAAAGCTAAGAGTATTTTTTAATATTAATTGTGAAAAAGTAAATTAAAGTCAATGACTACACTGAAAATATTCATTGAAAAAAAAGTTAAAACATTAAAAATTATTTATTAATAAATAAATAGGATTCAATTTTGAAAGAAAATGTCACATTTGAATTCTATTTATTTATTAATAAATACTTGTTTTAAACTTTTAAAATAATATTTATTAATGAAAAAATGACAAAACAAATATAAACTTATGTTGTATCTTTCCAAATAATTGACGAAATTGTGAAATTAACGAAACTGTTGAATCTCTTAAAATAAAATTTTGAGGACGGGATGGGGGAGTGGTTTGTGAGCTAATACCGCCCGTTTATTACAGTAATTATCCAATTTTTTAAATTCTTCTTTTCGTTAAGTTCCTGAGTCTCAAATTTGTCAATTTCTGGTTTATTTTCAAGGTTATAAAAAACTTTTCTTTCGCTGATGATGACACGTTCATGTATTAAAGGGAAATATAATTATGTCGCATTTTATATTTTACCAGAAAATATAATCATTAAAATCACATGAAATATATTTTGCAATTATAGTATTTTCTTAGTGTAAATATTGATTAACCAATTCTTTATTCAATAATAACATTGCCAATTCAAAAAATTAATTTTTCTTCGAGTTATACTGATTTTATTAACACGGAATTTAGGAGCCTTTTTCGTAATATATACGAAATAATTATAAAAATAAATTATTTTAAACATATACAGTGCTTTATTTTCATAATTCTTTTTTTTAAATTCATACATTCTTTTTATTAATACATAAAATATAACTTTAGTAAAAGGTGTATTTTATTTTAAAAAATAATAAATTTTCGCTAAGAATGAACAACATGGTTTCATTATATTATGTACTCGTTGATTATTAAATACTGAAAGTTTCATTAGAATTGGGTGATTTCCTGAATTTTGGTGAATTTTCAAATGAAAGGAGGGTCAAAATTTTTTTATATTTTGGGAATTGGCCATTGATTTTGAACGTAGCTAATATTCGGCATTAGTTGAAAGCGAATCATCTTTTGCTTAAAAACATAATTTATGAAGCGATAAAACCTAGGTAAAGGTGGAAATTTACATACCCAGTTACTGTACCAACACTGCCCAAGGAGCGGATATGAACTACTTAATAATTAAACAGTAATCATGTTGTCTTATGTGGTAAACTATTGCAAGTATGTCCTGCTTAACAAATACACAACGCGGTATATAAATGGTTCATTCTTAGATAACGACATCATATTATACAATATGATACGCTATCGTAGAAGTGACCGACGTCATTATTACTCAGCACAATAACCCAATGGCTCATTTACGGTTTAAAATAGATCATATTGTTCAATGTTTTACGCTATTGCGAACATGTCAGGAGTAAGAATTAATCATCACGGCACATCAATAACGCATTAATAAAACAAGTGCAATCATATTGTCGCTTTTTCTAGCAAAACATTTACAGCCAGAATTCGTCTATTTACCACAGCGGGGAAATTACTTCTCTTTCTTCCTCCAGGTGCCTAGCAGGCAAATTTTCCATGAACAGGGCTACTTTGCGAGGGCTTCTCGAATGTGGAACACATTGTCACGGAACTGCTTCCTTGTATATTACAACATCGTCTTCTTCAAATCTAATGTCAATAGACCCTGTGATATAGCGTTTTCACAAGGAACGAAACTTAGTTCTTTCTATTAATCAGCCTCGTTCCTTTCCTAATGTTCTTAATGTTTCATCTACCAATCATTCTATCTCATTAACCTCGAATACCTTTCGACATTTTTAAGCGATACCGTGTTAGTAAAATAAAATCCGCTACATTCATGTATTTATAACAAATATTATAGGCTTCAGAGCGCAACAGAAAATTATGTGTCAATTTTGACCCCACAATCTGCATCGATAACTAATGCGCCGCCAGCAATTCATGCGATGCTTGTAGAAGCAATTGAACTTTCAAGTAATTTTATCTAACCAAACGTGACAAGAATTTACGCCTTCGTGTAAACGACGGGTTACTGGATATTTCGTTACCTTTTTGTATTGGCTGACTAGACTATCTATGATCAATTGAGTAACGACCTCTATCATCTTTGGTTCTACTTTGATTTCATTCGAGAATTTATAAACTGTGGTATATCTCTTAACATTTTAATGATTTTTGTTTCAAATATAATGCAAAATAATAAAAATAATGAATAATAAATATTTTTTATTTAATTTTTGATTTTAGTTTTTTGATTTTTTGAATTTTTGATTTTGATTCTTAACGATCTCAACCACGTGACTTTCCAAATTGAAATTTTAAATTTCTTTTTTGTTCTCCATTTAATTATTTTCAAATATGATCTAAGGTTAAGATCGGATTCTTAATCTGCCTTATAAGGTCTCAGTTTATAATAGCTGTTGATCGATAACATCGACATGCTAGTGTCGCAGAATTTGTACATGTCTGTGTGAATAAAAATAATCATATATAAAAGATCTATTTGATATTGAGCACTTTTTATAAACCCGGTTGAAATTCTTTAGATTACATTGTGGATGATGTTTTACCTGGATTATATATATATATATATATATATATATATATATATATATATATATATATATATATATATATATACGTATGTATATATATATACGTATGTATATATATGTATATGTATATATATATGTATATGTATATATATATGTATATATATATGTATATATATATATATATATATATATATATATAGTGAATTTCTTTTATTCAAACATGTACAAAGTCTGCTACACTGGCATGTCGATGTTATCGATCTACAGCTATCAAGAGCTATGGTCTCATCAGGCAGAAAGTTTTTTTTGTGATCCAACCCGGTCGAATGGAGCTAAGCGAAAAGAAGGAGGAATAATAGTCATGTGACCAATTTTAAAAAAAGATTGGCCGTTAGAAAAGTTTAATTTTACAATAATTCATATTTTTATTTTTATTCAACGCTAAGCTGGGGCAGGGGGGCCGAGGGAAAGGAACAGAAGGGGAAGGAGAAGTGAAAGAAAGAGAGATAGAAGGGGTGTTAGGGTTGGGTGCCTATAGCAATTTAAACGTTGTTGGGGTGAGAGGGGTTATGTGTCTAACCTGACGCCTTGACGCGCGACAGATATTTTTCAAGTGGGATTTTGTCGCGTGTCAAAGGAATAGGGATATTTTGACCTATTTAAAATGGACGGCTAATTTCAACGATAAAAACTTAAAGTAATATTTAGTTTGAATTATTATTGGTGGTACATAACTGTATTTTAATTCTAGATAATATTTAATAACATATGGTGGTAATTTTTTTTAGTAAAAATCATATATAGATTTATAACAGAAGTATTAATACATTATATTATTATATTTCGACCTATTAACATTTAGTTTTAATTATTTCGTGTGATAAATAAATGTATTTTAATTCTAAGTAATATTTAGTAATGAATTAATAACACATAGTGGTAATTACATTTATTTTTAGTAAAAGTCATATACGAATTAATGGCAGTGGTATTAATAAATTTTATTATTAGTTTAAATTGAATTAATACTTGTCAGAAGATTAAAGATAATATTGGCGGTAAGGTGTTTTAGTTAAAATTGTTAAAAAGAAAGTATGGTCCATGGGTGAAGCGACTAGAAATGGTGGGAGCAGTAATTTTGAGTAATGTGAGCAATATATACTTTTAAAGATGATTTTGGTAACATGTAGTTGACTTTTGTGGGATTTTGTAAATTAGATATTAAGTATTTCTGGCCAAGATTAGGTATATGGGGAACATCTATACACACATACAAACGCATACACACATATATATATATATACATATATATATACATATATGTATATGCATACATGGACATTCACACATGCACCCATATGCATATACATATATATGAACAGACAGATACATATACATACATACACATACATACCCACACACATATATATATATATACAGTCATGATAAAATAGTGATGTATATACGTATCTTGATATATGAAAAAAACAAAAATATATAGTCAGTTCGTGCCAAACCTTGATGTTTCAAACATTTACATATTCGTTGTACATCACCACGTGCTAGTTGTCAGTGAAGGGGGCAGGAACTTTAACCATATATGAATTTATTTAGTTGAGTGTCTATTTACTTCCCTCGGGTCTGTGTATATACTTACATTTGCAGACGATATCTCGACATTGTATTTTTTGAATGAATCCGTAACCCATGTGTTTGTTTTGCTAATCTCATCCGCCATTTTTAAAGTGGTTCTTAGATGGCCCGTGGTATTTCCCTTGAGGCAAAATAAACGAGTGAAGAGGACTGAGGTTTTCTAAATGTTCATTAAATCGGCAGTTGAATTCCGAAGATTAAATGCGATTGTCTCTAGAACATTTATACTCTCACTCTACTAGTTGTGTAGACGCAAATACATAATTTAGGATTGTTACTTACGTTACGAAGGTTATGGTTATGTTTTCGGCTGAGTTTATTGGTTTGTCACTGTGTGTATTTGTTTGAATACAGTTTAGTATCCACGTTGTTTGACCACTCGTCAGCAAACTTGGTCAAAATTTCGGCCATAGTCTCAAGTAGATCTAGTTTAATTTTTGGTATCTAGGTGAAAAGTCAGAGTGAATATCACGGAAAAGATTAAAGTCACAATTGGCGATAACTATGGTTCTGTTAAGGGTAGAGATTCGCAACTTGATGACCTTAATTTTAACATTTTACCTTGAATAATTCAGTGATGGTTGGAATTTCAACTTCCGATTGCTCAAAAATGTATGTATGAATCTAATGTCTATTTGATTACTGTTACACCGGCCGTTCTTACACAGGAGAAACTACACCGGTTGTCACTATAAATAGTGCAAGTCACCAGAAGACAAAGCACAGTCTTGTAACTGTCTAGCCAAGAGCTAGTCAGTTTCTTACTTTGTTAATACACTTGTTAAACCAATCCTCGACTTGACTTCCTTTATTTATTATTTACGGTGGAACAACTTCACAACAATTACAGAAATCATCATGAAAAATGTCAGCTTTATTGGATAAATAGTTTTTAAGTAATCATAGCTTTGGATATACTTCGTAGAATCTAAAGAAATAAGGGCAAAATAAAATGTTTGCTTATCCTTACTTTGTTAGGGTAAATATGTATTCTCAAGTCAGACTTAGATTCCTGTTATAACATAGATAGTTTCTTGTTATGAAAACGAATTTCTGTTAAGTATAAGTGTGTGCCACTTTTATGACAGACCGAAGTTACGTAAAACGTCGAAATTGTGGTTATCAACGACATCTTACTGACAATTTTACTTGCATATTCGCTATGTTTATCACAACGTTTGTTAAGACACAGTAAGGAAACTTATGTCGATTCATTTTTAATCAATAATTTTTAATCGTATGTGTCATAAACTACAGTTAAATAGTAACGGTTATGAAGTAACACCTACTTAACTTCATTGGTTATAGTGATGGCGTTAATGGCGAATCAAGAACGAAATGGTTACATGATAATAAAACAATGGAAGATGAAGTCATTTAAACATCGTGTTATTCGAAGTAAGATTGTAAAACACGCGCTCTAATAAGTTCATTATTAAAAGTATTACACAACGTGGATAACACAAGGCCTTGAGTCGATGCAGTCTCCTACTCTGGTTTCTGTAGCAATCAAAATGAAAACAAACATTACCAACTTCAAAGCGTATTAGATGCTTTGCATGTAGGACAAGCGTTTCTCAGAAAAGAAATAACACGTGTTTATGATGGCACATTTTTATATTTATAATTAATTTGCATGCATGAGTTAATAATTTTATGTCTATGTTTGAACTGACTTTAAAAGAAAACGGATTTACAACAAGCTGTGCGTCTAATGTTGCACAGCTGAGAAGAAGCATCAGTGTGTATTACGGTGGTGTTTGTAAAGGCGTTCCTTTTGAAGTTTGGACCGTCAGTATAAGCTCATAACTGCTAGAGTAAATTGACACAAAATGTTTTTTTCTTACAGTGTCTTATAGAGGCAGGACGTACTTTTTGTTCATCTGTAACTTGCTATGACATGAAGCGCCCATATTTTGTACATCGGACCTGCTGCATAAGTCAGCACATTGATAAGACCCAATAGAGCACAATACACGTTTGTTTCGGTTCATAGCTGTATTGGTGTTATATATCTCTGGTCAGGATATCGCAGAACCGTATTTGCATAGCGGCCCACACTAAAAAAAACCTTCAATCTCCCTCTCTTTTGCTGGATTTTAGCAGAGAAAGAAGATCGACATGATTTCAAATATATGGTACCCCCACAATTTGGCGTGAGCGAATGTGATGTTCCAGAACCCGGATCGGGTGGTGGAAATAGTATTGATTTTCTTAATCGCCAACAATAAAAGTGTCAGTCATTGCCTCACGTGTACAACCTTGATATGAAACAGAATGAGTACACATTGTATAAGTGATACTCATATTTAATCATTTTACTTACGGAGATGGACATGGAAAGAGTAAGCAATAAACCGTAATCTTAGCAAAATGTTTATCTCTGAGTTTAATTTACTTTAATCTATTTCAGAAAGTTAAATAGATTCTCAATCCTTGTTAGTTCATAGCTTCAGTTATAACAGTTTTATATTTGCTTAGTTTTCATCATCGAAATGTAAGTATTTGATTGGAGTTGGCTGGTTGTTGTTAAGGAAAAACAGTAACATGCTTGTATATACTTCAACCCGTCCACTGGTGTAATGTGAAGCCAAATAACTGCATTTGCATGTCGGATAGCGATTGCTGCTGATTGTAAAATCTAACTGTATTAAGACTTGACGTTTTTTATTTTGACAATTTGTTTTCATACTTAACTAGTGGTACTGACAAGGTAAACTGTAGAATTGAAATAGGAATTGAGTTGTATAGACCATTTTAAATGTTTATGTAACACATATTTATAAAGCTCGAACTTGTATTGCTCATGAAAATATTGGGTTTGAGTTCATTTTATCAATTTCTACAACCAACATTGTGTGTTTATTAGATCAATATATACGTCACAATTCTATCGGAATTTAAGTAAAGTTAGTTGAAAGCTAACAAAATAAAGAAAGTTTCGAACAGTCACCAGACTTTCGCAATTTTTTGATTTACCGTATTTTCTTACATATGAGAATTTTTTTATAACTGTTAAAAAAATAATCAGCAGATTTCTATTAAAAATAAAGAGTTGGTATATGTGTGTCTGCAGCTGAAATTATATTATTACTTTTAGATCTGAAACCGGAGTTATACCATTGTTATCGTGTAATGCTCCATTCACTTTACAATACTATTTCATATGAATGTACTATCTTTCGAAGCTCAATTCATGGGGAAGTCGTGTAGTATCTGTTCTCTTATCATTAGACACTTCTACTATTGTTTTATCTCTTCCTTTGTAGTATATGTTCGTTTATCATGATAATTCTCCCAGGCCATACCTCCTCCATTTTAAGGGTTAGTAGTATTAGTTTTCTGGTCATAATACCATACTCCCAATGAATAACCTCTAATTTTATGGTGGAACGGTGTATTATAGTATCTGTTCTGTTGTCATGAGACCATCCTCCTAGATATTAACTTCTCCTTTGGAAAGTAATGTAATATATGTTGTGTTGTTATGAGACAATATTCCAAGGTATAAACCCCTTCTTTGGAGTAGTTTAGCTTACCTTAATTCGCGATAAGAGCATTCTCTCAGGCATTACCTCCTCCCTTGGGCAACAGTTTAGTATTTGTTCGCTCGTCATGATACCAGCCTATGAAACATTACCTACTATTTTCTCGAGGGTAGGGGATAGTGTTGTATCTGCTATGTGGTCATGATACTATCTTCTCAGGCTTTTTAAAAGTAGGTTGTGTGCAAAATTTTTGTTCCTCCCAGGCCTTACTTTCTCTTTTTGTGGGAGTAGAGTTGTGTTTTATCTGTTTTATGATCATGATACAGTACTCTCGGGGATTACTTCCTACTCCTTTTAGGGGTGCTAGTGAAAAACTAGTAAGAATATGCGACATCTGGTTACACAGTTTGGCTGGTACATACAATGTGTATCTTAGTCAACTAAAATGCTTGATAGAACTAATAATATCTAGATTATTTATTTCGATATTTGCCGCTTCCAAGTTCACAGACATTGGACATTTTTACTTTGAAACGTGGATTGTCTGATACAGTAAGCCGTTGTACGACTTTTTTTGTTTAGGCTTACAACGAAGTATGAGTTTCTAAAATCATATTTACTTCAACTTAATGCTGAAAGGAAACCCTACAGAAGTATCTACATGGGTAAGTTTAAGTATTAAGTTACCCTGCACTATCCCCTCGATATTAACGTTCAAAGAGCAAGCCGTAAGTGAGCGTTTTGAATAAACGGTGAGGTTTTAGCAGATGGTTGTCCCAATATCAGTTACATCTTCCATTAAGAATTATACTATCGATCATTCACCTCAGGAAAATATATATATATATATATATATATATATATATATATATATATATATATATATATATATAAAGAGAGAGAGACAGAGAAGGAGAGACAGACAGAGAAATAGAGAGAAAGAAATACTAATATATACATTTTATAAAGATGTATATAATTTATTTAGAACTTGTTTATAAAAATATCGCTTGGAGCTATATGCACAAATTTTATCCGAATTTTCACAGAAGAGGAAAAGCTGAATATGTCTTATAGGATCAAATGCACATTATTATATGAGAGTTTAGAGATTTAGAATAAGTTTCAAAAGTAAAAATTCCCATAATCTGTTTTACGCACGTTTCAAACCAATCTTCATAAAATAGACTGGCACAAGGCCAAACCATAGAATGAAAACATTTAGATTGTTTATATAGTAACCTAAAGACAGCCTCCCTTCAGAAAATTACATACACTCATCTAATATCAATAAATGAAACAAGCGCATATATATATATATATATATATATAAAAACATATATATCTATATATATATATATATATATATATATATATATATAAATATTGACGTTAGTACCGAATATCGTTGCGTTAGCTATAGGCGTGAATTCTCAACTTCTTTTAAATTAACGAGAAGATTCAACAGATGCTCACGCATTGTTTGTTGGGGCATTTCCTTTCTTTGTCATTGGTCATCTCCAAAAAATACTATATGTAAATTCTTCCAAAGTTGTTCTGAATTTCTACAGGTACAAGCAACACATTTATATGAAAACAATCCGTTGTTGAACTTTTCAATTTAACATGTTAACTTCTATATTTGATAGGTTTATATGATTGGTACTACGACGTTCGTAAATAATAAACAACTTATTACCCAGAAGTTAATTGTATTGCAATGCAAATCTAGTATTTCTTGCTGTAATCCAATTCTACCAGAAAAACAGCGAAGCCCAACCATAACCGATATCTTGCAGAGGTAAAGAAATGTCCCTTTCATCTAACAAGAAAACTGAACAATTAACTGTTTCTCAATGAGGAGTCTGTGGTTGTAGGCTGAATTGTTGTGAGCGCATTACTTGCTCAGTACTGATTCGAAGCAGAATAAATGGTAAGAAGAACAACACAAGAATAACAGTAGACTTGAATAAAATTTATTCTGGTTGGAATACTTGCACATGTGTTAGTACATAGATTTATGATCTTGGTATTTACAGAAGAGTTCTCTAAAAGGTAGGTAACTCTCAACTACTTGTTACACCTATGTAAATCCTTCACGTTGAAAAATAACGAGTACATAAACAATGATCCGTTGTTTAACTTTGCAATGTAACATTGAAAGGTTGAATTGTATTTCTTTCATACGTTAATATGATTGAAATTACTGCGAACTTTAAATAATAAATTTTTATGTTCCGGGTGCGAATCGTCTTGTAATGCTATATCTGGCACCAGTTTTTGTTGTAATTTCATTTTCTCAGAAAAAATGGCGAAGCTGAGTGAGACTGTTTTCTTGCAGAGGAAAAGAAAAAATCACGTTCATTCAACAGGGTAACAGACAATATATTTGTGCGTTTTATCTTGTGTGGGAGACTTTTTTGTAATAAACCTTTATCATCAGTTAGTGTTTTCTTAATTTTACTTACTATTTTAGTTTTGTTGCTTAATTTCAGCAACGCCTTCAAGAGAAATATTAACAATTTAAATGTACTTTTTCTCGGGGAATTTCTCTTTGTGAAATACATTTTTTCCTATTAATTTCAAACAAGATCATCTTAAATTTCAATTTCTTTCTCATCCCTATTTCTTTCTGGATATGAATTAAATTATTTCTTTATTCTCCGTCTATCTCTTTCTCTTTCTCTCTCCTTTTCTCCCTCCCTTTCTTTTTCTCTCTCACCCGTCAGCTCTCTTTACTGTTCTTTTCTCCACTAAGTGTATTCTTGTGCGAAGTTAAAGAAGACCCTAGATAATATTATTGTAAATAACAAAAGAGTAAAGTGGTTGAAAAGAGTAAAAGCTCACTTTTAATTTACTACCACACCAATGGGCGAGTGAGGGCGATACTTATTTCCCCGGACTACTCCACTTACCCTTGATCATCACCTTATAATACTGAGTGTAAACAAGGGAAAGTCAAGTAATATTTTAAAGACATTATTATGACTCGACCGTGGATTGATCCCTGACCTCCCTCCCAATTAGCGAACACTCTTACCATTATGCCTATATTATATTAAACCACCTTAATACAGACTTAATGCCAACATCGGATTTAGCGTAAAAGTGGTGCAAATTAATAATAACTTTTTCAGTATTTTTAGTGATTTAATTTTTTTGTTGGATTTTGACACAAAAAAGATTATTAAAACAATTGAAAAAATAAGAAAAGGCATGATCAAGCAAGGAATTCTGTTAGGCTTAAGGATGTTTTCTTTTGTAACGTCATAAACTGTGACCGATTTTTATAAACTATTATGTAATGGACAACACAAAAAATGATGTCATCGACTCTGTACGAAAACAAGTAAAATTAAAGGAAGATAACAAGATAACACGATTCACATAACTTTAGTAGCAGATTCCTCGTTTATTCTTCTTCGCTTTTCGTCTACTTTTTTCCATTTCATCTATATGTAATTCTGCACAAGGAAAACATTTTTTTAACTCATTTTTAATGAAGACGTTTTTATAATAAAGAAAAAATCTCAGCATACGATATTACTTGATTGTACTTTTTCGTATTTCTTCAATTTCTCTTCTACTTTCTTTTACTTTCGTTTCCAACCCTTTCGTTCTTTCTCTACTGATCCTCTCTCTCTTTCTCCCTCTCTCTCACTCTCTCTCTCTCTCTCTATATATATATATATATATATATATATATATGAAGTTATACAACAGTTTATTTACGCAGTTATTCTGTGGTTACATATTACATACATATTTTGGCAGACCCATGGATAGCCTGACCTATTCGTCTCAACACCTATATATTACGGCTGAAAATGGTTCAATCAAATGCAGCTGTAAAGTAAAGGTGTTTGCCTGTAGAGGGCTGGCTATCCATTGCTTTGACTGAAATATGTCTGCAAATATGTAGCCAAGTAATATTTGTATAAATAAAAATTATATACCTAATAAGAGGGCCTGTGGACGAGTGGTTATAGCACTTGTCTTTGGGTTCGATCCCACTACCGGCATACGAATTTTCGGGTCTGAAAACTCCCTCTGTAAAGCAGTAAATGGGCCCCTGACTCTTACGTAAGACTCAGGGAAGGTTCAAGGCAGCGGAAGGAGAGGGATGGGTCCGCCTTCCATATGCTGTGCCCTAGACACGGTGATTCTTAACAAATCATCGCCGCTACGGCCATGGGCAGTGTGCGATGTCAGCAACAACACGCGTGCGCGTCCAGACTATGCGACCTTCACCTTTTATATACCAAATAAACAACTTTATATATTGATCACTTTTATATTAACATAATAAGGATTCTCTATAAGATTGTATTGTATATATATTTATGTATATATATATATATATATATATATATATATATATATATATATATAACAGTATGTTATTCATCTCTCTCTGCTAGTCCCTATCTACTGTATATTATTTAGATAAGACGAATGTTAACTTCACTACCGTAAATCGTATTTTAGAATTTATCTTACGCAATTACTTTACTACTAATATATATATATATATATCTATATATGTATATATATTAATACTACTACTACTATTACTACTACTACTACTACTACTTATAATAATAGTCATTTATTATACTTTGAAAATCTAATTAATCGCGTACTATTTAAAGTTTTATTATTTTTTGTCCGTGCCATGAATTTCTCATTAGAATCAGAACACCTGGCTCCGTTCACAATATGGCGTTTTAGTTAGAATTCTATACTTTTATTATCAGAGGAGGGGTCCACGCGTGAGTGTTGTCTGATTTCTATTTTTTACATTAACTTTATGCACGGTGTGTTATCTTCATTTGTGCCTTTCATTGTGGTTTCTGAAGATCAGTGTGTAATTGCGTCTAACTGTAATATATTGCACGTCGTGAAACAATTTAAAACCTGTTATCAATTCTGCCCTTGCTAAAAATAAATGATATAAGAAAATACAGCAATTTAGTTATTGGAATTTAGATAATCATTATGTATATATATATATATATATATATATATATATATATATATATATATATATATATATATATATATATGTATATATATATATATATATATATATATATATATATGTATATGTTTTACACAATGCTTGGTCGAACTATCATCTCAATATTATTGAGGCGTTAGTTTGTAACAATGCGCGACCTAGACTTTGTAGAGTAAAGATTTTGAAACATCAGTTGGAGATCTTAAATGATTGAAATCCCCATAACGTTAAGAGATTTACCACTTTTTTCTCTCTGTCTCAATTGATTTCCCCAACTATAAACAATGTCCTACTCATTTCTCATCCGATGTCATTAGTGTTTAATTTATCATCATGATGTTTTCTCTTAGAGGGTCTTAAATTCTTTTTTTCTCTCTCACCGTTTCATTGATTAATAAATAAAGTTTCCTTATATATATATATATATATATATATATATATATATATATATATATATATATATGGTTATTTTTATTTATACATACAGGCACATAATTTGCGACACTGGAATGTGGATGTTATCGATCAACATCTGTTAAAAGCTGAGACCTCATCAGGTAGAATAATCATCTGATCCTTCCCTTAGGTCATATTTGGAAATAATTCAGATTATTATTCTGCCTGATGAGATATCAGCCTGTAACAACTGTTAATAGATATGTAAGTGTCGCAGATTTTGTACGCGTATGTATCAATACAAATAATCAGATATATAAAGCTCTACTTTATATTGAACACTCTACATAAGCCCGATTGAAATTCTTAGGATTTTTATCGTGTAGATGTTTATCTTACATTTATTACTATATATATATATATATATATATATATATATATATATATATATATATATATATATACACACACATATATATATATATATATATATATATATATATATATATATATATATATAAATATATATATAAGAGGGTAGTGCAGTATTAGTGCAATTCTAATGAGAGACAAGTATGTATGTAAAGGAGTAAGGATACAAGCAATTGTAAAAAGTTATTTTCAACATTTATTCATTATTTTGTTATTTTATCATTTTATAATTTTATATAACGCGTTTAAAGCGGTTGACCGCTCTCATCAGATATGTAAATCCATTTGAAGAAATGCTATTCGATTTGAAAGAGTGTTGTTTCATTTTAGGAAATGTGTTATTGTATGGCGTTTTTGCGCGTTTGTGGATTTGCGTGTGTGTGTATGTGTTTGGAAATCTTTATATTTTTTATTTTTTATTTTTATTATTTTTTCTTTTCTTGGTCAAAGTCGTGTGTTTATTAAGTACGTGTGATTTTGACCTTTATTTTATCGGTCATCTCTATTTCTACAATAATAAAAATGCATTAAATAAGTCAAAAGCAATAACTGCAATAATTTAATAAGTTTTAAGTAGAAGAATCTTTATTCTTCTTGGGTTCTTTACTTTTACAGGTTTATTAATTTAAGAATATTTCGTTACATGCATCAGCATTTCCTTTTTAATATATATATATATATATATATATATATATATATATATATATATATTAAAACATGCCAAGTAACATTAATTGGAATAAATAAATAAAAGGCATTGCTGCATTTTCTGCAAAATGGTTGTTTCCTTTTACCGAGCTTGATAAGCTGTCACACATGTCAGTATCTTACATCACTATAAAGCCATCATTCAACTGTACAGGGAATATTGTTGCCACATCTGGCCTGATGCACCAGTCACTGGTCTTTCTACTTCTTGGACTAGGTGCACAAAAGTCTAAAACCTAATAGGTACTGCACTATCTGCCAAGCTATACACACTGTTGCAGCGTCACAATAATATATCCTCCCCTTGTTTTACACGTACCACCGAATGTTCTCAATAAACACACTAACGTTAATACTCCTAACCAATCCGATTAGCAGCAAAAATCCCATCCCTGAATCGTATAGGTCCACAGATGACGGAAAACGTTTTACTGTAATAGTTTTTTACATCGGGTATCTCAGCTTTTGAATTTCATCCCTTGTCTCTGTTTTCCTGATTGTATAAACATGCTTATCTTGCTTCAAGCATTCTCACTTAGGATTCTTCCTATACACCAGGCCTCTAACAACACCAACCTCTTATACATCAGTGAAAATATGCCTTGTTTGGGGTGAGTAAAAGTATATAAAAAAATTCTCATAAACAATTCATTCAAACGTTTTAAACTTATATTTGTCTTGTTTACCATAAAGACAAGATATGTTCAATCGGTCTCATCGGTAGGAATTTTCATATTCGAAAAACGAAAATTCAAATGAAATATTCTTCTTCTTTCAAATAATACTTTGTCAAGAGAATTTATTACTACCAATGAACACAACTGGAGGTTTGATTTAATTTTTCAGTATGTGAATATAACATGGCCGGCAGATTTCGAACCTTGCCTGTATATTACATAGCTATAATCAGTAATCGTGAGGCTACTAAACAATTTTTTGACAAAAAAAAGAGATTGCAAAAAATATGAACAGAGAAACAGACTATTTGCATAAAGGTCACTTTTATTCCTTGATAAGACTGTATAATTAAGAATATTATTACATCAAGCCAAAGTTATCCGAGAAAATTACAAAAACAGGAATATTATTTACTGTGATAATCTTCGATCATCTAATGAGATTAAAAAAGATAATAATACATTGTATTACTAGTCCCCATTTAGTTTCTTTTTGTCATATTTCGACAATATTGGTCTGAATTTGAATAGATTCGAGAAATTAATTTAATCTTCTATGCAACTTTTTGTTATATTTACAAACAATTCTAAAATAAACGTAAAAAAATATCGAAGAAATAATAACTACTTTTACGATATATAAACATCTTTTGTCACGAAAACGAAGGAAACAGCGACGCATATTTCGTAAAAGAAAAATATGACCGTGTTTCATTCTCTTTCTGGTATTCTTATGAATATTCAAGTTGCGGATTAAGGGCTTCCATCCATCGAATACGTTGATTGGCGTCGTAAAGACTAAACTACACACAAACATAACAATTGAAGAGACTTATGCGATTGATGCGTAGCAAATTATGTCTTAGATAGAAGTGTCCTTTGACATGTCGGTCGCGGTTTGTACAGGATTCAAGAAAAAAAAGAAGTCTATATCAGGCATAGAGAAATAAGGCGGGAACTAATATTCTTAAGATGATTCGGTTCAATCTGAGCGGGAGGTGGCTGTGATGAGGTAGATAGCGACGTGTAATGACGACTGTGACGTTTTAAGTTCTAATCCTATTCATTCCATACCACTAAGTGCACCTATGCCATTCACTCTGTCAACCAATTATTAGCATTTCCGTGAAAAGTTATGCACTCTTTAATAACCGGATGTTGGCAAATTTCACGTGGTTAGTACCTGATTCCAGAAATAACTGAAGAAAAAAATTGGCAACAATTAAAGTGAGCCGATTAAAAAGGTCGTATTATGCTGGTTCAGAGGAATTTGCGTTTTTATTCAATGTAAACATTTAGCGTAAAATATGCAATTTTTTTTACTTAAGCGTCACACAACAACGAAAACTATATTTAAAATTTAAGCGTGCCAGACCAGCATATAAGCTATTTAAAAATGAGACATGATAAACAATTCAATTCAATACAATTTAATAAACCTCTCAAAAATGAAACAATCATTCTTCAGTTGAAAAAGGTAGCAAAAATGAACACAGAATAAGATACAGAAGCCCAGCACCTCTCCAAATTCGTTTTTGATTTCTGCATTCTTGTCATACTTACTACATCTCCTGGGCGTCAATTTCAATTCCGGTTTAGTCGAAAGCGGTGGTAAAACTGTTTCTTGTTTTGCCCACGTAGACATCTTTCTGGTGAATTAGAAATAACCTATTATTTCAAACTTGAACGTAGCCGATCAAAGAGCATTCTATTTTATAATTGAACGAAATAGATAAAGAGAAACTTCTATTCAAAACAGAGGCGTGAAAGACGACCGACATACGGATATTGATATTCCAAACGTAAGTGGGACAAAGAGACAACAATACTATTTCAAATTTTACCGTGACAGACCAAAGAACATGAACGTGCCAAAGCGACGAAATTTGAAACAAATATTATATTTCGAAATTATATGTGACAGACTCGTCGGTGGGTGGAATTGTTAGCTTTATATATATATATATATATATATATATATATATATATATATATATATATATATATATAGTGTGTCAGGTTGTATATGATAAGAAATCAAATAAAGTGCTCGATCATATAAGAGAGCCAATATAATTTATTTAGATACTGTATATTACATATTTCAGTAATGTACCGCGGTTTCATCCAAAAGGGCAGATTTAGACATCTTTAGTAAATCTCCGTGCCCAGTGGAATCATCGGAAAGCTGAAACGATTGTAGTCAGGGCCCGATACGGAATGGCGTCAACAATGACAGAAAACGGTGTATCTCTGAAGGGATCCCCGAAAAAATCCGGTGTGGGCTAGTGATTAACTAAGACTTAAGGGAGATCGATGTTAGTTCGTGTATGAAAGGCCTTCATTTTATTCCCTAGCAAGTTTTATTTATTTATTTATTTATTTGTTAGCAAGTTTTATTTATTTATCTGTTCTTTTTGTAACGTTATTGTTATACATGGTCTGAAAAAATACGAAAGTAGCGGCCATATAGTTTGCCGTTTGGGTTTGTGAAATTAGGCTGTTTTTTTGTCGTCGTTTTGGGGAATAAATAAATGTATCGGATTAATTGTTCGATATAGTGCTGAAAAGGATGATGCAATAATGTGTTTATGGACTAAACGTGTTTGTTTATTTTTGTTTATTGAATTGGTGTTTTCGTATTTTCTGTTCTTTTTGTAACGTTATTGTTATACCTAGTCTGAAAAAAATACGAAAGGGGCGGCCATATAGTTTGCCGTTTGGGTTTGTGAAATTAGGGTGCTTTTTTGTTGTCGTTTTTGGGAATAAATTCATGTGTCGGATTAATTGTTCGATATAGTTCTGAAAAGGATGATGCAATAATGTGTTTATGGACTTAACGTGTTTTTTTATTTTTGTTTATTGAATTGGTGTTTTCGTATTCTCTTGATCTTAATGGGAGGAAAGCGGTGTTTCGTTGATATGTCCCGTTTTTAACCAGTAGTGTTGAAAACAAAAAAATGGTTATAAACGGAATGATGGATGTTATCTGTTATTTCCGTTTGAGGGGTATAAGTTTAGTCTCTTTATTGATGGTGTGTTAATAATATTAATATTTAGTGTATTTCAGAAAATTTATTAAATTCTTTATCTTGTTATTTTATTTTATTCCACTCGTACGCGTACTTCCGTCTATGCGCACAAGCAAATAAACACATACGAGCATGGAACCACAAGCATGCATATACACAACATCTGCACCCATATGGGCATGCACGCACGTACACACATTTTCACTAACATGCACGAGGGGTTATTAATTTTATATTTTAAATTTTTTATTATTTATTTCTTGTGTTTTTGTTATGTTGTTAATTTAATCTTTTATTTATTTTATTAATATTATTTTATATTTTATATTTATTACTAATATTCTCCTATACATACACACGGACGTATACACACGCCTTTACACTCATTTTCAATTATACAGGGGTGGGCGGGTGATTTAAGAATCTATCATATGGATTGTATGAAGCGGGGGGTGGGGGTTTTCTTAGGGGTCAATAATTTTTTCGTTCTGTAGTATCTGTATTCCTGTGAGTTTAAAGGGGTTTCATGTATTTACCGAAATAAGAGGGTCACGTGGAGATGGGGTATCTGCTGATAAATGTATAAGACGCTGTGTAAGGGTTAGTTTTAATATGGATGATGTGATTATCTGTGGTGAAAGGGTGGGGTGTTTATTGATGAATGTTTTATCTGTGGTTAGGACTAGGTTGTATCAGGGTAGGCGAGCTTTATGTAGTCGCGCCCGTGGTGTGTTTAACATATATCTTGGGGGGTATTTTTTACGTAAATAGGAAGATAGGAATTTTGTTATGAGTTTAGGGAGGTCTTTAGGAGATTGGTTATTTTGCATGTTTTTAAGAAATACTTTCCTATCTTTTTAGAGGGGTATTTGGTTTAATGACGATAATTGGTGGGTTATGTCATATTGTTATCAGACCATTGGGCTAGCAGGAATTTTCTTCTGTGGGGGCATTTTCTGAAGACCTCGGTTTTTATGTTGATGCAGTTTATGGAAGGGTTGTTGATAGCTTGTATAATTCTGAATTTCTCAGTAGTGCACAAAGAGTAGGTCCTGGAAATGGGGTTGTAGGATTTAGGCTTGTCGGTAATTCTGTGGTCTTTTTTTGGGGTATTTGAAAGTGTTGTTGTGGGCGTAGAGTCTTTGTTTAAAAGATCCTTGGGTCATTCCGATGTATATATCCTCCCTTTTGGTATCCACTCCGGATATAACCGTGGCTTCGTAAACACTGGGCACAGAGATTTACTAAAGATGTCTAAATCTGCCCTTTTGGATGAAACCGCGGTACATTACTGAAATACGTAATATGCAGTATATAAATAAATTATATATATATATATATACTTATTTTTATATTTTACCTACATACGACGTAGTTCACACACATACAGCCACACATGCATATATATATATATATATGTGTGTGTGTTTTTCTATTTTACATATTTTCCCCTTCTTCAAATTTACCTCCTAAATTTTAAAAATCAATTTTTACGCTTGTTTCTCAACGTCAGTTTAGGGGAATAAAATAGAAAACGTAATTACTGCAACGCTATTCATTTAAACAGCGATGGATTAAAACCTGTTATCTCTTCGAGTCATATGTCGCCAATGATAGAAACTTCATGGCCCCTAGAACTATAGCATATATTAAAATTACATGACTGAATTAACTATATATGTACACATATGAGATGGTATAAATGGTATACAAAATAAATTCCAATATTATAATGCCAAGATTGTAATTAACTTCTCCAAAAATAATAGTTTCAATAATAATAAGTAAAAATATAAAATTTAAATAGAAATACATTTTATAGTTTACACGCTTTTTTACTATGACTACAAAACATAAATGGGTTTAGGCCTAATAACGTATTACATGAGCTGTTCAACCAAAATACTGTTAAAGTAAGTTACAGTTGCATGGATAACGTTATTAATAACATCAGTTTGTTTAAAGCGGCACGCTTAAAAACAAATAGAAATGACCCAAGCTTGTAATTGTGAAAAAAAAAAAAAATAAACTGGATCAAACTGAGTGGTAATGTGTACAGGATCACCGTTAACGAAAAAATACAACTAAATACCATTTGTTAAAGAAACGTTTTAAGAATCACTAAACACATCTCAAAATATTCATGGGAGGCGAAAAGCAAATAAGAGCAGGAGTTCATATTACAATTTTAAAAAATCATCCAAAAAAAGCATTGTTTCATGTTTTATTACCGTGCTGAATGTGAAAGAAACGTTAGCAATGTCCGGACCTAAGTGTGTTACTATAATGTTATGAACATAATTTTCTACATGATTGTTGGATTAACTAGAAAAGTATGAGATTAAGCTTACGTCTTCAGTATATTGTGTCACAGACAGAAAATCTCAAGTGACACGTAACGGATGAGCTATAACATCTTTCTCTTGTTTCTGAATGACGAAAGGTAGCTCACTTGTTCTAGACAGCTGCTTCTTCTCCTTATGGAGAGTGAGATTTATGAGGTGGCATCAGGGTATTGTGGTAAACCAAGATATAAATATATACTGTAAATAACAGTAAAAACTCCAAAGGATTGTTACACACAAAATTATTTTATGCTGCTTTTTATTTTTAACCTTTACAACCTTTTCTATTAAGATATTGTTACTAATATGAACACTATATACGTACGAACGGCTGCAACAAAAGAAAATATACAAAGAAAGAGATCAACATTACAGCATGGGATACGACGAACGACTATAATAGCCATACTGAGAATGATGAGTACTCACGACGCGTCAACGAAACACAGACAAGACAAAGACGGATAATATGTTAGGGTCGGAAGAATTCCATGGCTATAACGTTACTTAAGAATTTTAATCGCCACGTACTTTCGTGCTGAGCAATTTCTGAACGCATGTAGGCATAGAAGTGAACTACTTATGCAATAACGTTAACTTATGTTAACTTAAGTATTATGTTTTTTGTATGTTTCATAATCTGATTGTTTTTCCTGTCTATTTGTGTATCTTAAAAAAATCCCAAGTGAAGCTTCTCGGTTTGTGAACATAAATACATCGCTTGACATTTTTATAATCGTGCCTTATTGAAGATAGACAATAATCTGCGGTCTCTATTCCGATTTATCTTCACTTTTAGTTTTCCATTATGGATAATAAGAAATAAAGAGACTTACTATTTTTGTTATGCAAGAAAAAAATCTTAATGGAAATATCTCGGGCCTGCCAATGTAAATGTAAATGTTTTCTAACAGATACCCCTGATTGGGAGAAACCCACTCAAAGTAACAGAATTATTCTAATATTAATTAAAGTTTCACTATTTTTAATAAAAATATGGGTGTTAATATAAAGTATTTATTTTATTAAAATATACTTTGTAAGGTTATTTAGATGACTTTATTCACGCCATAATTCTAAGGACATAAGATGTCTTAGTGACTCAAACCACGGACCTAAGTTACTACATTTACAAACATACAATCATGAAGTTAGGAATGCAGCGAATTGTGGGGCATCTATCAATGATACAAACACAGGAAATTCAAATAAAAAGAAATGAAATGTCTTGAGAGCTTTAAATATTAGCTGCCTTTTAATCAGATGGATGCGTTTTTGGTTAAAAATAAATAAATTTCATTTTCCCTTCCCGTCCCTAGATTATTACAATTTATGATTTCAAAATGAAATGGAAGTGGTACGAATAGTAGTTATTGTCCTCCAGCGGGTCACAGGTTGTCTAGTATATATATATATATATATATATATATATATATATATATATATATATATATATATATAAAATTGAAATATAAGCCAAATTAGCAATACAAGATTAATTAATTTTTTTTTCTTACATTAATCCTATCGATTACGGAATAAAATTCCTTCTTCAGGGGTGACCAGTATTGAGTCATTTTTTTTTTCATCAAAAAACAAGAATAAAGAAACTTATTTCTTTGTTAATTTGATAAACGTCTTTGATGGTACGACGTCATCGCCGTGCTGTTATGAAATGGCGGGTATGATTCAAAAACCGGTGTCGAACGAGAGATGCGTTGGCACGCTGTCAAGTAATGTGTGTGTTTATCGTTCAAGTTTTAAAGTATTGCATGGAAAGTTAATAAAATTGAAATATAAGCCAAATTAGCAATACAAGATTAATTTTTTTTTCTTACATTAATCCTATCGATTACGGAATAAAATTCCTTATTCAGGGGTGACCAGTATTGAGTCATTTTTTTTTCATCAAAAAACAAGAATAAAGAAACTTATTTCTTTGTTAATTTGATAAACGTCTTTGATGGTACGACGTCATACTGGTCACCCCTGAAGAAGGTATTTTATTCCGTAATCGATAGGATTAATGTAAGAAAAAAAAAATTAATTACTCTTGTATTGCTAATTTGGCTTATATTTCAATTTTATTAACTTTCCATGCAATACTTTAAAACTTGAACGATAAACACACACATTATATATATATATATATATATATATATATATATATATATATATATATATATATATATATATATGTGTGTGTGTGAAAAAATGAACAGAACGAAACCGGTCAAAATCTTTTGTTTTTGTTTTTCTCCTGCAATTCAACTTGTTTTTCCGTTTGTCATTTTTTCACACATTTTGTCTACCACGAAATTTCTTTTTCATGAATTATCGTGTACCTTACCCCATATATACATACATACATACATACACACATAAATATATACATACATATATCGGCTGGGCTTTAGAAGCCTGCAAACATGTCTCTGCTTCGAGGTAAATATTAAAACATTTATCGATTGTATTTAGTTCTCTTATTTAATATACCCCCGCATTTATACACACATAAGGTTTTACTCTAGCAATAAAAGTTTATTACAAATAAATACAATCAATTTAAGATGTTTTTTATTGCATCTAAAAGAACAGGGAGATTTTGAAAAATCTAGGTAGTTTATTCTATAGAGACATGTTCTTTAACTATTTCTATCTACCTTGAGTCTTTTTTGTGTAATTAAAATGATCGATTTTGTATAATGATAGTTATTAAACATAGCAGAGTTTTGACTATGCATAGTGCGAGGCGTTTTCTTCGGAAAATGTGATTTGAAATTTTCACTGCATGTTATCTACTCGATTGTAATATATTCTTATTTCCTTTTTTTAATTTCACTTAGAAGTAAACTCAATCTTCATACGTCATTTTTTACTTTTTTATAAAAAGCTGAGTAGATTGAGATTCCTGTCGGGATTAAAATTTGGCAAGCTTATACGACATTCACAGCTACTTAAATGCATCTTCTCTTACATAATACACTGGATCATAAAACGCTAATGTTAACATCTGTTAAATATTAAAGGCAAATTTGTTGCAGGACACGGGTGGATATGTGGTATTGATATTTTATTAAACTGACTCCAATACTATACGCGCCAATCATATACTATAGACTCTCGTGATACAGGATATGATGAAGAGCTAAAAAAAAACACGCCTGGTTTGTTCCAGAGCAAAAGCCCGAGAGTTTAGACTAGGCTTACTTATTTGACACATCCCATTCCCCATTTTTGGTTTTGGGTTTAATTTACTTCTTACAGTAATTTACAGCACGTGCATACAGATGCATTTCATCGTCTCGATAAACCTCTGTAGCGTGGTGGAAACATTGAAAACCGCATCCGATGACGTCAAACATACTAGTCAATGATTCGTCTTGACAATCGATCCGACAGAGACTTGTCCATTGTAATACCGCTGACTTATTTTCTGTCGGGCTGTTGTATTTATTCTGTTTAAATCTAGCTATTCCACCATCTCAGGCCTTGCCGTCTAGCTCTAGGAAGGAGTTAGTTTATGGCTTACTGTCTGAGCCGCTCTGACGGGGCTATCGATGCAATTTTTAAGGGGTCAGCATTTCGTGTGCGCGGGTCTAGTCTTCCCACCTTCCAGTCTAAATGCACGCTATCTTTCCCACCATATATGTCTATCCATAGCGGAAGGTCATGTATCTTTACATCTTACTTAGAAATTCCATCTCCTTATTTAAATTAACTGTACGTGGAATTTTCATTTTTAACTATAAGTGTACATACGCAAAATCTGATCTTGATAGACATAATTCAGTTTCGTGTATATGGTCAAAATCTATGATACACTCCCTACAAGAAACTTCTGTTTGTAAACATATTGATGTGTTAATGCTTTTGGAATCATTGTAGGTGCTCGACTGAGCTCTAATCTATGGCTTCTTTTAACTGCAACTACTGTAAACAACATATATATATATATATATATATATATATATATATATATATATATATATATATGTATATATATATATATATATATATATATATGTGTGTGTGTGTGTGTGTGTGTGTGTGTGTGAAAAAATGAACAGAACGAAACCGGTCAAAATCTTTTGTTTTGTTTTTCTCCTGCACTTTAACTTGTTTTTCCGTTTGTCAATTTTTCACACATTTTGTCCACCACGACATTTCTTTTTCATGAATTATCGTGTTCCTTACCCCATATATATATATATATATATATATATATATATATATATATATATATATATATATATATATATATGTACATACATACATACATATATCGGCTAAGCTGAAAGATAAAATTCACTTTCGTGTATATAGTCAAAATCTATGATACACTCCATACGAGAAACTACTGTTTGTAAACATGTGATGTGTTAATGCTTTTGTTAATTGAGCTCTAATCTATCGCTTCTTCTAACGGAAACTACTGTAAAAAATTCTTTGTTTTCCTTTGTGTACCTAACAAAACAGAACTTCCATTTCCTACCCGTCTGTGGAATACAATACAACAGGGCTGCTTCCAAGCTGACTACAACACGGTCGTTTTCAAGTCCAATATTAACACATGTTTGTTTTACTGTCCTCTTAAATAAGCAAATTCTACCTAGTTTCAATCATCGTTACTAATCGTCAATGTCCTGTGTCATCGTCCACCTAACAAACTCATTAACCCTAATCTTTGAGCGGGATGTGTGCCTTAATAAGCGGTGACTCATTAGTACAATACTACGAAATATCAGAGAATTATCTAATAACATATATGACTATTCAATAAATGATATATTATATAAAGAAAATGAATTTCCAAAAATAAAATCGTAACACATTCCAAAAGGAACATTTTTAGTTTAAGCCAGCTTGACATGCATGCTCGGTAGAATGTTAAAATACATTTTGTTTACGTTTAACAGAGACTTTCGGCCTGTTTGCTAGGAGTAAAGTGTGGTATCTCTTCTGATACTACACTTTATCTTTTCTGTCCTCAGTTATGGAATAATAAATACTTCTAGACTGAAGCAATTTTAATTTTGTCACGATCCAGACCCAATCCGACCTTGTGCCTAACGCTGTCCTCGTGGGGCAGCAAGTAAATAAGGAACCTCTATAAGTCTGCTACAGCAGTATTTCAAGTAAGAGTTCAAAAGATAAAATAAAAAGGCCCTAAAGAGCTGTTAAAATATTCCCTAGTCTTCTCTCGCCGCAAGTAATCACCTTATACCTGTCAGTGTGTTCAAAGGTAAGTAATATTAGTCCGATGCCGCATCTACAGTCCGTGTCAATACCTATTTGACCATCTGCACGCATCCGAAACATTGCTGACCACCAAGAGAGAACACGTGTCTACCGAACGACCGGCTTTTCATGGAATTCCCACCTTCTTAAACAGTGTGTTATTTGAGACGTCGCAATTCACCTTTCGGATCGATAACTGATCTCATCTCTGTGTGAGTGTTCCGCTGTAGATATCCGGCGTTCTAAGTATTATGGGCATATTATATTACTCATTTGACCAGCAAGCAGGCAAAGGTACGAAGATTTATTTCTTTTCGATCTCTTTTCGGTGTGATCTGGTCAAATAATTTGACATGTGTTCCTTCCGTTGTCTCCGGCAATTGGACAGGAGCGAGAGATGACGTGCTGCTGCATACTCCCCATCTAACCTTGCCAGGATTGTGATTCGTCTTCACATCATCCGATAGAGTTGTTTAACTAGTCGTTTCCTATGATTTTCTATGTACATTAAACGAAACTTCTTGCCTTATATAACCTATCGTAACACTCACAACATCCACACAAACACACACACACACACACACACAAAGAGACACACACATATATATATATATATATATATATATATATATATATATATATACAAGTGCGGGAAAGTTCATTTTTTAAGCATCTTTACAATTTTAAACTTAAAGAAAGAGACAAAATGCGTTAAAAACATGTGTTAGATGCAGATATCTTTTATTAAAGTAAAAATTATATATTTTTTTCATCTTGACTTTTTTGTCTCACAATTACGCTTGGTACAACAAGCCACGTGAATCCTTCCTGGTCTTGTAGAAGTTACGTCCGATATTGTGTGGACTTAACGGTGTAAATGGTAAATGTCTCTTTTAAATTTGAACTTCAATCGCGAATGGCCGCTGTAAGTATAAATAAATAAATATATATATAAATATACATATATATATAGGAAAATAAAAAAGGAAAACCAAAAAATGGATGTTTTTTATGTGTACATCAACGTTTCGTCTTTATTTATAAGACTTCATCAGGATTATAATACAGAGAAAAATGTCACGCAAGCACAAACACATGTAGGGTTGAAATATTGGGGAAAAAGAAAGAAAATAATGGCCACTACTGGGTGGACGTCCGTACTTGGTGAGGAGTGAAAAATGAATGTTGATGAAAATGAGTGGGGAAGAAGTGGAAAGAACATCCATTTTTTGGTTTTATTTTTTTATTTTCCCATCACGTCGGATTACCTTCATCCTTCTCTTCCCACACACACACACACACATATATATATATATATATATATATATATATACAACAGTAGAAATATCCTTACTATATATATATATATATATATATATATATATATATATATATATATATATATATATTAGTACTTCATGTATCCACATAAAATATTACAAGGATATATAATTTTTTTATGTATCAGTTTTCAGTATTTACTTCAACAGTGCTCGATACGTAAGTAGAGCTAGGTGATAAGCAATGAAAATATATATGGCAATCAAGCTACACAGAGGCTCCCGCGTTTCATCCCCGGGGGGGGGGGAATCTTCAGGCTAAATGCATGGAGTTATTTTTGTCAGGTGTCTTTATATACATTGCTTGCTATTTAACAAATCAGATTCTTTGTTGTTCCTACAGCCAATCGTTGGGCTTCTCGCGAACAAAGGCTTTGTTAGTGACGCACCTATACTTATCCTATTTTTGTTAACAATGGATTTTCCTATATCCAGTTTCCTTTGTTGTGTCGATTTAGTGGGCGAATTTATTTTAACACGTGGTTTCTTGTATTTCTTTTTTAGGTTTTAAATTTTAACTTGTTCAGTTTTTTATTATTTCTGTGTAAACAGCTGTTTGCTATTTCACTTCTAGAGTTTAATAGGGTTCGAGAACTTTTAGAATTTAGGATTTTGTATTTTTCATTCAGACATAATCTTCACGGGTGGTCTAAGTTTCTACATGTACTGGCCTGTCTTACTATTTTCCATTCAATTATAGGTGAGTGTCCATTTTCTTTGAGCTCCCAATAATGGTTAGCTAGTGCTGTTTTAGTTCGACGTTCTTTGTTTTTAAATGAAACGGGGATGAAACGCGGGAGCCTCTGTGTAGCTTGATTGTAATATATATTTTCATTGCTTACTACCTAGCTCTACTTACATATCGAGCACTGTTGAAGTAAATACGGAAAACTGATACATAAAAAATATATCTCCTTGTAATATTTTATGTGGATACATGAATTACTAATATTTAGCTCCTCAAGCAGTTGAGTACTCTCACAAGAATTTATTTCACGCTTAAATAATATGGAAAAAATTAACTCTACTCTAAAATATCCCAACACCTAGCAGTTATGAATACATTATTAAATTAATTAAAAAAACGGACGAACTAATACGCCGAATGCGATGGCGAGCACACTTCTACCTTAACAATAAAGATAAACACGTAGATACAAAAGAATCCTACGGATTAAAAAGCCTAAAAAACGCTAAACCAATAGATCTCATGACTAGCTTAAAAATTGACCTCTTAAATATAATTAAAAATTTAGAATTTCACAAATAACAGAATAATTTCCAAAAACAATTACACACCATCGTTAAAAACATAAACAACTCTAACAAAATGTTCGTAAAAGCGGACAAGACTAGAAATGTTTACAAAATAGATAAACAAGAGTATAACTAACTACTAACAGAAAATATTACAAACAACTACAAAAAAATAAACACAAGCGAACATAACTACATAGATATAATAAATACTGAAAGTAAACACATCACAGATAAACTAAAAATTAGCAACAAAGTTAGTAAGTTAAAACCGAAGGAAGCCTATATCTTATTTAAAGACCACAAAAGTAACTTTAACAATAACCCCAGCACTCGCTTAATTAATCCGACCAAACCAGAAATAGGAAGAATCAGCAAAACAATTCTATCTAGAATTAACAAACAAATAAGAAAAGACCCAGAATTACACCAATGGGTGAATACTGCCGACGCAATCACTTGGTTCAACAGTATAGAAAATAAGAACAATTGTACCTTCTTACAATTCGACATATAAGACTTCTACCTATCCATATCAGAAGAACTCTTCAACATCGCCCTAGAATTCGCCGAGATATATACCGATATATCCAAGGGTGAAATTCACATCATAAAAAAAATGTAGGAGATCAGTTTTAATCAACAACGAGGACTAATGGATTAAAACGAATATGACAAACTCCTTTGATTTGGCCATGGGTGTCCTTGCCCATGCGCAGGCATCTGATCTTGTGAGGTTATTCATTTTATATACACTCACAAATATATTCGATAATACGGATATCGGCCTTTATAGAGATGATGGATAAGCGATAATAAGAGACTCCAACAAAGTTAAGGGAGAAAACTTCAAGAAAATTATACATATGGAAATGAAAAAAACTAGGCCTAAAAGTAGAAGTAATGGCTAACATAAAAACAACTCACTTTCCAGACGTCACATTAAACTTAAGTAAGAACACCTACGAACCATACTTAAAAGATAACGCCAACCTAATATACGTACACCCAAAGTCTAATCACCCCCCATCAATCATAAAACATATCCCGAATTCGATCGAAAGTAGGCTTATCAACAACTCTAGCAACGAAATCGTTTTTAAAAAATCAATCAACATTTACAATACAGCTCTTAAAAATAGTGGTTACCATAATACCGAAATTAAATTTAAAAAACAGGACACCAATAATTACAACAAAATTAAAATTAAAAACAAAAGAAAAAGAAATATAATCTACTATACCCTCCCTATAACCAGATACTAAAAACTAAACTAGGCAAAATATTCCTAAATCTGATTGAAAAACACTTCCCCGTAACCAACTCTCTACATAAAATATTCAATAAAAATAATCTAAAACTATCATACAGCTGCTGTGAAAACCTAGAAATGATAATTAATGCACACAACAACAAAATACTAAAAGACAACAACAGAGTTAGCAATCAAGAGAAAAGATGTAACTATATAAATCGTAAACTTTGTCCACTACAAAATAAATGCCTAACTAAAAGTATTGTATACCAAGCAACGATATTTGCCAACGAAAGACCAAATAACAAAAAATACTACGTGGGTATGACCTCCCTAGACTTGAAGACCAGATACTATGTCAATAAAAGCACATTTAAAAACAAAGAACGTCGAACTAAAACAGCACTAGCTAACCATTATTGAGAGCTCAAAGAAAATGGACACTCACCAATAATTTAATAGGGAAATAGTAAGACAGGTCAGTACATGTAGAAACTTAAACGACCCCTGTAGATTATGCCTGAATGAAAAATACGAAATCCTAAATTTTAAAGATCCCCGAAACCTATTAAACTGTAGAAGTGAAATAGCAAACAGCTGTTTACACAGAAATAATTTTACCTTAGGATGATATATAATAATAATAATGATAATAATAAGAAGAAGAAGAAGAAGAAGAATAAGAAGAAGAAGAAGAAAAAGAAGAAAAAAAAAAAAAAAAAATTGAACAAGTTAAAATTTAAAACCTAAAATAGAAATACAAGAAACCACGTGTTAAAATAAATTCGCCCACTAAATCGACACAACAAAGGAAACAGGATATAGAAAAATCCATTGTTAACAAAAAATAGGATAGGTATAGGTTCGTCACCAACAAAGCCTTTGTTCGCGGGAAGCCCAACGATTGGCTGAGGAAACAACAAAAAATCTGATTGGTTAAATAGCAAGCCATATATATAAAAACACCTGACAAAAATAACTCCATGCATTTAGCCTGAAGATTCCCCCCGGGGATGAAACGCAGGAGCCTCTGTGTAGCTTGATTGCAATATATATTTTCATTGCTTAATATATATATATATATATATATATATATATATATATATAATAGTATCTCTTACAAGTAAGTTGAAAAAACAAACAATAAAGTGCTCGATCATAGGTTCTATAAGTGCTAATATAAAATATTTTATTTAAAAACTATACATAACTGTCCGTTGGGTTTGAGTCTTCAGCATCAGAAATGTAACGACTAGTCGATTTTCGATGTTTCGACATCAACATGTCACACCGTGTCTGGCATAACCAGATCGATGACACCTGAGTACACCCAACATACACTGTAATGTATATTCTTTGAAATAAAATAATATATATATATTTATATTTTATTCTCATACTTTATAATATATAATAATACGATTAATGTATCTTTATATATATATATATATACAGGGTGGGCAAAAATAAGGGTCCTATTTTTAAAAATTCATAACTTTTTTATTTATTGATTTTTTTTAATTTTTTTTTTAGAATAAGTAAAGGACCCCTTCCGAAGCAAGCATGAGCCGTATTAGCCCTAAGGAACGTACCCTCATTTAGAAAACATTATTTTTGCTTAAAAAACTCAAAACAGTGTAAAAAACAATACTTTAGTTTTTGTAAGTTTTAAGAAGTGTTTTTCGGCTAAAATTTGTTTTGTTTATTTCAAAAAATCTCGGAAGGGTCAGTCTACACACACATAAAGTTTGGTGAGTTTAACTTTTATTTTGTGGAAGTTATTAAAATTCAAGTTATTCAAATTTAAAGATAGGACCCTTATTTTGGCCCACCCTGTATATATATATATATATATAATATATATATACGAGGTAAATAAATGATTACTATATTCATTTACATGCGTTTGAAGATTTCAACATGAACAAGAGTTTCTAGTACGATGGTTTCTCAGACGATATTGATTTTAATTCATACCAAGTCTCTTCATTAGCACAGAGTATAGCCACGGAGTTCGAGGTTAAAACATAGCATCAACACTAAAATGCAGACTATTACCAGTTATACTTACATCTGAAACGTTTAGCAATTAAATCGAACATACAAAGGGGCACAATAGAGGAAATAAAGAATTCTACAGTACAGGTACAGCAACAGCATACAATAGAACAAGAATCTTTTTACAGTTACAACATTTTTTCTAAAAGAGAAATACAAAAGTATGATTACCTATTATTTAAAAATATTTAATAGAAAAATTCGCCATTAATTAAATTGAAGATATATTATTTTAATAGAACTATTTCAAGATACATTATCGTAAATAATATCTTAATAAAAATGATAAAAAACAGTAATATAATATGCAGTTTAACAATTGCACTAAGTATAAGAATGATTAACTACTATGTATAAATATTTAATAGAAAAATTCGCCATTAATTAAATTAAAGATATATTATTTTAATTGGACAATTTCAAGAGACATTATCGTAAATAATATCTTAATAAAAAGATGAAAAAACAGTAATATAATATGCAGTTTAACAATTGCACTAAGTATAAGTAAGTTTGAAGATCAAAATATAAATAAAAAATAATTAATAAAACAAAAAATAAGAAACAAATAAATGAAATAATAAACGTGAATAAAAATGAAATCAGTAATCATATTATCATTAATACTACTACTACGACTACTACTACTACTACTACTACTACTACTACTACTACTACTACTACTACTAATAATAATAATAATACTACTAATAATAATACTAATAGTAACAACAATAAAAAATAATAAATAATACATAAAAATACATATATAATGTAATAAAATAAAAAATAAAATAAAATAAAGAAATAGAAAACATAATTGTAAGAGATTTAAAAAGAAAGAATAATTGAATTCCTGAATTAAAAGTATAATGAGTTACAAATTAAAAAAAAATTACATATTAATTTAAAACAAAAACATTTGGAAATAATTATCCATAGCATTTGTTCACAAAGCAGTTAGAACAAAGTCTGTGTTAAGTTAAAATGGTATACACAAATATATAATATGTAAATATCATCTAAAACCTATAAAAATATAGCTAAGCCATGAATAAAGTAATCGACAAATATATAGTGTAATACAGACACAGTTTTACATTTAGACATATAAAGATGAATACACAAACAATTACTTTAGATATAGATACTGAAGTACATTCAAATCTGCAGACATCTCTACATATACACATATAAAATACACTCAGACACATATATATGTATACATTCATACATATACGCACACACAGATACCTATATACATATACATAAATACATTCACCTACACTTAAACACATATAAATATACTCCAAAACGAAAGAAAACACAAGATAACGAATATGTACGAGTGTATAAGTTAAATATATGTTTCGATCAATCTGTCAGTAGCGAGAAAGAATCAGTATAAAAGTCATATATTAGTATTGATATTACTATTGATGGTATACATCTTGCAAGATCTTTGTTTAACAGTAGAGTCCCATTTAGAATGTAAGATATAACGTTATTAGATCTACAGAGGGTGACTAATTAAAGTCACCAGAGAAAGATATCACCTCATAATCTCTATATTATCCTCAAATGAACAGAATAGGTCATAAGGTGACTTCTCGTAAGGCTGGCGGATAAATATTTCAAAAGAACAACAACACTGTTTTTAAAAGAAACAGTGTCAAAGCGGGTAGACAATTATAAAGCATTAATTTATTGATTCTCAGCCATTGAAATATCCAGAGAGACAACTCATCCGACAAAAGAAATCATCATATTTGTAAGTTAATTGTGAAATGTTCTGTAGACGAATATGATTATTAGAAATCAAAATAGCCAGATAGCTTAACAGGCAAAATGTAATAACTTTTACTATTAGTTTATATGGGAAAAATAAAAGTTTAAAGCCATAGATATATGGGCAGCTAAAATAGGAAGCTTACAGAATATATAAAAAAAACTCTACGTGCAGTATAGAATTTTAATTAAAACAAGCCGCGCATGCGTGGTCCCCCTCTGTATGTGACGAGTGTAAAATGCAATAAATTTGGGCAATTTGGGGCATTTTTGACCCCCCCCCCTTTGACCCCCTGGGGGCGCGAACCAGAATTTTTCTGATGTCAAGGATGCTCATTTACTATCCAGAACAATTGCCTCTACATTTTGGCCAAGTTTCAGAAACATTCAATGGATGGATCAAACGTTATGAGAGAAAGGGTCTTTTTTGCCATTTATGGGGCTTTTGACTTCCTGGGGGCGCGAACCAGATTTTTTCCAAGGTCAACGATACTTAGTTTCTATTAAGAACAATTGCTTCCACATTTTGGTCAAGTTTCAGAGAAATTGAATGGATGGATGAAAAGTTATGGGGTAGAAAATGTCTTTTTTGCCATTTCGGGGCCTTTTGACCCCCTGGAGGGATAACCAGATTTTATTTAAAAAATCGGAGAATGTGACATTCTAACCTGACCAAAGTTACAACTTCATGCACAATTTCAGAGACATTTCAGTAAAATTGAATGTATGGATCAAACGTTATGGGAGGAAAGGGTCATTTTTTGTCATTTTCGAGTCACTGTGACCCCCTGGGGGCGAGAATCGGATTTTTTCCAAGGTCAGCGATACTTAGTTTCTATTAGGAACAATTGATTGCACATTTAGGTCAAGTTTCAGAGAAATTGAATTGATGGATGAAAAGTTATGGGGTAGAAAATGTCATTTTTTGCCATTTCGGGGCCTTTTGCCCCGCTGGGGGAATAACCAGATTTGTTTTCAAAAATCGGAGAATGTCACTTTCTAACCTGACAAAAGTTACAACTTCATGCAAAATTTCAGAGAAATTCAATGGATGGTTGCGGAGAAAAATGTGGACGGACACACACACGGACACACACACGGATACACACACGGACGGAAATGCTTCAAAACATAGGTATCCCAATTTTCTAAATCGTGGGACCAATAATTAATTAGTTATTAAAACCTAAGGTACATATAAGAGGTTAGAGTTTAAGATTTAAGCATAACAAATAAGGACATAAAGAAGAAATTAAGAAATTAAAATATGAAATATCGAACTATAAAAAAATAAATCAAAGGAATATAATTGTGTTATAAACATTAAAAAATAGAGAGAAAGAAGTATACATATGTATAACATGTAGCTATATATATATATATAATGATATATATATATATATATAATGATATATATATATATATATATATATATATATATATATATATATATATATATATGTATATATATATATATATATACATATATATATATATATATATATATATATATATATACATATATATATATATATATATATATATATATAAAATGATATATATATATAATGATATATATATATATATATATATATATATATATAATGATATATATATATATATATATATATATATATATATATAATGATATATATATATATATATATATATAATTTAAGTATATTTTAAAGTTGTTTTGCAAATTTCCGAATTAATACTTACCAATAATTATTAATTTATTGTTTTTTCTTTTGACGATGAGAGTAATTCTTCGGAACTCCCTGGATTAAAGGTCATGTTTTATATATCCGTTGTTTAAACACCTTATCATTATAATAAGTCAAACCTATAAAAATATTAAAGAATATAACAATTATATAAAAAATAAGAAATATATAAATAAAAGTATAATTAAGATAATACTAGTGAACTATGCATTATTATTTCTAATTATGATGAAGATATACCTTAAATAACAATAGATAAAAATAATAAGAATAGTAAGAAAATAGTGTATGAAAGAATAATTAAAGAACATGTAAAACAAAATAGCGAAAAATTAAGTAAAGAAAAAAAAAGAATTAAGTAGCAGGCTTTATGAAGGGGTCAAAATGTTAAATCTAGCTTCCGCGGAAAAAAAAAACTTATACAGTGTAACCTGGATATGAGAGAGCTGTCGGGACCGGAGAATAAGTCTCTTATATCCGGGTTCGTCTTATATCCGGGTATGGTCTATTTTGTTTATGTAAGTATGGAAACACCCCATATAACGCTTTTTACGCACAGAACATTAGTTTATTTAACAGTTATAGACATAAAAAAAACACAGGCAAAAATATTTTTCAATCAGTTTTCACAAATAATTCAGTCAAAAATTACTTTTTTCTCAAAAAAGGCAGTCATTTTTGATTGTACAGACATCTATTTGTTAAACCCGGATATAAGAGAGTTGTCGGGATACCTCTCTTATATCCGGGTTCGCCTTCTAACAACAACAAAAAATAAACCTTTTTTACGAATATTTTTTTTTACGGCACCTTAAAAGACGTGAGTAAAACAATTGTTCCCATTACACAAACAAATATAAACTCACACATTTTCTCTTGTTGCTCTCTATATATTATTTATTCTTTACTGGCTCACAAAACACATGTTTTCCAAATCGTTTTTTCTTTTTAGAATGTGTTTCCACAACAATGTTTTTCACTTTTTTTACTATAGATTTTTTATGTCTGTTGTCTACATATATAGTTACCATGTTACTGGCAAGAGCTTACCCTTCTCCAATAATGGCGGCTACACAGCTGCTAATGGATACGGCTATAGTGAAGGTCATAGAAAGACTTACCAATGTTGTGAGAAAATTTAGCAACGTCTTTTGACTGATTTACGACATCACACTGTCACTCAAAACGAACTCTCTTATATTGGGGAGGACGGGACCGGAGAAGAAGTATCTTATAGCCGGGTTTCTCTTATATCCGGGTCTCTTATATCCGTGTCTAATTTATAGACATTAACACAGGCTGTAATTTGGAACCAGAGAAAATGTCTCTTATATTCGGGTTTCTCTTATATCCGGTGCTCTTATATCCGGGTTACACTGTATTTAGATTGAGAGGTAATATATCAGGTTTTAAAACTCAGTATTAATATAAACTGAACGGAAGTGTCAAGATAAAGGAAAGTTTATCTAAGTAGAAATTATTACTTCTAATCAAAAGATATTCATATTACAAATGCAGATTTCTACTACTATTGTAAGAAATACATGGAGTATTTCGTCGGACATGGAGCAATATGTTTTAGATAGAAGTAGTATAGTTAAATATTTGAAAGAGGTTTAAAGAGGAAAAAAAGGAAAAAGATAGAGAGAAGGAAAGATATGGGGAAGGTACAAAACAGAAAAGATGAGGCTCACCAAGTAATTGCATTGTAGGTAGTTACACGATCCTCCAGTAAAACAACAGGGATGGGGAGTGGTTAATTGCTTAGGGGCTACGGACTTTTAAAGTAGTTATATTCCTACCAGATTTTATGCATGCACGGAAACAGATCTCCCTCACTTTTGTTTGGTAATGGTCTTTGATACGTAATAATAGACAATGCTTACTCCCTACATAGTTTGCAGTATTTATCCGTACGTTTTTAGGACCTAACTCATTTAATGATTTTCCAGTTGAGGACATAATTGTGTTATAATTCTTAAGAGTCCTGATATCGGTAGCAAGGAACGTGATGTTTTTCGGGGGTTTCGTTCTAAAAACAGTTAATGTTCCGCCGTAGAGCCTAGATATACGGCCCTAGTCGAAAAAGGTCTTATTGAAGTTGTTGTATTTATTGTTATGTACAGTGCCATCATCGACACTATTATCCGTACCATCAATATCAGTACAACTACTACTATTGTACAGCTCTCCTTGCTTAACAGTGTATTTTAAATGACACTCTCAGGGCGCAAGTTTTGATCATTGCACTTATATTTCGGCCCCGTATTTAGCTTTTGGACTTTATTTATTTATACCGCATTTGAGTCTATTATTTGTTGCTCCAAGTTTCGTACTTCAAAATGCGATATTCTGATTGTGATTCTATTGAGAATTTTACTATATCTATGTGGGGCCCTAAAGCCGTTTTTGCAAATTTAAAGAAAACTTTTGGGTTATTCGTTGGGACATTTTTACTATACGACGGGTAAAACCAAACGCAAGTGAGTCTCATATTCTTCCGATTGTTACCGTTACAATTTGATTCTGTTAATTTACCGTTACATTCTGGTTATTACGATCGGTTGATGTTGGTTGTTGGCATCCGTCTGTCTCGGCTGACAACGGAGTTCTGATCCTTAGATCAATCCGTTTCTCTATTGCAGTGTTTGCGGAAACTATTCATAGACCGACAGGATTTAGTGCAGTTGTCACATCTGTAAGTGGCGTCTTTTTCTGAGAACTCCGTTACACCCCTATATTTACTATGTTCTCTTCTTTAATTCAACTGCTGGTCTCTCCCTTCCTCACTCCGCTTGAGGCATGCCTTCACAGCACTTCTCCAGCGGCTGCAGACTTGCACAACACTTGACTGGTTGGTGCAATCATCTTTAAAACCTAATCCGACGACTAACTCTCAGAAGATGAGTTATTACAAGAAAGTGTAATTAAATCCAATAAATCTGTAAGAAATTGTGCAGCTACAATGTCACTCGATGCTGCGCCAATAGATTTGAACACATTTTCCTACCCTGAAAATTCACTCATTAGCGATTCATTCAACATTTTTACATTAGAATTCACCGGTGAAACAATCGCTCGCTCGGTAAACCAGTCTGGACGTTTTCCATTATGGCTAAAATTAAAAACACCCCCATGCCTTCAAATTGTCTTGTTTTTCAACACATTTGGTAAGTTCTTTAGAAAGTTTGCTGAGTATTAACTGAGTCTTCATATTTGTTTCCAAATTCTTAATAAATTCGTCCTATCAAAGATGCCTTTAAACTTCTATTACCAATGTTTGTTATTGTAAAAGTAATCGGCAAGTGCAACGCAAATGGGATATCAATCTCAAATTCCGAAGTTTTAAATAGTTTTAAAAAGTTTACTTACTTTGAATTTCTGTCATATGAGCCTTCATATTTGCTTTCGTTCATTTCGCACAAACGTTTCTTCATATGTAAGATCTATTTAAACTATCTATAAACAATGTTTGGCATGGTGAAAGTAATTGGTTGATACAACAAAAAAGAAAATATAAATCTTAAATTCAGAAAGTCTGTCAAGTTTTCTGAATCTGAATCTTTGTACTATTAGCTTTCATATTTATTACCAATTTTTTTCACAAATAAAGTTCAGTTGTGTCTATTCATCAGAACAAAAAACACATTTGACCGAGTTCCCCTGGTACTAGAGTTTTCATACCACTACTAATTTTCTGTACAATTTTGATGTATTATAAATCACTTAATTTCATATGAGCCATTAGTATTACTCAACAATTATTGCTTTTAGTTCTTGTGTAACTCTTGCCATGCTTGCGTTTCAAATAACGTAACAGGTAGGCTCATCCATTCATTATGTGTTTCGTTGTTGCTCAGACGTGCTATGCGTCTCCATACACAGTTACTTAAACGCCACTCGGTGCTGCTGGTACAATCATTCTTGTTTACGTAATTTCTGCAAGAAGTAAGTATTGCAAATAAGTATTATCTTTTACTTTAAATGCCTCATCAAACGTATTCTTGTTTCTTCGATTTCACTATACCCACAACTTCCACATAAGAACTCCATGGTCCTCTATCTATTGGTAGTCGATGTGATTCAGAAATTTAAACTGACAACATTTTTAAATGTAGTTGAATCGAACGCCAATATTCACTTATTCACGACAGAACATCGTCGTTTTTAATATGTAATCAAAAATATTTTATAACAAATTAGTTTACATTTTTTCCAAATTAATTGCATAACAAAAAAATCAAAAATATAAGTTCTTCATTACTTGCTATAATTGATCCATCTGTCAATAGTTATCATATTTCGTTGTCTAACAATGTTATTTAAATCTACAAACATTCCGTATGAGCACTCTATGATACTCTATAAACTGTCTATATAATCCAGCAATGTAATATGCCAGACCTCTTGATTGTAGTTGATCGCACGCCATTTTATTTTATTCTCGACAAAACGATATCGTTCTGAACATGTGATTAGTTTTGTAAGCCATATGTGGTCAGAAAATGTCTTCCCATTATGAGAATTTTATTTTCAGAATAAAAAACTAAAATACTTGAAAGTTTAATATGAGAGGAGCATCTGTGTTATGGCTTGACTATTGTATTAACATCATGAAATTCTTCCTTGAATATCTCCTAAGGCTCTGTTGAATTACTTGGCGAACATGTTATTAGAATTAGAACAACCGGCCTCATTTTGTGACTGAGACATTCTTGCTCTCTGTAAAGAAACTCATAAATTGTCATAATTCCTGAAAAGCCTCCGGTAAATGATAGTCACTCTGAATTTTCTGCATAGAATTCCATCAATTATTTATAGATATTCGAATATAGTTGATCTTCTCTATTCAATGAGTAGTATTGAGCTGATTGGAGACACACTGCCAATGGCCGGAGATTTCCAAACTTCGTCGGCGCCATTAACACTACGAATAGAAATATCTGTTTTGTGACGATTCTATTTCTTTGTGATTTAATTAAGGTGTAATAGCAATGTAAGTTAAACATACCCGTATTTATATGAAGTTACATTTAGATATTTGTAAGTTGTAAACTTATTAAATTAATTAACTGATCATTATACAGTTTGTAACATAAAAAGAATAAGGGGTCATAATGAAGTATATACTTAGTTCAATTTAGTTTTATGAAAGTGGGGTGATTCAGATACTTCCGATTTTTGTGAAATTTTAACAAAAATCTATTAAGCATTAATTAATAAATATTTCCCAAATTTCAGTTTCTTCTGGGACTTAATGAGTATATTAACCCATTTGAAATTTGAAATATTTAAGATCTTAATTTAATTTGGTCCATCATAATTTGACACAAATCAAACATTTCCCGAATTTCAATTTAAACTAACGGCTTATATTATATACAGCACGCCTAAATTTCATAGAGTCCATGATACTCAACTAGCTTGAGACATACGTCTTCCCATTGCCAAATATATATGATCATTGACGAAGCCATGCTATTTTCAGAACCAGCTCATCAGTTTTTGGATGAGTATAACAGAAACAAGTAGAATTGTAGCATTTGTAGTCAACGTTTACTCCTCTAGATAACCCGTGTTATGTATATGCCCATACACATTAACAGGGTAAACTCGAGGAGGATGGGAATGCTATCAACACACGGACGGTTATTCTATAAAGAGAGAATAAATTTTGCGCATCACATGCTGGTGGCATGCATGGAGAACAGTCGATAACCCTGAAGGCCAACTTCGAAAGATACTAGCCCTCTGCAAGAGACATTATAACAGACGTCGGGAGTGGAATGGTTTAAATAATTAAAAGCGAGGGGAAAACGAGAGAGAGAAAAGTGAGCCTATTATAAAATTAAACTGTATTCTGACTGTGAAGCCGGAATAGAGAAAGGGTATGTTACGACATCACAATGTATTTTGACATTGTGAAATCCGTTGGCATTGTACTCTTTGTAAAAACATGAATATTACCTAATGCCAACATTGAAATTATCTACTACTAATGAAAATGTGGTAACTGCTTATCTGAATCCGACACTAGACTATTACTTCTAGTAATCGTACTATTTTACGATCGTTCAGCGTTCAATTCAGTCGGGATAATGTAGTGCATGTTCTGTTGTCATAATTTGGCTTTTTGGCTAAGATCCAAGTGTAGTATCTGTTCCGATGGATACTGCACCCCATAGACTGGTATTGTCTTGGCCTTCGGGGCTTGATTTACGCCGATCTATGGGTCTGTCCTGTGCAGTTCTAAGAGGTCCACCCTTCCAGGCTTCGCTTCCCCTCTTTGGGGAGGAGTAATTCTATTGCTTACTGCCTGAGGCGCCCCTACCGGGGAATGCCGACGGGGCTGCCCAGGCAATTTTTAAAGCCCACTTTCCCGACCCGACCTTGGGTTACATCTTACTTGTGAGAGTAAGATAAAAACTGTCCTTGTGCCTAACTCCTGGCGAGGAGTAAATCAATACTTCTTTTCGTGGGAATTGTTTTGTTGCTATAGGACCATCTTCCTAAACATTAGTCCCTTATTTGTGGAGGAACTGTGTAGTATATGTTTGTTCGTCATGATACCGTGTATTGCCTCTTTATTTGGGGGATCAGTGTAGTGTATGCTATTTCGTTATGATACCATCCTCACATGCTAGCAAACATATGCGACCGTAGGTAGCATATATTTGCTAGTATAATTATGTAACTTCTTCAAGTAAAAACATAAAATTTTCCCCTTAATGAATTTTATTT
Organism: Sepiola atlantica; assembly: GCA_963556195.1. Taxonomy (NCBI): domain Eukaryota; kingdom Metazoa; phylum Mollusca; class Cephalopoda; order Sepiida; family Sepiolidae; genus Sepiola; species Sepiola atlantica. The sequence goes on along the minus strand of OY744541.1, from coordinate 43,211,238 downwards.
TTCGTTGATGGTCGAAAATGTTTCATATTATCAGTCGTCCTGTCTTTAGAAAGTAATTTTTATTAGTGTATGACTTTGTTATCTTACTTGTTTTCCACCATTGAAACAGACTTCGAAGAAGAAGAAGAAGAAGAAGAAGAAGAAGAAGAAGAAGAAGAAGAAGAAGAAGACAAAGAAATCGATTCCGAGAATAAAAGGAAGTTGACGTCAGAAACAAAATAATCTCGTCCGTGTGATTTGTGCTAAAATTGAAAACCCAACAATCGATATTTATTAAACTGCGTCCGATCACCTGCAGATAAAAAGGAAGCTGCAATTTATTTGGTGTTTAAGATTGATATCGATATATTTATACGATATTTCTGTCTGATCAAATATCACTTTTTACTGCAATGTTTATTAAAAGTAACAAGCGCAGGAATTCATCGACTAAATTTCCCCGATTGTCTCTGGACACGAGCCAAACCGGTCCAGTCGGATTTGTCTTGGACTGGATCACGTAAAAATCGATCAGGATTCATTCTGTTTGGGAAAGATATAACAGTTGACCTTCGCGTTCTTAGCTGTAACGTGTACAAACCCTCACTTCGAATCTAATATATCTGCGAAGCGGCGGTGTTTGCTTTTTTGTTTTGTTATTCACTGACTAGATTCCGACTGAATGATACATACCCGCTAAATTTAGATCGAGTCAAGAAAGACAAATGGTTTCTTTTCAGAGATAGCGAACCAACACAACACTGGCCTGGCTATAGATTGAAGAGTTGCATTAAAGGGAAGTAACGAAGACGAAAGGAAGACAGAAAAAAAGAGAGACAGGAGCACGAGGCGAAATAACTAACTCTTTTGAATAGAAGAAAGATTAGTAGAAAAGGAGGATACAATATAAATTTACTGATGCATTGAGCGTAGTTAAAGGGACAAATAGACACATTTCTTTGCTTTGTTGTGTCTGTTTTATGTTATACTAGACTGTTTAAACGGTTATTTATACGGAAACACTATACATACTGGAAAACATGGGAGTCTATATTTGCCAGTTATATAGTATACTAGTAGAACGACGCAATGGTGCTCGGGATTGAATAAGGAACACTACTATGCCCTTTTTAACAATGCTTATGAGACCATATTACCTTCTTTTTTTACTGCGTCTGCCCTGTTTCTCCAATTCTAAAATCTAACAACAACTTTATGAATTAGTGTTTCATGGTTTAAATTTCATTAAAATCGGAGATACGTATTTGAAGTTCAATAGCTCCGTTAAGGAGGAACGAAGAGATTTGACACAAAAAAAGCCAGTAGATATTCGGGAAAACTTCATTGCTTTCTCCAGGGATTTTTATACATATGCTTTAAATTTCATCCAAAAAAGATATATCGTTGAATTTTATAGTCGGTTCGGTCATCATAACTCCCTTAGCAGGGTATTTCAACTTCTATTATCTTAGCCGGAAAATGTTATAAATATGATTAAAATTTCATCAAAATAAGATACATTTGAAGTTTTAAGAGATGATAATGATAAGTTAAATATAAACATAAAGAGACTTATTACTTTTAGTTATACAAGAAGAGAGTGTTAACTGATATGTCACAGTTTTTGAACGTGTGAATGAAATAAACGCAGTATAAATAATGGTAGTGTTTTTGACTAAAAACAATTTATTGTAATACTTTTAGATAATCTAGATAATTTAGTTTTTGACTAACGGGTCACGGGTAGTTCTCTCTGTCTGTCTGTCTGTCTGTCTGTCTGTCTGTCTGTCTGTCTGTCTGTCTGTCTCTCTCTCTCTCTCTTTCTCTCTCTCTCTCTCTCTATATATATATATATATATATATAAATATATATACATCTATATATACATATATATATATGTATACATACATATATATGTATATATACATATATATGCATATATATATATCTAAATACATATACATACACACATATATATACATATATATACATATATCTATATATACATATATATACATATATATATATATACATATATATATATATATATATATATATACATATACATATATAAACATATATATACATATACATATGTGATGGACTCTCCCGTCGATTTTTCGACGTATGAGTGCCCCGCCAATTTGTAATTACAAGGGTTGCGCAATCCCAACAACCGCTCTCCTGAGTCGGCACTGCTTGATTCCAATGCCAAGTAGTAATACAAGACGACTGGAAACAATGCCGAGATAAGCAGAGAGCACATACAGCACCTGCTATTCCTAAATTGTCACCCATTTAGTACCGGCCAGGCTCGACGCCGCTTAACTTCGGTGATCTAAAGGGAACCTGTGTGTCAACGTGATATATATATATACATATATATATACATATATATACATATACATATATATATATATATATATATATATATATACATATATTTATACACATATATATATACATATATACATATATATGTACATATGTCTATATATACATATCTATATATATACATATATATACATATATATACATATATGTATATGCATACATATATATATATATATATATATATATATATATATATATATATATATATATATATATATATACTAGGCGAGCATTTTTCAAGCTCAGGCTTATAATAATGATGATATATGCTTTTATTATAAAATATCTCGTTCTTATGTACGTAACTTTGACGATAAGTATATTTATTTATGATATCCAATGAAGACTAACATTTTAGACATCTGTGACAATTATCTCTTTCTATTCATCTGTCCTAATATTTCTCTTTCCTTGTATGCATATAAGTACAAGACTACGTGCGAGGAATATAAAGTACCCAGGAAACCAACAAGACTCGAGGTAGAAAAAATCGAGATATATAAATCGATAAAGAATTGTACCAGTTTTGTAATATATAACAACACATACTATGAGATTGATTCAGTCTGTTCTATCACATTAATTTGGTCAATGATACCATAGGTTACATATATTTATACCTCTTCTCAAAACATGGGTAAAATTTGCAACTTGTGTTCAATCAACCGTTTCAATATGGATTGTGCTCTGGCATAAAATATCCCGAAAATCTTATGTGTTAAAAGAAAGGCTATTTTCTACGTTCATGTACCTAGCGTTCAGGGCATTTCCACAGTCATTTCGCAAGCGCTACCTGCCCCCCCCCCATATTAACACCGGACAGCAGAGCTGTAAATTATCACATATTTCTTTTTAAATCATATGTGAACAGATTAGCGTAATGAACCGTCTCTACAACTATTCGAACTTATCCCAGCAATTATTATCAATCATCTCGTAAGGTTCTTCATGTCTCAAAAAACAATTATTCTATCATATTAACGCTCATTCTTCAAATAATCTTTACAAATGTTATTTAAAAGATGTGCCACCCCTTATATTAAAATTACCACGAAACACACGAATAACACATTGGACTTCACCTTTTAAAACCGTAACAAGATTGAAAGTAAAATTTGCTATATTAACCAGGAGACAAACTTCTTGCGGTGAATACCAACACAATGAAAAAAGCAAATACTCTTTGAAATGAGTGGTTTACACCGAAAGTCTCAGATATGTACTTAAAAAATGATTTCATTCATCATTAAATATATAAAACAAATAACATTTCTTGGTTTTATAAATTCTCCAAATATATATAAATATATATTGTGTGTGTATCTAAAATACTGAAATAAGATTCAACATTTATTATTAAAAAATGAAAACATCAAACTATGTAGTTAAAAAATACTTCTCAACCCCAAAACACATTAGTAAGAACCGATGTAATATATCAGTTTACGGGAAAACGTAACAATATAAGCAAGGAAGAGAACTTTTGCATTGTTTTACGTTGGCGCATTTTCATATTGGTCTCATTATTTTCGACTTGAAGTGGACTTTTTTTAACATATATTATTATAATTAATATCAAATGATAGGAAAACTTGTGTCTAGAATTCTTATTCTTTTTTTTATTAAAATCCATTATATTATTTTGATTCTAAATTTAATAGAGTTCTGATATACTGGCATTTTCAAATAAAAGACTGTTCGAATAGTATACCTCCTAATATACATAAAGATACTAAAATAAACTTGAATTTTTGAAATATTTATTAATTGATGTATAATAACTATTGTTATTTCACCAAAAAATCGGAGTTATTAGAATTTTCACGTTGGGATTCTACCCTCTTCTTATTCCCTTTTGCATGAAATTAAATTAAGCTAAATATAGCCCACATTTTGACTCTTTACGCTTACAGCTTTGGTTCAAATATAATAAATATCGGTTACTTTGTTGTGGAGTTAAGCCTGTACATGTAAGTATATAAGCGTTTTCACATACATACGTTAATATATAAATATATATAATAATTTATAATGAATAGTTTTCAATATCCACTTCACACACACACACATATATATATACATATATATATATATATATATATATGTATATATATATATACATATATATATATATATATATATATATATATAATATTTATGAATAAATATTGAATTATTTATACCTACAGACGCTAACGTTTCAAGCTTATTGCTCTCATGAGTGCAGGAAAGTAACAATTTCAGACGGTCAAGACGCGCGAACCCATCTCACAGAGTCAGCCAAGAATCCGCAAGCTGTCATCATATCAACTTGGACACTCAAAACGGTCACGTAATTAAGGGAAATAAAGATCTTCATTTAAGTAGAAGCGAGCACAGATAAAGACTAGTCGAGAGTGTTCGACGAACGTATTCGAAATTGTGCTTTAAAGCTGATAAAAGTCTATTTTAAACATCCTCGACTTTAATTCCATGAAGGGGCTTATTATAATATTTATAAATAAATATTAAAGTATGTATAACTAAAGACGCTAGCGTTCCAAGCTAATTGCATTCATCAGTGCAGGAAAGTTACAATTTCAAACGGCCGGGAGACGCGAACCCGGTTTACAGAGAAAGTCTAGAATATGCCATATCCACACGGCCACCATAACTGTCACGTAATTAAGGGTAATTAAGATCGGAAGTGTTCGAGGAACATATTTATAACTTTGCTTTAAAGCTGATTACAGTATAGTCTTATATATATATATATATATATATATATATATATATATATATATATATATATATATATTTATATTTATATATGTATGTAAGAGAGAGAGAGAGAGAGAGAGAGAGAGAGAGAGAGAGAGAGAGAGAGAGAGAGGTAGATTTGGCGTATGGTCGTTTCTAAAACGATTTAGAACAAATAGAAGTTAAGCGAGAAAACCATAACATTTTACTATTTTTGATTGTTTGATTGTTTTGTTTTACGGCATATTGATATTTTTCGTGTTATTTAATGACGAATCTGGTCATTTGGGTAAATGTTTTTATGCTTCACGTTCTATATGTCTTCAAATACTTATTCATGGTGTTTGATTTACGCCATATAAACCCGTCTCGAGTTATTTTATACCGCATACGTTTATTTTGGTAAAAGTTTTTAATGCTTCACATATTTATTTATGGTGTTTTATTTGGTTATTTTGTTTTACAGCATATCAACCCTTTGGTAAAAGTTCTCATGCTCAAGATCTTCATATCCTCAACTATTTATTCATTGTGTGTCGTTTGGTTGTTTTGTAGAAGAAGACAATTGTTGTTTTTTTTTACTTTGCAGAACATGATTAAGTTTTTCTAAGAAGAAGGAAAAAACAATAACATCAATGTTTGGTGCATTTTTGGTCAGAAAGCCAGTGTCTTCAGACAGCCTGATCTGGTAGCAGCAGCTTACTTTTTTTACAAAGATAGATATCAAGTTACAAAACACCCATGTATATACATTTGATATAATCCTATTCATAGCATGTATGATGAGAATATTAATAATAATAGACAGTATTTTAAGTAAAATAAATTTGTGTATATATATATATATATGTATATATATATATGTATATATATATGTATATATATATATATATAGGTATATATATATATATATATATATATATATATATATGTATATAGAGAGAGATAGAGAGAGAGAGAGAGAGGGGGAGGGGAATTGGATAGGGTGCGAGAGAGAATATTAAAGATATAAAGAAACAGCTAGATTAAACTACCGCACTTACAATCTATTTTGCTTGTAGATAAATGCAAAACAAAGTTATTTTCATAAGAATGGTTAGAAAGGGGAACATTACTTGCAGAAAGTAAAATTGTGCAACTTTAGCTGAGCGAGATTTCGGCTCCATCGGCATTGCTGTTTTCTTGGGATTAAATCCCTTGCATTGTTCCATAGATATTGATGTCTCAACCTTCTTTAGAAAAAAGTTAGAAATAATAAAATAACGGTCTTTATTTCTTTCAGTAAGACACTCTGTTGAACAAACAGCCAATATTACCACAGAGGGTAAAAAAAAAGAAAAGAAAAAGTGAACGGACGGCGAACGAACAAATAACTCGTCGATTTGTTTGTCAAGATGCTGTATCCGCCATCTTGAATAAAGCCATAAAAGAAAAGATTTGACCGTTTCGTACCTAGAAGCATTGATTTCTAAACAGCAGACATTTATAGTTAGAGATGACCCAAATAACCTGAAAACAAGCCCAGCCCAGTGATACGATATTATTATCTGGTTTGGAAGTTTGACCTTGCTGTACTTGAATAGAATATATGAAACTAGTCGAACCTACCCGACATAGACATGGAGTCTATTTATTTAAATTTGTTTCCTTTTTTAAACTGAGCTGTTTGATTTTTATGACTTTTTTTTAAATAGGATTTTATAGTTAAATTTAATGATTACATTATCCTTTATTTATAGAATTATTGACGGACGTGGTTTAAATTATTAATACGGATTAAAGGGAAAACTTGAAGTGATATTTTTTTGTTAAAATTTATTAACACTATTCTGTTAGGAATTTTCGAAACGCAATTCGGTGATACACTTTCTAACGTCATAAATATATGTATATATCAACTTAAAATATATATATATATATATATATATATATATATATATATGAAATTAAAATGAAATAAGCGGAATACCTAAAAAACTCAACGTTTCGGCCAAATGTTATATGGGCTTTGTCAAGAGCGAACGAAAAAATGCAAAAAAATGACAGAAGACGCAGTACATTTTTTCGTTCGCTCTTGACAAATCCCATATAATATTTGGGCGAAACGTTAGGCTTTTTAGGTCTTTCGCTTATTCTATTTTAATTTCATACCGTCGGATTAATTTATCCTTTCATCTTTATAAAGCAAATGATTATAAATATTGTGAAAAAATTATTTAAAAAAAAAGAATAACAAGTATAAATACTATAAGTGACTATTTAAGAAAGATTGTTGTATTTAATAAGAAGACTGCCCTGTTTTATGGGAATGCCGATCAGCTATTCGTTTATTTTCTCAATTTCTGATTTGAAAGACATTTTTAAATGCTCATAAAAAAGACCCTTAATGGAATATTTAAGGGGGCGTTACCTATTTTTATAGAAGTGTTAACATATTGAACACACAGTGGGAAAAAGTGAAGAAAATGAATTAATAACGGTGCTAAGAAAAAAGAGTTACCCTATGAAGAAGAAGTTACAATTGAACGTATATTGCAAACGTAGTCGATCTCAGGCTGAGACTGAACACATTACGTTCGGAGAAGACTTCGAGCTTAGGAAAATGTTTAACGTATCGAAAGCGAAAGAAACGGAAGACATATTCTTTGAAAACATGCATTAAAAATTAATCTAAAATGTAGCTGGAACACATACACAGGTTGAATGAAATGGAAATTCTCTTTACTTCATATATCAAATAAAAACTTGCAGTAAAGACGAAAGGTGTGAATAATAAAAAAAAGTCAATGTAAGTATAATGTGAATGTTATGATGATAATCTTAAATAATAACAAAAAAGACATTAATTCAATTCGTTTTTCAACGGATCAAGGGTAATTATTTTTATTTTACTTTTGTTACAAGAGTTTTATAAAAGTCACAATGTCAATCTAAATTTCAAACAGAATCTCTCTTCCTGAAACGCTAAAATGATTTTTGATAAATCTTTTGCACAAACTTATCTTCTTTTGCCCTTTCCAAAAGCCTGTTTTGAGTCTGCCCTTTGTATTTAGTCAGTTGTCTCCAGATATGCTAATTAATTAGTCACGTGTGCAAATTAGTCATATCCATAAAAATCTACAATTGTGAATAGACACCATCCTTTGCTTATTTCCTCTAATTGATTGCACGCACAACATGCACACAATCTTATTCGCTTTTTTTGTCACAAAAATCCTATTTGATATATATTTTTTTTCATTTTTAACGGAAAACTTAAACAATAAAACATTAGTATGCTATTGATACATAACGTTAATTTTTATAAAATCCAATTAATATTTAGTTTTTCATAGAGTATTTCACTTTCATGGTTATTTTATTTTAAGTAAGGTGCCCCACACACACAATGGTAAAGTTTCATAAAGAAATATTGTGCTGAGGTCACTCACACTGTTGTTAGAAATATAGATTCCATATTTCATGAGGATAAGTTTAGTAGTTAAGGATTTTACGAAGCACATGCCTATTATCTTGCGCGTGTACCGAGCCATTGAATAATATATTACTTGATACACTTCAAGATTTGTGTCTAGGGGAATTGTTTTCTCTATTAAATTTTCCGTACTAAACTTATTTTAATGACATTTTTATGGTGGGTGCTCGTTTGGGTGGACGTACACCCTAAATGGCAAAGTTTACAAATAAAAACATGTTACGCATCGGGTTTTGAGAATATATATTCCAAAATCAATAATTCATTAGCTTATGAGATTACTTTGTACATATATGAATGTGTGTGTATATATATATATATATATATATATATATATATATATATATATATATATATATATATATATATATATATATATATATACACACACACATATATATATATATACAACAATATATATATATATTATATATATATATATATTGTTGTATATGTTGTTGTCCGTCTATGTGCAAAATGGTCCGTTAAATAAGCCGAAGTCTTGGGATTTGAAAAAAATGAACAGAAGAATCAATAAAAAGTTGGTCACTTAAACTTAGCTCAATTTTGTTTACATATATATAAGCTTCCTGCACTGAAGATCACGTAAGCATGAAACATCGATGTCCGTAGGTAATAAATTATTGATATTTATTCATAAAATATTATCATATAACCCTCTGTACTGAGTGAATTTAATAACAAGCAGTACTACTAGCTTCATTGCGAGATCCAACACAGTATGTTGTTGTTGATCACTCTTCGCTGCTTCTTGTAAATACCCGCCGACTTGGCATTTTCAAAGTTAAATTACTCCGAACTTCGAAGATAATTTGTGGGTAAGTCTCTTGACAGCGAATCAGTGGCGATTTGTGATCCGATTTCGCACCCGCCGACCGTCGGGAATCAGCTTCCTGCAGGTAAGATTGCGTAAGCATGAAACATCGATGTCTGTAGGTAATACATTATTAATATCTATTTATAAAATATGATATATATATCATATATATATACATATATATATATATGTATATATTATATATATACACACACACATATATATATATATATATATATATATATATATATATATATATATATATATATATATATATACATATATATATATATATACGTTTCAACCTGCCGTTATAACGATCGCCGGACTCAAACTCTGGAACACGAGTACTGTTTCAAACTCAAATTTTGATGTCTTAGCCCACACGGCCGTTATCAACAACATTGTAAATCAGCGAGAGATTAATTCTATTTAAAGACAACCGTCGCCAAAATCTTCGAATACTGAAAGGAAAATGCATTGAAGCCACGATGACAGCTGTGTTAATACTACTAGTACAATTAATTATAAATATTTTTATGTACATACGTATACGTTTCATCCTTGTGGGTATCGTCAGTGTAGAGAAGATTATTCTTACTGATCGCTCACGGTCAAAACTAGAAAATTTGAAGGAAAAAATGTAAAACGGCACACATATATATATATATATATATACATTTATATATATATGAATATACAAATAATTAATTGTGATTTATATGTATTAGCATATACTACCAAAGCTTTTTTAATTAGCTCGATGATTGTCAATCAGAAACAACAGAGCTTAGATAAGTCAGGTTTATTTGATATTCCAATAACCATGTTTTATTTTAGGATGTTCTAGCTCTGAACTGAAAAATTAAAAAAATGGCGTACTAGTAAGTTTCCCCACATGTGAGTTTGTTCTTTTCTTTGTTTTATTTCTTTTTTTTTCGCTTAAAAAACACTGTATAGTTAAGGTTCTTTATTTTTCAAGACATTTTAATCAAATGAACATTTTTATTCCTTGTTAATTTTTCTTATGATATTGTAGTGTTGCAGAGACGATATTGACATTAAAACGTTGTTTGGCTCACGACAAATTAAACGGGCTGTAAGCAATACATCTCACAGAGATGCTATGTTTTTTGGAAATGTGAAAAAAATTATATATATATATATATATATATATATATATATATATATATATATATATATATATATATATATCCGTCCTGCAACACAGAATTTAGCAGATAAAATCTACTGGGCGAACATTGCTCAGGTATTTAGAATTGAGAAACAAATACCAGGTCGGTCAACATCCGGTCTTCAATCTAATCTCTATAATGAAGCATTTTCTTTTTTTAATCTTTACTTTCTATATCGATTTTTGTCCTATCTTTCAAATTTTCCAATTCGGAACGTTTTTTTTTTCATCTTTTCTTATATTTTTTAAAAATTTGAATGATGCATACGTAATTTTATATGAATATGTATATCCGTTTCAACACTGACGAATGAAAATGTTTTTCATCACTTTTAACGGAGAGTGTACGTTCGTTTACAATAATTCAATAACTCAAACAGTTTAATGACGTTTCCGGAATGTATTCATTGACATGTTATTTTATTACAACACTTAGGCAAATGCATTTTGTTCAAACAAGTGCCCCTCCTTCTCTTAATAAAATTATATGCAATTTTGACATAAAATATTTTTCTAAATTTTCATTTATATTTCTTTGAAGTCAAATCAATATCAATAAAAACAATTGATTATTGATAAAAGATTCCGAAACAAAGTGAAACCATTTTAAAAACCTATATAAGGCCAGAAATAATGAAAAATCAGCCAATGATGTTGAGCAAGTGCGAATACTTAAGTTACCATTTGGTGATATTTTACAAAGAAAATGAACACATTTCTAAAAAAAGCTTGGTGGAAAAGCAAAATTGTCAATATTTTGACGAAGGGATTGAAAGACGATGTATGACCAATTAGTTTGTTGAAAGCCATAAGAATGTATTTGCTCCAAGAAAATTTACATAATATTTTTTATTTTATTCAATGTGTCCTTCTACTTTACCAAGCTCCTTAAACTTGTATAAGTGTTCCTCAAATATTCAGGAGAAAACTTCTCTCATTTTTCTTCAATAGTATCTTAAAGGGAGTCAACATTGTTGTGTGATTTTTTATTTATTATTATGATTTGTTTGTTATGCTTCCTTGGCCATCTCCCCTTTAATTATCTTCTCAATTCAACTGTTTAAAAATAACTCTTTGTACAGTATCCATATCCAGATAACATCCTGTTAAATATTTCATTTGTATAACTCCCAAAAGTGCCCCTCAATTTCGCCCTCCTACCACTTTCTCTGAATTTATCCAATTTCATCCACGCTATTGCTGTTCTTAATCTGATCTGACAACTTATTCCAAAAACATATTACGCTGTTAGCAAAAAAACTGAACTAGTTAACAATAATCTTCAAGACTTAGGAGAAATACTAAAAAAATGCCCACCATAGTTAGAAATGTCATTTATTATCATGACATTCTCAATCATATCACCTCCCATTCTTCTCTCCAGCAAAGTAGTCAACCCAATTTGTCCAATCTCTCCCTGTAACTGCACTCCTTTACTTTACTTATTAGTTTTGTCACCTTTTTGTACGCCACATTGATGAGTCGTATACGATAAAACAGTAGTCTGTAGGTTACTAAAGCTTTCTTTTTTTAATGCAACTTTAATTCCTATATAATTTTATTTCTAGCTACCATATCGCAGAATGGTTCTTGCGTGTAGTGTTAGATAGTATTTTATTATTATTATTCTTCTTCTTCTTCTTCTTCTTCTTCTTCTTCTTATTATTATTATTATTATTATTATTATTATTATTGTTATAAAGAATTTTATTTGATATGCAAATTACCATATCGCACGGTAGTCTTAAGGGTAGTATATTATTATTATTTTGATAATTATTATTATTATTATTTATTTATATATAAGTAACATTTTAAGCTGAATTATTTCGACACTTGATTGGGGAAATGGTAGTTTGATCTGTACCATTGGAGAGCCATGCATATAACTGTCCTGTTTTTAAATCTCCGAAACAGTTACATGGTAAACAGCTGATGATCCCCGTGTTAATATTAGATGCTTACGTTAAGGTCTCCTGTTTTTGTTTCATTGTTAGATACTTAATCCCCCTTTTTATTTTATTTACTTACTATTATATATTTAATTTATTTATGAATTTTCCAATGAATGTTAAGTCTGCACTATTTTGGATTTAGTTAGTTTCTGTGGGAATTTAAACTGCATTTTCCTTTTTTTTGTCTTTTTGTTTAAAATAACTCAAAGCTTCTTTAGACTATATATATATATATATATATATATATATAAGGTAAGATAAGTGAGAAGCAGAGTACTCGATTGTAAAAAAAAATCAAATTTAGACACACTATTTATTTATACATTGTATTACAGAAGTTAAGAACAATATAGTGCCGTCAGTAGTTCATTAAAAGCTGACCGTACCACGTTGTTCTAAACTTATGTAATACTATATATATATATATATATATATATATATATATATATATATATATATATATATGTATATATATATATATATATATATATATATATTTATATTTGTATTTATTTATATATATATATATATATATATATGTATATATATATATATATATATTTATATTTGTATTTATTTATATATATATATATATATATATATATATATATATATATATATATATATATACTCGCTGAATTACCTGTTTACAACTTTTCATTTATTTTATAACCTTGATTGGCATTAAAGAATATTTATTAAATATTTAGCATTCATTTTCTTTTAAATCAGATTAATGATAATCATTATGAGTGTGATATTAGAACTGAAGACGCATGCTTTATCCATAAGGTTGCCAATCTAACGAAAATACATGCACTTTTTAACACACTCAAATTAGTTGGGCGTAGAGATTTCTTTTACCTCCCAGCATCGATGTAACATTTTCGATTGTCTAGAATAAATTAGTTAGAGTTATACAAAAGTTAGCGGCCATGATGCATCCAGCGCTGTCTTGAACTGTCTGGTAGACTGTAGACTGACCACATAGACTGTAGGCTGACTGTAGACTGACCACAGATTCTTGCAGCTTGTTGCCCGGTGAATCGATCCGAACCGAAAAAGACGCTTTCATAAGAAATAGCTTAAATCCTATGAGGTACATCTTTTCTGAGTTCGCACAAAGATCTCTTTACGGAGCTCGTGCGAAGAAGATGTAACGAAGCACAATGTAGTTGTAGTGAATAATGTTAACGGTGAGCATGCATTGCCTATTTTCTCATTGTTTTCTTAATAAAGTTTATATTTTTGTCTGATATTTTGTACATCATTCAACATTTAATGTAGGCTAATGTTGTATGCTTTTTCACAGCCGATCTATGCCACAGTTATGTGCATATTTCTTGTTTATACTTCGTCCATTATGTTTAGTTTGTATATAAAAGATCGTTGTTTATTTTTTTCGCTATTCCTGCATCCTTTATGTCTTTCGGTGCTTTTCTGTGATGTGGCATATAATTTTTCTTAATTAATTGCGATTTTTGTCCCTTCTTAAATTTACTTGAAGATCTTAATGTATTTCAGAAAATTTATATTGTAGTTTTTACGTGTTTCCCATGTACTGCCCCAGGAGTGTCTTACATTTTCAGGCCCGGTTTCTCTGATTTTGCCCTTTCTCCCTTTAAATTATTGTGAAACTGGCTCATCATTTTCGCAAAGGTGTTGTTCTGTTTGTACTGTTCGGATTTCTTTTGCTCTAGTTCTTTATGTTTCTGATATAGCTTGTCATCATCATCGTAAGGCGTACCTGTCTTCTTCCATCGATTTTTAGTGTATTAGCTTTATGCACAACTTTAACTTCCATTTTTAGAGTACTTATTTTGGATACCGGTCAAATTTCCCATTCCTGCTTTGTTAGTCCTGTCTTTTTGAGGGGTTTGTGTCATATTTAGTTTCTGAATTACAGATTTATCCCTAGCATGGTTAACATTTTAAGTTAGTAATATTGGTTTTAGGTTTGTGTGGGAAGAATAAGTTTACTTATTTTTTTTCTTTTATTAATTTTTAATTATTATTATTATTATTATTATTATTATTATTATTATTATTATTATTATTATTATTATTATTATTATTATTATTATTATTCTCTCTACCTAAGACCAAGAGAAATAATTCACAATAATGATTGATAATTATTAATTATTCAATTAAAAAACATGATTGATTATTTCCTCTGTTTTAAAAAAAATAAACGGAACTTTCATGAGAAAAGTTTATTTCCCAGAATTATCCGTCTGTGGAACACAGTATCGCGGTGCTGTTCCCCAGCAGATTACAACGTGGTCGTTTTCAAGTTCAATGTTAACAAATTTGAAAAGCCGTTCTCTTAACCAAATTCTGTCCTTTTTCAACCATCGTCTCAAATCCACAAAGTGCGTCCCCACCGCCCACTCGACATACTCATTTACGTTTATCTTTGAGTTGTCTTTATGACTTGATAAGCGGTTCCTCATTAGTTCAAATAAATCTACATACAGCCATTGAGAATATTTTGCTTGTCTCCATGTGCAAAACGCATTACTATTTAGCCTACTGGTTTAATATATTTACCAAATATATTTGTACATGACTCGGGGGGTTGTCATTGTGCGATTTTGTCAGATTGGACATGTGGTTATCTTTCTCTCTGGCATTATTACCAACAGGAAGTGCGAGCCATCAACAGAGCATATTAACCCCTGGCCAAGGTAAGACAAACAACAGCACCATATTCATGAATATGATGAAAAAAATATATCCAGTCAGTTAATGTAACGTTTTACGATTATATGATTGATAATAAAGCTGTGTCGAATGCCGTCGCAAGTGTTAGGGAAGGTTAAAGATTTATCTTGGTGAATTGCGGAACAAACAGCTGTTCCTTGGATTTGTAACATGTCAGCATAGTATAATGTACTCTTGCCATATTTGGGCTTAGTGATAAAGTGCAGAAGCGTATCTGTAATTCGATTTCCCCACCCTTTTTTCTTCTCTGCACCTTTCGCTCACAGACATGATATTGCTAGTTTCAATCTTTTCTCTAAATACTATTATGCCATGAGTTCTTCTGAATTCTTTTATTTATTCCCTACTTTTTTTGTTCTAGCTCGTTTGACTCGTTGGTCTTGTGGTTTCCATTAATTCGTTGTTTTGATACCGCATTGTAATACAACTTCCTATTCAATGAGATTATTTCCAAGATCTGCAGGCCTGTGGAACTCTATTCTTGCTGACTGTTTTTCTCCTACATCTGGCTTTGGTATTTTCAAGATTATAGCCAATCCGTATTTCCTGTCTTTGTGATAATCATCTTTCATTCTTGTTAGCTCCTTACGTCAAGTGGCTTCATGCCTTGTCTGGAGCAATTTCAATAAAAAAAGAACAATAACACCGAACTACTTCGAAGATAAGATACGTATAAGAAAACAACATGAAAACAAGTAAATATGACAGTTTTATGATACCTGAAAACCATGAGACAGAGGATGAATTCAGTGTGATAAAGAGTATCATGTCTAGCAGATACATGACATCTGTAACGATATACGAATAAGATTTACTCCCTACAAGTTAATAGAATAGCTAAAAACGAAATACTATAATTTTTAGTCTTCCTCTTCGTTATTGACAGACTACCAGTTAAATGAGTTCTAGATACTTCCTTAGAAGGCATGCAGTCAATTCAACTCTATACCCGCTGTGTAACTTCAGGTTCCAACGACGGATAATATACATAATTTTCTATGGCACATAATTATGGGTTATTATAATGTCTTTATCAATATCTAACAAGACATCTCTTCGGACGTCTCACGAAAATCCCAGATTTAGACTGAAACCTGATTTACAAAGACTGTTTATTAATTATTTAGGTCTGCGAGCAAACTTTGAAAGAGATAAAGACATTCGTCATTGTGTGTCCGCTTGTTTGCTTACACAGTCTCATCACAAAGTTTGCTATGAATGTCATGTACGTCGTGTGGACTACATAGGGACCCCTCTTCAAACGTTGAAGCATTTCTAATTAGTTTTGTTCGACTGGGATATGATTGATACATTATGATACTACACATGGTGTCTCTCATTCTCACGCACGCACAAGCAAACACATTTATATCGCTCTTTCTCTCTCTCTCTCTCTTACTCTCTCTCTCATAAACCACGTATCTCTCTCTCACTCTCTCTCATAAACGACCTATCTCTCTCTCATAAACGACCTATCTCACTCTCTCTCTCTCTTTCTCATAAACGAGCTCTCTCTCTCTCATACACGATCTCTCTCTCTCATAAACGACCTATCTCTCCCTGTCTCTCATAAACGACATATCTCTCTCATAAACGACCTATCTCTCACTCTCTCATAAACGACCTATCTCTCTCTCTCTCTCTCTCTCTCGTAAACGACCTCTTTCTCTCTCTCAGGAACAACCTATCTCTCTCTCTCTCTCTCTCTCTCTCTCGTAAACGACCTCTTTCTCTCTCTCAGGAACAACCTATCTCTCTCTCTCTCTCTCTTTCTCATAAACGATCTCTCTCTCATAAACGACCTATCTCTCACTCTCTCATAAACGACATCTCTCTCTCTCTCTCTCTCTCTCTCTCTCTCATAAACGACCTATATCTCTCTCTGTCTCTCTCATAAACGACATCTCTCTCTTTCTCTCTCTCTCTATATATATATATATACATAAATATATATATATATAATTATTTGGTTTTTTCAAATAAACACATATACATATGTGTTCCATGCCAAACCTGCAATCATCAGTATGGCAGAAGATAATCCTTGCCGGTTACACGGTTCGAACCCCAATACGAAAGTCATATTTGACTTAGTAATTGCAGCGCGTACCGATATGCACGAATTGTCTGGAAATAGGAGTGTAAATAAACGTCTAAATGGCAAATTCGGCGGCCATCTAGCAAGCCGTAAACAGAACTCAATAGACGTGGGCTACGGTATCGCATTACGCTATAAAAAACGGCTTGTTGTTAACTTAGTTAAAGTGCGAAAGTTAGCGAGAGCTTTAAATAATTATTTGTAAATAATATTTTATACTAAACCAATATATACATGTGTTTCATGCCAAACCTGAAATCATCAGTATAGAAGAAGACTATTTCTGCTGATCACACGGTTCGAACCACAATACAAAACTCATATTTGACGTAGTAGTCGGAGCGCGGACTTATATGCCCCCAACGCATTGTCTGAAAATTAGAAAGTGAATTAACGTCTAAATGGCAAATTAGGCGGCCACCTAGCAAGCCGTAAACATAACTCAATAAGCGTGGCCCAGATTGGAATTTCGTTATAAATAATAGCTTGTTGTTAACATACTTAAAGTGACCAAGCTAGCAGGAGCTTTGAATAATTTTTCATAAATAATATTTTTAAGTAAACACATATACACATGTATTTCATGCCCAACCGGCAATTTTCAGTATACGAGGAGACAAATCTCTGCCGGTCACACTGTTCGAACCCCAATACAAAAGTCATATTTGACTTAGTAGTCGGAGCGGGTAATGGAAAATCTTAACCATGTACGAGTGTTTCAAAAAATCCTTTTATTATCACTATTACATCGCAGTAAAAGTTGACAAACATTTATGATTTTCCTCATCTGCATATAGACTTTTTCAATTCCAATTCAGATCATTTCCAATGGACATATTCGTGATCAGTTACAAACCAACACTTCTTCGGGTGGATGGACAACATGTAAGAGTTTTAATATATCAGAAAAACAATGAAAGTAACATGTAATGAACATCAATAACACATGCCAGGATTTGATTTGGTTAACGATTAAGTTCAAATCAGTTTATAATTGATGTTTTTTATAAACAAAAGTTAATTCATCAAATAATATTAATTGAGAAAATAAATGTTGTTGACGAAATACTTATAAATCAAGAGTCCAACAAATACCAGTTCATATTACCAATTATATATTCATTTTTAATGTTTTCATTCTAACGTTTCAGATTAACTCCTGATATGATTTTACACTTTTACTTGGATCTATCTATCTATCTATCTATCTATCTATCTATCTATCTATCTATCTATCTATCTATATAGGGAGATGAGTACGATAAAAACGGATAAAGAGAGAGAGAGTGAGACGAGTTCTTTTTAAACGTCTCTGTTTACATTCTTTTCGGTTAGCGATTCAAAATAATATAACTTATCAGCACAATAGATACAGTAAAAGCGGCATATATATATATATATATATATATATATATATATATATATAGAGAGAGAGAGAGAGAGAGAGAGAGAGAGTGAGATTGAAAGCGAGACTGAGAGTAAAAGAAAAAGAGAAAGAGAGAGAAAGAAATAGACAGAGCTATATACTTAACTGTTCCTTCCGATGTATTTCCTTTTTTGTTTGTTTAAATTTTCTACAGGTAATGATTTTTTGGGTTTCAATTGGCATGCTTTTCGTTATGAATCAACAATAATACTTATTCAAACAATACAAGACGCAATGTACTCCCACACATGTAGTATATATATATATATATATATATATATATATGTGTGTGTGTGTGTGTGTGTACATGTGTGTGTGTGTGGATGGTTGTGGGAGTGGGTATATATATATATATATATATATATATATATATATATATATATATATAATATATTGATTTTAAAAGCCGGGAAATCCGAATCCGATAAGATCAGGATATACAGACACATTGAAAAAGCCAAGTCTATTGGCGAAATATTTGTATTACTATGAACTAAAAAAAAATGAAAGTTTATAATAAAGAAAAAAAATCGGTTTCGATTTCTTTTAAAATCAATATCGCATCTTTAAATGCTTAAAAGGTATTTAGTTTACCTTATTCCTTATTAAATTTTAATTGGATGCTTAAAAAAATATGAACTTTAAAAATGTTATATATATATATATATATATATTATGTATCTACATGATATAAGAAGGAGATGCAATATATTTTGTATCGATTTTCAGTATTTACTTTAGCAGTGCTCAATACGTAAATAGAACTTGGTAGTAAGTCATGAAAATATATTGATGGCAATTAAGCTACACAGAGGCGCCCGCGATACATCCAGCTAAAATGCATTGAATTTGTGTTACTTAGTGGTTTTTATATATCCAGCGGGTGTTTGGTCTAGCTAGCTAACCAATCAGATGTATTGTTATTCCCTTCAACATGTTAATGTTTTCATTAACCAATGGTAGGGATTATTTTTAAAAAGGGTTGGGTTGACCTTTACTTTTCATATTTTTTTTGTTTTATTTAGTATAGGGGGGACACACCCTTTTGGTGAGTGTGCCGAATTAACAGATGACATTGTTTCAACACGTGCGTGCTTGGAATACTTTTATTTATATTTGTTGTTTTTCGTTGCTATTTGAAGTGTCGCTTTCGTTTAGTTTTTTATTTATTTATTTATTTATCTATTCTTTCCTGTTATAATTATATATTCTTATCCCAAATGAAAGTTCACTTTATGAATACAGTTGTTTGTTCTTTCACTTCACGAGTTTAATACGTTTTTGGGATCTTTAAAGTTTAAGAATTATTTTCACTCGATTACTTGCGAGAGTTATATCCTAACAAAGAAAAAATAATAAAACGATTGGAAACAAACATGCAATTTAGATGTTTATATATTTCGAAATCCTATTTCTTCCGTGCAAAAAGCGGCGAATTAAATCCTTTTGAATCATTAAATCCTCGTTCATTTGTCGCTTTAAATACGCTTTCTTAACTTTCCTCGAAACATACATTTTTTTTACAAAATTTTACGCCGAAAGGAGTGAACATTCTGCATATCTGAAGAATTATGGATTTTGTTACGCGATCTGATTATCGAAACGATTCATATCTGTTGTGGACCTGGGTAAGGCCGAATGAATGATACAGGAACACATGGTTTAAATGAACAAAGGTATATATTATATAATAGAAAGAAAGAGATACACGGAGATATTGCTCTCAACCGCCATTGCCGGTTTGCCTGGGAAGAAGAGAACAAGTGTCATGTGCTTCCCGTATTTATAAGGTGGACGAGTCCATTAGTTCTCCGTAGGTAGGTACGGCACCATAACAATATCAAAATTATTTACGTTAAAACATTAGCGCACTAGCTCCTTTTTAAGAGATGAAGAATTATTAACCATACTAATGCAACATTGATATTTTTAGAGATACCTCTAGTTATTCATAAAGATTGAATCCTCTTCAAAATATTACACTTACTGTCTGATGTGTATTGGCAACACTTATGTCTCACTTTTCAGTATATAAGTACTTGGTAAGTTACCCTCATAACCAACCCATTTATATATAGTGTTCTAACAATCCTATAAAGTCAAGTAATCTTGTATGTACCATTCTGAGTTTTGATTACAATTGTGTAAACACAAACTCTCCGTTATATTAAGAACTAGCAGAAAAACCAGATGTTGTTCGCGATTGAATGAGGATCACTACTATGTACTTTTTCACTATGCTCATAACACCATATTACTTTCTTTGTTGTTACTGCCCTATTTCCACCGTTTCGCCCCTTGCTATAGTTATAAGAAGTTTAAATGTTGGCAACCCTCTGAATCAGTGTCTTATACACATGGTTTAAATTTCATTAAACTAATATATACGTATTTTAATTTTCTATGGTGTTCTGCCCCAATGGATCCCTTAGATATTCGGCACATAGGCTGTAACGTAGATATTAGGATCCCATATGACATGCATGTTTGAAATTCACATATTATTTCCATCAGTCTCTTGCAAGCAAACGGACAAGTTATTCTATTAATTAAATGGCTAACTATAAAATAAATGACTGTGATTTATATGATACTAGCAGAGCTACCGGGCGTTGACCGGGGCAATAGTATATTTCTATAAAAAACTTATATCTCTCTACGTCATTCTATCTGTCTTTCTATCTGTAGATTCCCCCTTTCCCGGTTTTGGTCCCTCTCTCCCAAACCCTTTATTTCTCCTCCGCCCATCGCATTCCTCTCTAGCTGGACATACACACAGGCAACTCTCATTTATATAGATTTCTTAAGGAATGACTCGACATAAAGGAAGTAATTCTTTGATAAAAAATCAGAGTTACTGTCCTTTGGGATATAAATTGGCTGACAAATCGACACCGCTGTCAAAAATTGGGCCAGTTGACCCCTACAGAATGAATTTTTTTCAATGTTCGATATTATTCAACCAGAACTGTGTGGCTGTTTTTTTTAGCTGGAGCTACACACATACACTCACACAAACAACTTCCCTTTATAACTACTTAACGTTGCTCTGTAATGTATTTACTGGCAATTTTGTTTGCTTACCTTTTTAAAATGATGCCGTCTTTTCTTCCTAAGTCATTCCCAGAGAAAGGCAGAAAGTATGCAATCGATTAATACAGAATTAGGCCCCTTCTTTTACAAAATGTTAATTTCTTTTTCGAAACAGTTATTAAGTACGTATTTAGTATCAAATAATATTGTATTTACAAAAGATAAATTAAAGACAATTTTTGCTGACATACATGCGTTTATATTATTGCAAAATAAACTATTAATTCAATAGACTCGGTAACAACTAGCAGATATGGTTTATAGCCTCGCACGGAACGAATTAGTTCATACATGTGTTTTTTTATTTATGGAAGATAAGCAGAGTAGATACGATGATAATTTATAAATAGAAATAGTAGTTATGTGCAAAAGAGACGAATATAAATCGGCTAAGTCTTGGCAAGTTTATAATAATGCATTTGCATAGACGTGTCCATTTTATTACTGTACTAGCAAATATATGCTCCCTCCGGTCACATATTTTGCTATACTGGGAGGATGTCATGATGAACGAACTACCTACACTGCCTCTCAGAGGAGGAGATAATGCCTGGCAGGATCCTAGCATTACACCAAAACATATACTACAATAGCGGGTCTAAAATAGAGGAGAAATAGCCTGGGAGGATCTTCCCCATAAAGAACAACATAAAAGATACTATACTACCCCCTAAAAAGGAGAACGTAGTATCTGTGAAGATGGTCTCATGTCAACAGAACACATACTACATCATCCATCCTTCAAAGAATAATATAATACCTGGGAAGACTACATCCACCGTACAAAAGGAGGAGATAATTCCTGGTCTTATTACAACAAAACCGATACTACACTGCACATTCTATTAAAAGATAGTACAATAATAAATTAAATCAGTTTTTTTTATATTCATTTAAAAATGCCAACACATAAACACATTTTATTATAGTTCTTTGCCCTTTTGGCTACGATCAAAGTGTAGTATCTGTTCTCAACATTCTAATGACATTAGACCTTAATTTAAAAAAAAGACAATATCTAAATAATAATACAGCGTCGTAGAAGAAAGGAAAGAGGAAAAGAGCGGAAAGGGCAGAAAAAATAATACGCCGTCGTAAAGGAAGGGGAGGTGGGACAGAGAGGAATGGGGCAGATACATTAGCCAGCCAAAGAGAGATAGAGACAACCAATCAGTAGCAAGCTATCTACGGTCATCTTCCTTTTCTCTTTCTCCCTTATGCCGAATCGATAAGGTAAAAATTCTCGCAATCGATCTTATGATTATTTTTTTATGTTATCATTTTTTATTAACTCATTTTAATTAATTACTAATAATATTGACGAAACAATTGCACATATGTAGATAAGATAGTGCAATGGACTTAGAAATAAATAACATCAACTATTAATTAATTATTAAGTGATAAACAAATAGATATGCAAAGTAGACTCTCTAATAACTGTTCTTCGATCATTCGTCTCCAGTATATATATATATATAGAGAGAGAGAGAGAGAGAGTATTACAAATTACTATCTATATTATTGATTTAAGTAGCATTTCCCGTTTTGATTTTAATATAGAAAGGATGAATGAAAATTTTTTTTACATTTATTCATTTAAATAATGTAAACAAAATATTTCAAAAAACGTCTGATATATATATATATATATATATATATATATATATATATATATATATATATATATATATATATATATTGTTGTAGACCCGTGCTAGGGGTCACAAAGATAACAACTACAAATTGTGACAGGTTAAAATATACAATGTATTTATTCATAGCAATACAGTAACGCCACTAAATATGGTAGGAGATGACCGGATTCCTACCATGCGGTAAAACATGAATAGGAATGTCCTCTGTTTGAGTCTTTGCAACCATGGTATTTATTATAGATGGTTGCCTCTATTAGTTCTTCAATAGGGGTGATTTGTACCCCACAACATATATATATATATATATATATATATATATATATATATATATATATATATACACATAATATATATATATGTATATATATATATATATATATATAATGAAGTATAATAACGCAAACTTACATAATCATCGATGCAATAATTTATTTCAACCTTGTGGTTTTTTCAAGCATCCGATCCAGACGATTACATTTTTGAAACCGAAAGAAAAGAGTTAAATTCACACTCGACAATTCAAATATAATTGTAGAAAGAGGTGGTAACAACCCATCCAATACATATTTAGAGAGAGGGGGAAATTGAAGCATCTCTTATCCTTAAGTCTTACTTGGGAGGAGGAATAAAAAAATACTACAGATACTGAAGGGGAGGAAGGGGGTCATGTTTTTCAAAGGAATCGGGTCGTGTCAAAAATTAGCAGTATTAATTCTCATCATTGTTTTATGACACCTACTGACTAGCGATAAATGTATATTGCGAGTGGAAGGAAACAAACCTGAAGTAAATTTTGACACAATCTCACTCACACGCATATAAATACGTACACATCCTATGTACATACATACACACATCACCACCAACACACAATCATATACAAGCATACACACACACACACACACACACACACACACACACATATATATATATATATATATATATATATATATATATATATATATATATATGTCAAACACACACTTAGTTTGAACGACCGGCCACCCTTTCAAACTAGGTCAAATCACCTCAAAGAAATACTGAATTATCAAGCCATGTTGGAAAAGCGAGAATAAGACCGAAAATCGAAAAAGAAAGAAAGTAAAAAGAAAGATATAAAAAAAGAACAATCTAACTGCTATACGCGTGTTAAAAAACTTTAAGTTAGTCTGGATGTAACATAGATCCACCACTTCATTCTGAAGTAAAATCAGCGGACAGCTGAGTTGTCGGCAGCGAGTGAAAGCCGTCTAAAGCGTCCAAAGATTCAAACATCAGCAGACAAGGTTTTGGCCTTTGTATTTTTGGATGCGCAATGTAATTTGTTCATCGATTACCTAGGGAATTAAATAACTATCCATAGATAGCGAACATTAATCATTAGTGGTGCATTTGAATGAACAAAACGACAACAAAGAAGTAAAAATAAGTTTTCTTTCACCAGGACAATACACTGTGTCACCAGTCAATCTCAAAATCGAGAAAACTATATGAAGTGCATTTAGAATTGCTTCCTCATCCATCCTATTTCCAGATCTGGCTGCCAGCGACTACTCGATGTCTGCAGACCCTACAATCATGTTCAAAAACACGTGTTAGCTCCAACTTCCAATCGTTCTACAAAAAAGTCATAAACTCATTAGAAAAGCGTGTGAATCAGCGTATCACCCAAGAGAGGGATTACTTTTATGAATAAAGTCGAATTCAGTCTAACACTTGTTGTTTTATTAGTTAATAACATGTTATGTGTTATTTATATAAGTATAAAGGAAAAACTAAATATGAAATATAAAAAAATAAGTACATTAGAAAAATGAACAGACTGTAACGCTATATCACGGCTCTTCAATGTGGCTAGACCAACATGTATTTTAAGCTAAATCTAAACCCAGCTTTACTTCACTTCATTTTTCTATCCTCTATCAGTGAATGAGAAATCTTTCCAGACTGAGTCAATTTATATCTCTGTTCCCATCCAGAGTGCCTTTTTGTGGGGATCTGGATTGTCTCCACATTAATTTTTTTTCTTTGTGTCTAGCTCTGTCATCGTGTGGAGCTAAGTAAATGGAAACATTACGCTTTTAAGAAAATCTTACTACAGAGAGTTAAATGTAAATGCTTATATTTTATATTTTTAACATTTGAGAATTCTCTGTTATTTGACAAACATCCATGCATTTGGCTCAAGAATTATACTTATATAGTAAGATAATTTTGAGTGAAACGATTAACGAAAAATCAAAACACGACGATACTTCTTTAAGCCTTACTATCTGAAGACCATAATAAAAAGTAACGGTTTTAGAAATGAAAAAAAATAATGTTACCTGTTTTATTTATTCATCTCTATGAAAAAATCAGATTTAAGGCGAATTTCTATGTCGCGTTATGCCACGTTGAATACTGGTCGGAAAATGAGAAAGATATAGCAGCAAAAAAGAAATAATCGATACCAAAAAGTTACACTTTTTTTAGTAAAATGCCGACATTCTTTGTAGCACCTTCACCCCTCCGGCATTCATCTTTACGAGCACTCGCTAAAAAGAGAAAAAAGGCAAAATGTCAACTTACTTCGATTTCGAGTCTTACTTTCATAATTTATTTTGTTCTCTTTTGATCGATGACGTAACTCTGTAAATTCTTTTTAACATATTCCTCAAATCGTCATACCTGAACATACAAAAAGTAACATTCCATATTTTATTTTGTCTCAACCTCTGAATTATCACAACAATCAGAGTCGCATTCTAAAACGCGACGTCTACCCACACGCCTGACTGACATCTTGTTACCAACAAGGTTTAAATTCTTATTTTCTCTCCTGTTTTTTTTTCGGTAACATCTGGGTAATCTCATTTGTTTCTTTTTTTTAAGTTAGTGTCTCCCGAAGATATCTTCCGCCGTTGCATTTATAGAAAGGAGGCCGGAGGTGTAGATCACATTGGACATCTGTTCTATTCTGAGAGAGGCAATACTTAACAGATAAGGCCTAGACTGAAATGTTTTCTGTTTGCTGAGATGACGTTTGAGATGCAAATCTGATGGCGATGTCTGTCCCTTGTTGCTGTAACTCGAGAATAAAAAAAAACAAGTTGGTAAATGACACATGAAGAATACAACCCCAGAGCCATGTCGTTAAGAAATAGAAAGGCAGATTGTATGGTAGGGTAGGATTTCGAGCGAATTGTCTGGCATAGTTCGGTTAGTGTTTATACTAGTGTTTGCAATTCATGGCTCGCTCGTTACTTTTGGGGCGTAAATTAATATGCCAAATTTGTCTGTACAGACTAAATTTTCCCAGCCGAGTTACACGTTTGGCACACCGGCTATCACCAATATACAAATAAATAATGATCACAAAACATCACTAGAGTTCACATTTCTCGCCCGGCTATCAAAGAAAACTTGTAGATACATGACCTGGCCCCTTCCAATTTAAAATATGAATAATATGACGGCTTTTATAAAATATGTTGTATTGATTTATTTCATATCATACCATACAATAATTTGATCTGTAATGAGATCTTCAGTTTCACGGATGCATGGGAAATCTCGCCTGATGAGCTGAAAATACCACACGTACACGGTTCCGCGGTCAATGGTCTACATCCATATAGTATGATATAAAATGAACTATATATGAGACTATGACAAACGTAATTGAGAACACTGCTCTTATTTATCCTAACACATAGTATTATCTCTATTTATATAAAGCTAGGTATGTGGATATGTTGATACATTTATATTATACCATCCACTCCTAAACTAATTAACTTATCATTATGCATTTTGAAAGGCGTAATGGTGGTCATATAGGTTATATTTAGTTAAATTTAGTTTTATGCTAAGAAGATAAGGAGACGTTAAAGCCGTTAAACCTTTTGTGAAAATTCAGATATTTCCGATTTTTTGTCCGATCGTAACTATTGATATTATACACCAATCAATAAACAGTCTGCAAATTTCAGTCTATTTGGACTATTTCAACGGGGTTTAGGGACCATAATATGGGCACAACCTTCCATTAGAAAATATTTCAGATTTACATTAAATTGTATCTACAGGGATTAAACACCAATTAAGCAAGTTTCCCTGAATTTAATTTCTTCTAAATACCCTTAAATATGCTTATCTTTAAATGTAACATATTTTTTAATATCAAAATCAAGTAATGGATTTTGATCAAAATAGGAATAAGGATCGCAGATGAAAGTTTTAGTGGCATTATGTCTTGATTTTAATCCTTGTAAGGAGAAAATTCAGTAGTGTAAAACTGTTCTGTTCGAGGAATTGATTTTACTTGTCCTGGGACGTGTATTCCGTTAGTACTGTATATATATATATATATATATATATATATATATATATATATATATATATATATATATATATGTGTGTGTGTGTGTGTGTGTGTGTGTGTGTGTGTGTGTGTATTAAGCAAAGAACGGCACAGGAATCGTGGTACCGGTTTGTGTCGTTTTCGAGTGGTGTCAGGGCTATTCTACAACTTTCAGTGATGCGTTGGAAAAGTTGTTCAAGACAAAATGGAAGACATTTACACAGAAGACGATACAGTAGCCAAGCACCTGTCTAAATTCACCTTGAATTGTTGCGTTATTGCTGCATTTATTACCTCTCTTCAAGTATATTCCAAGTTCCAGGGATCCTGATTGAGAAGGCGGCCTTCCTCCGGGGCAGTCGACTTCGGCAGTGAAATAGTTTTTGTGATGCCCGTGTAGACCACTTTTTAGTGCAGGACTGAATAATAGGTCGTGAGGTATATCGTAATGACCATTGAGAAGATTGTAGGCCAAAATGATATCACCGCGTAATCGTTGATTCGATTGACCACATAATAAACGAGACTATCAGGCTATGGTAATGGTAACTAACTAATATAAATAAATCTTCAACATAAAAGCTAAAACAATGTATACTCCTGACAAATTCTACATCGTGTACTTGAACATATTTGGCTGGTGAGAAGAGTGTTCCTTGTTCAGCATAATGCATGCTCAACTGTAGTGCAACTCATCTGCTGAGCTCGTTTGATAATCAGATGATAATATGACGTAATCTATATTTGAGATCTTTCCCCTATTATATATTCTTTTTATCTCATTAGCCTTTCACTAACAAACATATACTACTACTACTACTACTACTACTACTACTACTACTACTACTACAATATTTTAATTTTCTTCTTTATTTACGTCATTTATGTATCTCCGTTATCTTCTTACTCTCCGAGCTGGAACTGCTGCCCTGCTACTCGTACTTTTTCTATTTTCCTCTTCCAACAACTTGTATCATACCTGACCAAGCATGCCTCTGTATTTGTTATATACATTGTTAAATATTCTAAGATTTCCAAATTATTTTTCATAGATATTTTGAAATGCTAAGTTACACCTGCTGTTGAGGTTTTGTGTTTGTTTGTTTTTCAGGCATAGTCGTGTAGGTCTTATTATATGCCACAGGTTCGTAATTCACGCCCTGGGTCAGAGGTAAAGATTTCGTAAGGGTGAACGGTTAATAATTATTTATGAATTCTTCGACAATCTGTCAGTATGTACACGGCCGTCTCAACAACGAGTAAGGAAGTGGATCTCAACAGAATTAAAAAGAAATGTTTCTGCTTTAAAACAAACATACACGCCCACATACTTTTAGCATTACATCAATTAGAGATTATATACGTTGTTGATACATATAAAGTCGAGGCGACTTTTAAAACAGCAAATGAATAAATGAAATCCATATCACATATATAAAATGAGAAATACTTAATAACCTACCTAAATATTCATAAAGTAAGGCCTGTATATATATATATATATATATATATATATATATATATATATATATATATATATATGTATACATACATACATATATATATATATATATATATATATAAATAAATCCCTTAAACATTTGAAATAAAGAAATGTCTGAATAGTTACTACAAAAACGCGTAAATTTCCAAATGTCTAATCACTTGAGTACTAATCAACTATAAACACTCTAAGGCTTTTGAATTATATATACTTTATCTTAATTGTGTTGTTTGAACGTGTTACCTAATAAACATGCATTTTGTTTAATGTGCTCACATCCTCACACTATAATATCTAACACTCTAAGTTCAATTGTCAATTTCTAATCCCCCATTCTTCAATATGGCTAATTATCTCTGCATTCTCACTGAAAAAGGTAAAAGGTAAAGGTCGCATAGCCTGGACGCCGACATCGCACACTGCCCATGGCCGTAGCGGCGATGATTTGTTAAGAATCACCGTGTCTATGGCACAGCATATGGAAGGCGGAGCCCATCCCTCTCCTTCCACTGCCTTGAACCTTCCCTGAGTTTTAGTCAGGTACCCATTTACTGCTGGGTGGACAGAGGAAGTTTTCAGACCCGAAAATTCGCATGCCCTGAGTGGGATCGAACCCGGGTCGTCCAGCCCAAAGACAAGTGCTATAACCACTCGTCCACAGGCCCTCCCTATGATAGTCTTTACTAGTGTTCTAGTATCTCCTACCTGAACCATTTACTGATATTCCTCCCTGCTTTGCCAAATCTATTACAACAGCAGATATTAAGATCTATTTTTACTCCCTACCAATGAACTATATCTAAGCCACCCCCATCCTAATTCAACTTACGCGTCAGTCAGCGTATCTCTCTTTCAACCCTTTCCTTCCACATCTCCATCTACCCATCCCTAACTATCACCGGCTTTGAATGTAACCTAACTATCTCATCCCCTCTCTTGAAGCTGTCAGATTAACATTTACGAACTCACAGATCTGCTTCTTTATGCAGTCTACTTAAACTTCTACACTATTTTGGACTCTAATCTTTAAAAATGTATTTGCGAAGGTCTATGGAAGAATTAAGATGACGTTAAATCTCCAGCCTATACCTTAACCAATCTTTTTTATACGGCAGAACCACCTACTATTCTGATGAATTAATTCCTCCTGGATCTACAACATTTGACCCCATTGATGCATTCTTCAAGAACCTTCCAACGGTGAATGTTTTTCTTTCCAGTCTAAACCTTTTTTTCACTGGAAATATTTTGCATTTTTGACACTCATTTTACGCACTTATATCTACATTTTATGACTCTTTCAAATAATGACTTTTGGTTTATTCTTCACCAACTTATCTATCTGTTTAAATTCATCTGATGATAAAAAACAATTCTTTGATAAGCCTGGCTTAAGGAAGGAAAATATATATTCTTTTATTGAACATACCTTGTTTTGAATAACTGAAGATGTAATGGATTTGTCATTCTTACATTTTTTGTTTCTCTTCATCTATCTATCTATCTATCTATCTATATATGTATATCTATCTGTATCTCTCTCTCTCTCTATATATATATTTATTTATATGTAAATTAAATTCACCATCGAACATCCCAACACCTCAGGCTCTCTCTCACTTCTAGACTTTAAACTCAGCATTAATGACGACGGATCTCTCCACACTACTTTCTATAGAAAACCCGCCTGCAGGAACCTCTTCATCCACTACAAATCCGCACTTCCCCTCAAATCCAAAATTAATTACGCACAAACCGAAATCACCCGCATACAGGACAAATGCTCGTCTACTTCCGATAAAAGAACACACACCGAAGCCTTCCACCAAACCCTATTAACCAACGGTTTCCCCCTCACTACCATATCCAGCCTTACCAACACCAGAAGACATAGACCACGCACACTCACCAACACTTGCTTCCTTAAACTCACCTTCTTTAGCGACCGTATCACTTCCGCTATCCGCAATGCCATACGTAGTGAGAACCTTAACATACAACTTTCTCACACAGGCACTTCTCTCCGACAACATTTATCCAAAAAAAAACACTACACCCCCGACCCCTGCTCTCTAGCTAATTGCCCCATCCCCAACACTGGCAGCTGCCTCCGCACCTATATAGTATACAACCTACAATGCGCTAAGTGTCAAAAGTTCTACATCGGTAGTACCGTTAGGCCTCTACACCAACGCATTAAAGATCATCTAAACACCCACATTTCTTCATTCCACAAACACTTAATATCATGTGGCAACACACATCGCTCTATTAGTGTCCGCATCCTCAACCCCGTCCGCAATATTGGCCAGCTTCGAAGTTCAGAAGCTATTCTTATCTCTAAATTTTGTCCAACTCTGAATAACAGATTTCAGTTGTCTTCCCCTTTCATCCTCTGATTCTTACATCCTCACACTCCCACCCCAACTTGCTTGCCTTTGTCTCCTCTTTATTTGCCAGCGCAACCCACCCCACACCTCAATGCCTCTTGTCCTGTTGTTAATTTTTTACATGTTACATGTTTGTAAATAAAACATTTTAATTATGGACATAAATGTAAATGTAAACAGGAATGGAAGAATATACACTTTATTTACATATATTTAGGCCTTGTGTATGTGTATACATATATACATGTATGTATATATGGGTGTGTTACAGTACTGTAGGGCCCCATTATGCAAGGCACAGTAGGTTAACTAGTATCAAATAGCTAATTTTGTTATTGAAAAATAGGTTTTGTTTCTGGACTCAGAAGTGAGTTCAGAGAAGTGTTTGATCCAAGAATAGTCATAATAAATTTAGACACCTGACGTGACCTTTGAGTCAGAGATCAGAATGAGTCGTTTTTGTCCCCATCTCGTGCGTGGGAATGATGATTACGTCACCACGGAGAACAAGAACTTAGCTTTTTAGAGTCAGTTCGCCATGGGCGCTCGAAACGACAACGTCGTTTCGGAAAAGCGAGCGAAGTTTTCCCAAGAATGTAATCGCTCGCGATAAGGGCTGTATCCAAAAGAGATCACCATGGAAGCTTGTGGCGAGCGCATGAGGTAGCTCTCGAATGCAAGAGCTCGGGTGTGAATCGAAGAGATATGGGCCAAAGCTACTAAGAAAAACTAACAGCGTCTAACGTCCCACACAGTACGAACCTAGGAAGATGTGAATGAAGAACCAATAATGGAAACCCCTCCACTCGAATGAAAGCATGAAATAAAAAGAACAAAAGAAATCTCTCAGAAAATCCGACTTCGAGTGTCTTTGTCCTCCGCTTAAAGATAGAGTTTGCCCACAAAAACAGGTACCACGCGGCGATCACAGCCAGCAACAAGACGAGGGCCAGCGCCGAACGAGATCTACAAAGGTAACTTTCTTATAATGTAAAATATCTGGAAACTGTGTTTCAAAGTGACTTTTGGACTCTTGAAAAATGTGTTTAGAAATCTGTTTAAATGACTCTTAAGAAAAGTGTGTTTAAGGTCCCTGTTGAAAAATGACTCTCCAAAATGTGTTAAAATTACTGAGAAACATGTTTGCTTAAAGAATGACTATGAGAATCTCTATGAAAATTGTATCATCAGAAGTATTAAGAAAAAAGATTGAAATCACTATTAATCCTCTCGTGAACATTTCGCGTTATTTTCGGCCGGAGAGGATGTAATAGCGAACTGTGAGGTGATTTTGGAGAAATGCCTCAGTCGGAAGGATTTCTGCCTGTAGTAATAAATAAGCTTTCTCTCCCCCCCTTTGAGTCCCGTGACGTTTAATTTCAGTAACTATGCAACAGATGCTT
Source organism: Sepiola atlantica (assembly GCA_963556195.1). Taxonomy (NCBI): domain Eukaryota; kingdom Metazoa; phylum Mollusca; class Cephalopoda; order Sepiida; family Sepiolidae; genus Sepiola; species Sepiola atlantica. The sequence goes on along the minus strand of OY744541.1, from coordinate 43,178,018 downwards.
CTTTTTGGTGCTTAGTGACCAGCTGTTTCGACATGGAACAGATTGAATTCGAACCATGGGTACTAACAACGTTTGCGGTCTAAAATAAAAAATTAAATATTAAAAAAAAAAAGAAAAAAAAACACGTTCGGTCCGAAAAAATAAAGGGAAAAAGAAAGAGAGAGAGGCAGAGACGGACAGAGTCGGAGACAGAGAAAAAGTGATATGCCGATGAGTTAAATGATTTAGTAAAAAGAAAAAAAAAAAACAGAAAAAACACGATTGGATTTTTGAGGTAACAAAACCTTAAGGAAGAATAGGTTGTGGTTTTCATTTACGTGTTAATTTGTGTTTTAAATGTATTTTTTTATTTTACGTATATGTTGTGGGTTGCGTTTGATGCAGAAAAAAATGAGAGAGAGGATAAAAGTGAGAGTGATGAGTTATATGTCGGTAGAGAGAGAGACAGTGTAAAAGAAAGAGGTTTAGAGTTTTTCGAGTCGCGACTAAAGACGACATTGTCGAGTGAAGCCCATTTTTCCTTTCTTGACAAGAGCACCAAGGAAGGATATTTTTTTTCTTAAGCTGAGTTGTTAACACTGTGGGTTTCCAGACGCGCGGTCTTAAGAGACATTTTATCTTTCGATTGAAAAACAAGCCGGACAGCGGTCAAAGGGAAATCACTCGGTTGGAACGAATTATTCCATCTTTCGATTAGACGGCCTTTCAGCGGGGCTTCCAAGTAATCAAGACAGCAAAACCCTTTGTAAAAGAAAAGAAAAACCCAAGAACGACTATTCTTTTAAAAGAAAAAGAAAGTACATGAATTTTCGAAGAGAAGATTGAGACACGAACAATCCATATTCATTCTTCTTCCACAGGCGAAATAAAGAGGAAATAAAATTAATAAGTTCAGTATTCCATCGTGTTTTGAATTTCTTCTATCTTGGCTCCCTGAGTGACCGAGCATTGCAACAGGTGTATTCTCATGTGTCTGTATGTGTATTCGGATACATTTGTAATCCCTTAATAAAGTTTGAAATTTAATAAAATAAAATAATAATACAAATTTAAAATAGAAAAAAAAAAAAAAAAATAAAATAAATAAAAACAAGAAATTATAATAATAAAAAGAATAAATAAATATATTGATAAATAATAATAACAAAGGAAAATTAAAAAAAAAATAAAATAAATAAAAAATAATTAAAAAAAAATTAATACATAAATAAATTGAATAAATTTATATAAATTTAGTTCTAGGAGTATTATACCCTTGAAATACCCTTAAATAAAATAAATATGTATTTAGATATTTACACTTTATATATGTATATGTGTGTATGTATTTTTATCCCTTAATCCACCCCCTCTCTTCAAACGTTTCTTCTTATTCCCCCTTCCCTCCGTCCCAACAGTTCCTTCCTACCCTCATGACATTAATTCATTCCACAACTGAGTTAGATTTCTCCTACAATTTCAAATCTCATTTCTAAACATATTTTTCTTAGTTATTCCCCTTTGTTTGCACATATTATAATAATAACGGCCCACACGTGAATTTAAATTTAGAATTGAATAAATAAAGGAAAAAAAATCATATAAAATAAAATATAATAAAATTATAATAATTAGTATATAAATAAACAAATGTTAATAACATGTTAACTTTAGCTGAATAATTATTTAATTAAATTTTGACATTTTCTGCGTTCCTACTCCCAATAGTCTGCTGCGGTGTTTCTATGGTTTGATACCGGTTTTTTCCCGTTTGTTCGACCCTCTCGGTCTTTTATTGTTGTCTTTTGATAAGGAAAGTTTTTCTTTCGAAAATTTAAGATTAACTTTTGCCTAACTTTTTATTTACAAGACAGTATTTACTATTCTGGTACTTAATCAGTTTTTAGTGAAATTATTAATAAATCGTTTTGAGATTCGTTTTCTCTCATCGTTTATTTCTGTTCACTCTTTCCACCTTCCGGCAACTACATCGCATTGCTACAGCCTCGGACTACTAACCTGGACTTATATTTACCAGCAATGCTTCAAGCAAACTACAATCTCCTTTTATATATATATATATATATATATATATATATATATATATATATATATATATATATATATATATATAATGCGGGGTTTCGAATCGCATGCCCGGTAGTGAATAGTTATATCTCTATACTGATGAGTCCTGGTTATAAAGGATGAAACCAATACGTACATAGATAATACACAAAACAAATATTGATTATATATATATATATATATATATATATATATAGATATATCGTTGATCTATCTCAATAGTCTACTGTATTCTGCCCGCTTTCTAAACTCACATATACAAATTCCCGGTAGATGTGGGTATAGAGAGATAGATTTCGAAGTCTAGGCTGATTTTATGAACAGGATTACCGCCCTACGACCGTCTGAAATTACTACTTCCTACACTAATGATAGCAATAAGCTTGAAATAATGCCAGCGTCTGTAAGTAATACTACTTTAATATTTGTTTATCAATATTGTTATAAAGTCCCTTTAAGAAATTAATGTTCAGCACGGCCCGGGTACTTAAGAATAGACTTTCACTTAGCTTTATACAAAGTTCCGTAAACGTCTGTTGAACCCTATTGATTGTCTACTGTCTTATGTCCGCTTTTTAAAGGCACAAAGAAAACTTAATTCCCCCTTAATGGCAGGGTAATTATTGGTGGCCGTGGGGATAGAGCGATAACTCGCGGAGTCTAGGCTGATTCTGTGAAATGGGTTTGCTCTTACGCCCGTCTGCAATTATCACTACCCACACTGATGATAGTAATAAGCCTGAAACGCCAGCATCCGTAGGTAATATATATATATATATATATATATATATATATATATATATATATATATATATATATATATATATATCACAAGACTCTTAGCTGCGAATCAGTGGCGATTTGTGATCGGAGTTCGCGCCCGCCGACCGTCGGAAATAAAATTCCTGCACTAATCATTGCGTAAGCATGAGACATCGATGTCTGTAGGTAATATATATATATATATATATATATATATATATATATATATATATATATATATATTGCCACGCAGTTCGTATACATTATATATGAATAAGCAAGTCCGCTTGAAGACGATTGAGAGAGTCAATCGAAAGTACTCGAATAAAATACTGAACAAAAAACACCGACGGATCTTAAATCCGCAAATTCGTCAGAGATACGCGAAGGGTTATCCGACTGATTAAGAAATAAAAAAAGACTAATTAAAAAAAAAATTCCTTGCTATGCAGTATAATTTGTCTAAATATCTAAATACACACACAATATATATATATATATATATATATATATATATATATATATATATATATATATATATATATATATTGTATCTGTATTTAGGCACGATGTTTTAATTTAGAGTAACTTTATTCCATACCATTATATATATATATATATATATATATATATATATATATATATATATATATATATGTGTGTGTGTGTGTTTTCTTTTTTAAACTAATACATATATTTTTTTTTAATTATAGTTCTCATAATATCTGAAATGTATCTAATTGTAAACTCAATGAAGCTTTAACACAGGATTCAAACCATATATAATAAAGAAAAAAATAACCGCTAATATTAATTTACTGAGTGTTTCGGGAACGTACGGGGTCTTTTCTTCTAATAGAGAAATTTCCATCTACTAGCAGGAATTATTTAGGTTAACTTCGTAAATATTAGCTTTGCAGCTATCGTTTGAGAAATCTTATTCGTGTGTTTTCTCGAGCGTGAATATCTTATTGACGGTGGTATTTAAAAAAAATTCTGAAGTTGTCACTTCTTTTCCTAAGTGAATATTTTACCTTTATATACTTCAACTTGCAGAATATTTATCAGATATTGACCACTATTTTCACCCTATTTTCCCCTCCAGTAGTTTTCTTGTTACATGTTTTTCGCTATTAGACAACATACACTGCAACTCTTTGAAAAAAAAACTATACCTATACGATTTTTTGCCATGAAACATGCGTAAGAGATAGGTATGAACTTTATATTTGAATGAATTACTTCTGTATGTGATGGTTGCCAGTCATGTTGAATCACCCAAGATACTATATCTAAGGTTACCACTACCCCTAGAGAGGGGGCCAAAAAAGGTGCAGCGATTTCGGTATGGATCCCAGGTTATATGATATGCATTTTCTATTAAAACCTCACCCCCTTAGTGATAAGAAAAGCATGTTATGCCTTTTCGGCTTACCCTGCTGTGTTGCACTCAACCCGATTCTGCTTGACCAGTGAAAAGGAGCGGTCGTGTTTTTTCGGTACCATATGACAGTAGAACCCATTGCTTATTCTGTGGAATTGTTACTCCGAAAAATGACCTAAAACGAAAAAGAGACGAAAGGATTTTCTATGTGAAGACAGATGCATTTGTTCAAACTATATTGGTCCATTGCAACACCAGAGGGGATGAGTGGGCCACTACTGTTCAAAGCTAGATCGAATATTTTGGTGATGATCTTCACGCAGCAGATAACGATATCATACCTTGTCACTAAAATGGGAGAATACTTTCGTCGTAGTAAATCTACAACGTACGGAAATTAATACATCAATGAAAAGCTGCTTAGTCGATATGAGAACTCTATATTTGTGACTGAAGGCCGTAGGGACGTCAAACACATTATGACATTTAGGGAAAAACCTGTAACATTCTTCGTGAATATTACAATTCACTTCGGGAGGACGATGAGGAAGCACAGAAATGAGAAATTCTCCAAACCGCAGTAAAACTCATCAAAGTGATATCAAGGCAACAGTTGCGCTAATGGGGGATACGTATCCAACAACCGCCGAACTGGTACTAGCAAACGCATAAGATGTTATCCCAGCGAGTTTGCGGTACTTGCTGCAACATCGGTTTGCTGGAAAGACACGTCCAGAAAGGTTGCTGGCATCGGACAAGCAGTCATTTAAGCAGTGCGCCCAAGAGCTGTTATTGCTCCTCTATAGCTTGGCGCTGCGGTGAAAATGCACAACTCGTATAGATCACCATTCTTGATTGATAGTCTTTTAACCATGCGATTTGCGTCATCATATCCAGAGATACAAATGTTTGCTTCAGATGTGTTAAGCGGTGACATGAACATTCTTGGTCAGTCCCTGTATTTTGCAATCACATGAGGGAAGCAAGTCAGTCATGATATACCACGACAAAAACGGTCGCCTTGAAGATTGTCGAAATGACGAAGATCGACATTAGAGACTATCGCCTTTCAAAGCATGTCAACCGTTGCTTAAATTTTCTGTCGGTCCCATACACATCTGATGTCTGTGATCGCAAAATATACATTTTTGGGGAATTGTCTTTTCGCTTCTACAAGAGTACGACCAGTTGGCTAGGCATGATGCACCTGCTGCATATGGAGTGCACACATCCGGGAAAATATTCGATACAATTTCTCCCAATGATAGACATAAACCCAAGAGATAATGTATCTTGCCCACCCTAGATTACCTATACCATCTATCGTTACAACACAACATGCCGACTATCATAACTTTTGTTACCCCACTGTTTTGGAAGGTGTCTGAAATCGTGAACGCTGCTACAGATGATAGTCTAATGAAGCAGTTTGTAATGACCTATTGTTTCTGCATGCTTTTACAGTACATGATTCGATGTCCAGTGTGTTCGGGATTGGAGAGAAGTCGGGGTTCCAGCGAGTTATCAAAAGTGAAAATACAATGAAATACTGTTTAAAAGCATTCTCTCGACCAAAGCAACACAGGATGTTGTGGAAGCCAATGACTCTAAGGCAATTATAGCACTGTTCAATGGAGATTAGAAAGACTCACTGGCGTCGATTAGATACAATATTCTCTGCAAGAAAGTTGCAACGCCAGAACGACTCCATCACACCGTCTCTACCTGTAGATTTCATTCTCTGTGGACTTACTACCAGGTTATGAAGTGGGTTGGATGTATTAATGAAATGGCACTATCTGAGTTGAGATAGAAGGAAAAATGGGACAAACTTGTTTCAGTGATGACATACACAAATCTTGCTCCAGATGAACTGATTCAGACGATTCACTGCAACTGTTTGGAAGGATGCAATACCCTAAGATGTACCTGCAGAAAGCATGGACTATAATGTACCAGTGCATGTTGACATTGCCAAAGTAGCAACTGTAACAATATGAAAAATGCTCAAGTCATAGATAATGATGAGGATGTGGGGGAAGAAGAAGTGTGAACAACTTTGGAGAAACACTATGACTTATATGAATCGGGGATGGGGTAGGAGTAACCATAGATATGGGAAAATGGGTGATTCAACATCACTGGCAACAATTTCATGTGAAAGATTGACCCTGACACATCAGAAATTGCAAGATTTATTGGTTTATCATGAAAACTGACCAAGTTAGTGTTTTCAAACGTAATAGAAAATTACTTGTAAGTCGAAAATATTCAACTTCGAAATTTGAAATGTTTCTATATTCAAACCTTGTCCAACTTTTAGTATGATGTTGAGTAGACCTAACCTAAAATAAAACTAAAACATAACAAAATGTTGCAATTTTCTTGTGTCAGTTTGTGCATTGACCCCTTTAATTCGAACTCCAATAGACAACCACAATGTGTATATATATATATATATATATGTATATATATATATATATATATATATATATACTCTCAAATATATAATAAAATGCAACGTGTATCAATATATATATATATATATATATATATATATATATATATATATACTCTCAAATATATAATAAAATGCAACGTGTATCAATATATATATATATATATATATATATATATATATATATATATATATATATTGCAGCTGTATTTACATGACCAAATGAACAATCAATGCATAACCATACCGTTCATCTGTCTAATCCATTTATTAATCTTCATATATTGTTTAACATCCACAACATAATTTTTCCGTTATTTACACTTCTATAACTTCACATCACGGCGAATACCTGTAATTCTTCATTGTCTCATAGAAAAATGAAATTCTTTTAACATGTTTATATTATGTTTTAAAAACTTATTTATGTTTATTTTTCCAAATGGAATGTTTTTTTTATCTTGTGAATGTTTCGCAGCAGAATCAAGAGAAATACACAGTCGATCCATAAACATGAGAAAAAAGCAGAAAAAAGTTGAAAATGAGCGCTTGACAAATGGTAACGGCAAGTCAAAGTACACGAAACAATACATGAAAGCAACTCGCATGAAAGATGTTGACAAACTTCAGAATCCCATCCTCCAAAGAAACGGCTACTTCCAAAACTTGAAATGGTACGTCTAACTGTCCCTTACAGTTTAATTCAATTACGCTAACATAAACCAACACTGCTCGACAGTTAAAAAAATACCGATGAGAAACACAAATGAAACTTGGAAAATCTTATTAAATAATTAATACATAAGATGAAAATACAAATAAAAATAACCTCTTCAAAAATCTCATAATCCAAAAAAAGTATAGTACGAAACAAACATTGGTTCAAAAAAGACATCCAGCACAAAGCAAAGCACTGTAGAAGAACTTATATAACCTAAAATTAAGATTGAAAAATATTGCCATATGTGAATCAGATTTCATGTTTTTTGCTAAAATAAATAAAAAATATATAGCTAATTAGATATGATTCCTAAGTATTTTTTATATATATTTATTATTTAAATTCATGAAATAAAAGAAAAATTATTACTCTTTCTAATCACTATGTTAATATCGAAGAAATATGGGCCCCAAGAGAGATAACCCTATAAAAAACTCTAGGGTGGTCTCCCTCTAAGAGCAAGTTTTTCATACTTTGTTAAAAATTAGAGTTAGATATTGAAAATTTAAAATAATTAAAAAATAATTAACGATAACTATATAAGGTAAGGTATAGTATAAACTTACATTTTTTTCCCATTTAAAATAGGAAATTATTATATATGTTCTCTGAAGCTTGTAATACAACTGAATTTAGCTTTCAATTTGAAACATTTTGTGATATTATGAAATGTATATACTTAAATATATATATATGAGAAAGGAAGGATGAGAGTAATACGACGTAATGGGAAATGAAAAAGGAAAAAGAAATAAAGGAATAATTTTGTATATGATCATCAACGTTTCGTCTTAATTGTAAGACTTCCCCATGATGATAATTTGAAGAAAAATGTCATGCAACTACATCGAACTATTGGGTTGACATAATGGGTTATAAGGAAAAATAGTAGTCGTGCCCACTGTGTGCGCTGGATGAGTGTCCAGGCTGCGAGAAGTCAGTGGTAGCGAAGAATGAAATGAATATGGAAAGCTTTAAATGGGTACCATTTAGGTCGCAGTGGAAAAAGGGAGGGGTAAGAGTATTAGTGAATTTGCCTTAGGGTGGGAAGGAGGAAAGGGGGCTGAGGTTTTTGTCGTGGTGAGATGTGGCATGGATTTTGAGAGTCTGGGGAAGGGGGAACTCTGTGTGTTTAGCATGATGGTGGTATCATAGTTTTAGATAAAGGTTTGAAGAAATGAAGATAACTTGAAAATGGGCGGGGGGGGTAAAGTGTGAAAGAAATAGTCAAAAGGGTGTGTTAGGTGAGAGGGGAGAAGAGATATTTTTGTTATGAAACTTATTTTAGGCTGGAGGGGGGAGTATTGATCAGGTGGCTATGTAAGGGATGTGTGAGTAGATGGGTGTAGAAGTATGCGGTGAGCATGAGAAGAAATAAAATGATTTAAATTTTGGGGAAGTGATAAGTAGAATGTGGTTTCGTTCAGGATGTATTGAGTGTTTGAGAGTAAATTGAGAGTAAAAGGGGTTTAAATATCTAAATATTTTAAGGATGTATAGATTGTGTTAATGCGTAAGGCTGTTATTTGTGGTTAAGTAGTTTTGATTCGTAGTGGGTGATACTTGAGTATGTGAATTAATATATATTTCGACACTTGATTATTGGGGAAATGGTAGTTTTCTCAGTACCATTGGAGAGCCATGAATATTATAACTCTCCCGTTTTTAAATCTCCGAAACAGTTACATGGTAAACAGCTGATGATCCCCGTGTTAATATTAGACGCTTACGTTAAGGTCTCCTGTTTTTGTTTCACTGTTAGATACTTTACCCCCCTTTTTATTTCATTTACTTACTATTATATTTATTTATGAATTATCCAACGAATGTTAATTTGGATTTTGTTAGTTTCTCTCGGAATATAAACTGCATTTTCCTTTTTTTTTCTTTTTGTTTAAAATTACTCAAAGCTTCTTTAGACTATATATATATATATATATATATATATATATATATATATATATATATAAACAATAATATTTTCATAAATAAATATTAATTATTTTAAATACCTAGAGACATCGATGTTTCATGCTAACGCAATCTTCAGTCTAGGAACTAATTCTCAACGGTCGGTAGGCGCGAACCCCGAACACAAATCGCCACTGATTCGTAGTCGGGGATCATATCCAAACGGCCATCGCCAATTAGTTAGTAATCATAGAGGAACTTTAACTGTAAATAGCGGAAATCGGCGGCTATTTACCAGGCAGTTAGAGTGTCTTACGAAACGTCGTTCGGATCGTGCATATAGCTATTTGTACTGCTTGTTATTAAAGCTACTCGAAGGAGATTGTAGTTTGCTTGAAGCATTGCTGGTAAATATAAATGCAGATTAGTCGTCCGAGGCTGTAGCAATGCGATGTAGTTGCCGTAAGATGGAAAAGTGAAAAGAAATAAACGAAGAGAGAAAGTGAAACTCAAAACGATTTATTAATAATTTCACGAAAAACTGATTAAATACCAGAATAGTAAAAACTGTCTGGTAAATAAAAGTTCGGCAAAGGGTAATCTTAAATTTTCGAAAAAACAACTTTCATTTTCAAAAGACAACAATAAAAGACCGAGAGGGTCGAAAAAACGGGAAAAACCGGTGTCAAACCATTGAAATACATATATATATATATATATATATATATATATATATATATATATATATTTGCCTGGTCGCACAGACTTCAAAAGACAAACTTCCGGACGAATCCACTTTAAGTTTTATAAGGAAATTGAGAAAGGAAGTAGAGATAAAACAACCCCTTTCTTACTTTAATATATTTCCATAATGAGACGTTTTCTGTTTTTTTCTTTTTGCTCTATACTGATTTATACCTTTTTGTTTTTACCATCTATTATTTTCTTAAACTTTTCAGATGTAGACGTTTTTATTTCCCATTTATTATTTCTTGTTTGACCTCACCGATTTAGACGTTATTTTTTATGAATACGAATATAGTGCGAATATTGGCGAAAGATAATATTTCCGTCATTTGATTACGGAGATGTTCGTTGACATAGTATACACACCGTGGAAAACTACAACGTGGTTTTTCCTTGAATTCAACAATTGTTGCAATTATTTGCGTAGCATTCACATAGATCCGCCAACTTTTTTGACCTTCAGAATTTGTCCTATACGCAACTCTGCAAAGGCAACCTGTCTCCACTATATTTATGTTTTTCAATAAAGCCACTTAACAGCTTTAGGAAATCTATCGCAAGTGGTTCGTCGTAATAGGCACTCGAATTGCCTGATCTTGAGACGAAGCGATCTACCGCGAATAAGAAATCAAGCGTACATAATTTGTTGATGAGATGATTGAAAAATGGCGGCTCCGAATCGACTGAAACTGACGACCAAGTCGTCTGCTTGTCAAAAACCAGTAAACAACGCGGGAACCTTTATGGTCGGCCAGGCTTTTAGTCGACCATCAAACAATAATAAACTGAATAATATTTAATGACCAATAAAAGTTAGGTTAGTTGACACGTCATAAAAATACTTTATGCATAAGTATATATTTACGGTTTAAAGTTAACCTTGGTTGTGTATATATGGAAATGTCTTGGAGACATGCAGGCTATTTGCTTCGCTCAGTAAGCGGCTTATTAGTCTTTTAACTAAATGGAAGAGATCATAAAAAGCAGACGTACACTTTCAGTTTATAGAAATGACATTTCAGATTTCCATTAATAAAACTAGAGATTTTATTTGTTAACACTTCAACTAATTCTGTTTAATTGTCTATTTTTGAATTACAAGAAGAACGGAACGGTTCAAACACAATCTCACGTTCAATTTCCGTGCAAGCTGCAAAAGAAAATGAAATAATGAAATAATCTCATAGAATATACAGAATATATAGGTTTCGGACAATATTTGTTCTCAATTTTCAATATTTGTTAATTTTATGCACATCTTTTTAAGTTTCGTTGTCAGTCTTGCTTCATTAAACCAGTGACTATATATAGGAATCTTTACGGTGTGCTATCTTGAAGCATGAAGAAACATGTCATCAGCATCTGTCACGCAAGCATTTAATATTAATCATGTTTATACTAAACTAGCATGAAGACCGGTCGTTGTTTTTGGATTGCATGAGGATCACTACTATGTACTCGTCTTCTCCCGTTCCGCTCTAATATTTTCCAAAGAAGCTGACATGTTGGAAAACTCAATAGATCAGTGTTTTATAATATGGTTTAAATTCCATTAATAACAATAAATTAAATTAAATTTAAAATGAACAGTTATAATTTTAATTTTTTATTGATATATTCTGTATCCTCTGGGCTTGTAAGCGTTTGCCTCAATTTTATGCTAAATTGCTTATAATATGCTTTAAAAAGATATGAACTACACAATTTATATATATATATATATATATATATATATATATATATATATATAAAAAAAAAAAATATAATAACACGAAATCACATAATTGTCGATGCAATAATTTATTTCAACCGTTCGGTTTTTTCAAGCATCACTCAGACAATTACATTTTTGAGACTGATAGAAAATTGAATTTCCCTACTACAGTTCCAATACAATCATAGATGGTGGTAGTAGCAACAAATTTGATACATCTTTTATAGAGAGGGGGAAAATTTAAAACTTATATTTAACTATGGCGGGCGAAGGGGAGGGATCTTTAAGTTAATCAACTAAAAACTGCCATGTCAAAATTATGACACATACGACTTGGCGATATCAACCATATAGGCAATTTTACTCACGCGCATACACAAAACTAAATACGCACACATCATATGCGCACTCACATATATAATCTCACTCGCACATTATCATAATCACATACGCAACTTTTATTCATCTCTAGCCAGAATGCGTCCGGCGAAACTCGTGTTCTCAAATTCGGTTAGAGAAAAGAAAGAAAAAAAAGAAAAAAAGAGAAAGAAAGAAACAATTAACAGGCACAGAGAAGATATAGACAGACCGCGTGTCATAAATTCTCAGTCCGTCTGGGTTCCAAGAAAGGGAATCTAATTGAAATAAGATTACACGCACATACATATATGTATACATACAAATCCATACGCACATACACACACATATATACACATACACACCCACACATATACATATCTATACACATATACATATACACACATATATACATATATATATATATATATATATACATATATATACATACATGAATACACCTATATATATCTCTGAATCTATTTGAAATATTGACTAAATGCATACGCATGTAGTTGTTCACACATGTAAACATACATACACATACATACACACACACATATATACATATACGCACATATACACACATATACATACGCACACATACATATATATCCACACACCTACACACAATATTTACATAACACTCTATATTCTTACTGATGTAATATGAGTTCTAAAAATTAGTCTTACCTTATTTATATTTTAGATTAATTTGATAATCTATTATTATAAATATCATGCGGGGGGGGGGGGTTATCGTACCTAATGTTATTCAATTTGGTATCTTCACCGTTGTAATTCTAGAGGCCCATCGGATTACTAATTCAAGTCTAATAATGTCTATTGGTAATATTTGACATTTATACTTATATTAATTCAAAAACTAGTGTATTACCTGTAGAAAAAATTTTCATACCACTATCTTATTTTAAGATAAGATAGTGTTTTTAAAAAAAAAAAAAAAAAAAAAAAAAAAAAAAAAATTCTGCGGTTATTGAATTAATATAAGTATAAATGCCAAATATTACCACTAGACATTATTAGACTTGAATTAGTAATCCGATGGACCTCTAGACTTATAACGGTGAAGATACCAAATTGAATAACATTACTTACGGTAAACCCCCCCCCCCATAATATTTATAATAATATCTGTGATAGACACAGATTTACTGACTTGGTGATATATAGTATTTGTGTGTACGCGGATATTTATTATTTACTTAAAATAAGATAGTGGTATGAAAATTTTTTCTACAGGTAATACACTAGTTTTTGAATTAATATAAGTATAAATGTCAAATATTACCAATAGACATTATTAGACTTGAATTAGTAATCCGATGGGCCTCTAGAATTACAACGGTGAAGATACCAAATTGAATAACATTAGGTACGATAACCCCCCCCCCCCGCATGATATTTATAATAATAGATTATCAAATTAATCTAAAATATAAATAAGGTAAGACTAATTTTTAGAACTCATACTACATCAGTAAGAATATAGAGTGTTATGTAAATATTGTGTGTAGGTGTGTGGATATATATGTATGTGTGCGTATGTATATGTGTGTATATGTGCGTATATGTATATATGTGTGTGTGTATGTATGTGTATGTATGTTTACATGTGTGAACAACTACATGCGTATGCATTTAGTCAATATTTCAAATAGATTCAGAGATATATATAGGTGTATTCATGTATGTATATATATGTATATATATATATATATATATATGTATATATGTGTGTATATGTATATGTGTATAGATATGTATATGTGTGGGTGTGTATGTGTATATATGTGTGTGTATGTGCGTATGGATTTGTATGTATACATATATGTATGTGCGTGTAATCTTATTTCAATTAGATTCCCTTTCTTGGAACCCAGACGGACTGAGAATTTATGACACGCGGTCTGTCTATATCTTCTCTGTGCCTGTTAATTGTTTCTTTCTTTCTCTTTTTTTCTTTTTTTTCTTTCTTTTCTCTAACCGAATTTGAGAACACGAGTTTCGCCGGACGCATTCTGGCTAGAGATGAATAAAAGTTGCGTATGTGATTATGATAATGTGCGAGTGAGATTATATATGTGAGTGCGCATATGATGTGTGCGTATTTAGTTTTGTGTATGCGCGTGAGTAAAATTGCCTATATGGTTGATATCGCCAAGTCGTATGTGTCATAATTTTGACATGGCAGTTTTTAGTTGATTAACTTAAAGATCCCTCCCCTTCGCCCGCCATAGTTAAATATAAGTTTTAAATTTTCCCCCTCTCTATAAAAGATGTATCAAATTTGTTGCTACTACCACCATCTATGATTGTATTGGAACTGTAGTAGGGAAATTCAATTTTCTATCAGTCTCAAAAATGTAATTGTCTGAGTGATGCTTGAAAAAACCAAACGGTTGAAATAAATTATTGCATCGACAATTATGTGATTTCGTGTTATTATATTTTCTTATTGCTCTGTTTACTACATTGAGCTCTCATACCCGGATTTCCTCCTGGAATTATTCCACTATAACACAAATATATATATATATATATATATATATATATATATATATATATATATATATATCCTTTTCTTTTCATCCCCATTTGATCCTTTCCAAATATGATCTGGGGTAAGGATCATATTTTTACTCTGCTTGATGAGATCTCAAGTTCTAATAGCTGTTTATCGATAACATCGACATGCTAGTGTCGCAGATTTAGTACATGTCTGTATAAATACAAGATAACCATATATATATATATATATATATATATATATATGATTATTTTTATTTAGTGTTTGGAGGTACACAATTTATGAATACTTTTCAAAATTATCCCGCAAAACTCTTTAGAGTTCTTTGGAATATTATAAGGTCACGAAAAACTGATAGTATCAATAAAACAATACTATTAACGAAAATAAAGGGCATATGGGAAATTAAAGTGCCAGGGAATATCGATAGATGATGAAAATGAAAACAATCTTAATCAAATAGTCGTTTACAAACGATTATAAAGGCACAGCGTGGGATGAAAACAACGGGTGGGAGGTAACTTTTTCCCAAAGAGATTTAACGCTATTACAAACCGGTTCTGTTGGCACAATGAAGGCGAACATATTGCAAAAATTTCAAATGGTTTTTGGAATCACCTCGAAACGCTTTATTTCAAATGTTGGCCAATAGCTGAGCCGAAAGTTGCAGAGGAAGAGTGACAAGGTAGTTCATCCCTTTTTCTGTCTGATTTTAGATGGAACGTGCTAGTTTATTTGGGTCTGAAAATGCATTTGTACTGTCGGTTTCTTCCGACAAATGATAGTTGAAAGAGCTCTAGAGAGTTTTCTGTGTAGTATTTTCAAAAGTATAAATATATATATATACATATATAGAATTATAAAAAGAAAAACTATACACACATTAAGGTTGTACACATAATAACTTATTTCGACCCCTTTAATTAGGTCTCCTCAGATGTATAGACAACCACGTCAAAAAAAACAAATAATGAGAGAAATTGATCGTCTTAAAAAGATAAATTCACTTTTTTGATTGGTCTATGTAAAAAGGAGGTAAATGTTAAAATAATCGAGGAGGGGTGACAGAAGTAAGATTAATTTTTTAATATATGCAGAAATATAAAAATATAAAAATATATATAAAAGAATTCTTTTTTGCTATTTAAACAAATAAATCATCTCATTTAAAATTTCGAATGTGAGCTTTATGGGTAAAAATATATGATGAAATATTCGAGCGTTCACGATTAAAAACTACGTTTAATTATTTACGATTAAAAATTAAAAGACGAAAATGTAGGACGAAGATTTCGGTTTAGATTAGAACATATTAAAAATTTAAGTTGTATAGCGTCAAGATTCGAGATGATTTACACTATGGAATTAAAGTTTAGCGACAATTTAAAAACGGTTTATTTACAAAATTGGTAAAGATTCGGGCGTTCACGATTAATTATTTACGATTAGAAATAAAAAGACGAAAATTCAGGACGAAGATTTCGATTTATATAGGAAATTATAAGAAAACTTAATTGGTTATAACGTCAATACGGAATTAAAGTTTGGCGACATTTAAGCACGATTAATTTACAAACTAGAGTTCTACTAAATTTAAAAAAAAAAAAAAAAATTACTAATTTGTTAACATTTACCTTTACAGTTATAACTCTTATTGTAACTATACTTTAAAAGAATTGTTATTTTCAAAGAACTTTAAGACGTGCTGTTGATTTTAAACCTGTGCCTGTGTCTACATTTAGCCATTAGTTCGTCTCGTCTATTTAAAATGTTCTTGTCTTCATATTTTAGTATTCTAATTTTTTCCTCCAAGCACAAATTGCATCTATGTCTAAATCCTTTAGGAGTGTTCGAATGACATATATATATATATATATATATATATGTATATATATATATATATATGTATATATAAATTATAAGTGTAAAATACAAACTGTTGGCCTCGATGAATACAATATACTTAAACATAATTGACTTCATGTAAGTAATTTTAAATTTATATATATATATATATATATATATATATGCATATATATGTATATGTATGTATATATATATATATATATATATGCATATATATGTATATGTATGTATATATATATATATATGTACATATATATATGTATATCTAGGCAGCATCTTCTCTTGCAGATAAGTATTGTTGAATATAAGAGACAACTTGTGTCTAGATGATTTTTGGTAGACCCTTTCAATAGTCCGAATTAGGATCTTAGTTTCGGAGGGGAATCATCTGATAAATTTGCCATAATTTGCATTTGTCTCCCAAGTACTGGGTCCATCTTCGGGGAATGAGGTTAATCAAGTCTAGGCCATGTGTAGTATTTATAGAAGTTTTTTTGCGGGAATTATGTACTAAGTACGAAACTATATTAGAGCTATAACCATTTTAGAATATTATTACTGATATTAAAGTTAATTCTATTAATTAGTTTTTTTTTTTGGTTTTTATATATAGAGCGTCTAATATATGAAGTTTTTGTTTGTTAGTACTAAATTCTAAGATTTT
Source organism: Sepiola atlantica (assembly GCA_963556195.1). NCBI lineage: Eukaryota > Metazoa > Mollusca > Cephalopoda > Sepiida > Sepiolidae > Sepiola > Sepiola atlantica. The sequence continues at coordinate 43,160,816 of OY744541.1, read as the reverse complement.
GGTATTTTCTACTAAGACTTTTCTGAATTCCGATCGGTGGCAGGAAAAAAACATATATATATATATATATAGGTTTGACTACCACGACTTTGTCGAGAAGATTGACAATGTATTTGTCTAATACTAGCGCCATAGCCCAACACTTAACTAACAACCACTCCTGCCCTCGATCGGAATTCAGAAATAGACAAACATCTATCCATCTCGTATCTATCTATCTATCTATCTCTCTCTCTCTCTCTCTCTCTCTCTATATATATATATATATATATATATATCCATCTATCTATCTATATGTATAGATGGGTCAGAAAGTACTTTGGACCTAAAAGAAAATTACGGCAGATTCATCAGCCAATTCTAATCCGAGATTAGGACTTTAATCCGTAAAATGGAAGGGATCCATAGAAAAATATCCAGACATGAGTTGTTGGTTATTTTTCATAGTACGTGCCTTAGAGAAATAATGCTGCCTCGATACACACATGTATATACATATATATATATATATATATATATATATATATATATATAAATGCATCTCAATAGATAACGAGCAGGTTTAAAATATGATTCCATAATGGTTCTTTCTTGGGGATAAAAGGGGCAACAATATAACCGTGTACAGTTTGAAAACGACTGGAGGGCATTTCAAATATATGCAATTCGCTTTTTGTGGGTTGCTATTTTTGCTTGCTTACAATGCTGATATTCCTTGAACTATTCCCTTATTGAGTTGCCCATTATAAGTTTAATAATACTTCGATTTAATTACTTTTACTGGAGCTGTAATGCTGGGATGTGACAAGTTATGAAAACAGTTCAAAATAGATTTTCTGAGCTTTTATGTTACAAAAGGTCGTGGAAAGCATATTGACACATCGTATGATATGATTTCATGCTCATTTATATTATACAGCTATAGTTGATCACGGAGTTTCTTTGTTGCTTAATCAGTGGTTTGGTGTCTAATCATCTGCAAATCGCATATATCGATAGTGATTACATATGCTTGCGGTGACAAACAGTTAGCTACGATGTTCTGGGAACCTTTTATGTGTCAAATATCACTTACGTATTGACTTATGAAACAGAAGGGATGCTGCAACCCGTCAGCTTTCAAAGAGGATCGGCTTTTGATAGCACTACAGGGTGATTTGTTATCGGTCAGTAATAACACATCCCTGTCTTCTACTTGATGTTTGAAATGTAAGCCTGCAAAATAGGCAGATAGTAATTCTCTGAGTTTGCGATAATATTTTTGAATAGAATCTAATAAGGGATTGGCTGATTGTCGATCATTTGGTGCAGTCCTGCCCCAACAGCGTAATTATAACTATCTGTTACAAGCTGATAGTTATTGGCTTTTGAATCGAAATAGGCAGGAGTGGTTACACCTAATGAGCTTGTTTTTACAGTTTAAAATGATTGGACTTCTTTTTTCTAAAAAAATATCTTGTTTGATTTTGGGATTCAGCCGGATACACTTTGTTAGTTGTAATATTATTTCATTGAAGTTATGAAATAAATTCCTGTAAAAATTGGCTATTCCGATTAATCGACGCAGTGATCTAGAATAGTTCGGTTGTGGAAATTTATTTAATTCACTAATTTTCTTAACACTACGTTTAAGACCACTAGTACAGATGCAAAATCCCTAAATTTAAAGTTGAATAACATTGAAAATACATTTAGAAAGAGATATTTCATGATTGCACTCACTGAGTTTGTGTAAAACATTATCGAGGTGTTTTGAGTGTTCTTCCTTATTTGAGAATATGAGTATATAATTGATATATATGAAAATACAATTGACATCCCGAAAAAAAAATATTGTTCATCATCTTTTCACAAGTACTAGATGCGTTTCGCAAACCGAAAGGCATGCACTTGTACTCATATACACCGAACGGTGTTGTGTTGACTATTTTGCATACATTATTGTGGTGGACCGGTATTTGGTGGAAAGCTGACTATAAATCGATTTTTGAAAATAATTTCTTAACGTGCCGTTTAGACGACAATAAATTTGAATTTGGCACTTGGTAGCGATCTGCTTGTGTTATTGTAATTTAATAACTTGTAGTCACCTTGTAAGTGCGATCCGATTTAAGCACCATGTGTAAGACTGAATTCCAGTCTGATTTAGAGGGATATATAATTCCGGCTTCAAGGGGTTTCCTAAATTCTATTTTTGCAAATCCGTGCTTCAGAGCTGATAACCACATTGCTTTAGAGAATGAAGGAGGGTTGTTACCAGTTTCAATTCTGTGAAATATTTTGGGTTTTGTTGCGTTTGAGTGACGATTGGGATACATTAGGTTGCTATATTTATCATAATTGTTTTCACCGTCGTGTCAGAAGTGTTATTTGTGTATTTTATTTAACTCTTCTCTAGGAGGTTAGACACAAGTTCATGTGTGAGCTTTTTGATGAAAGTGTTTCTGTGGAACGAACTGGATTAGCCACTTAGCCACGGTGCCATCCTCAGCTTTATCTCTGTAATAATGTTCAGAAGTGTCGAGGATGGTTATGATTTGGAATGTCTGTTAGTTGTTTTATCAATACATTTGTTGTTTGAGCAATTAATTTGAAATGATTTTGAAAATCAAAACTTATGAAACTATCTGGAAGTTGCTGCAATAAAGCAAGTCCATGTGAAATCACGTCTTAAGTTATGAATTGCAAGGTATAACATTGCTTGTCCTAAAAATTCAATGTTCTGGTCGTTAGCTAGCACAATGGAGATGTTAGTTTGTATAATACTACACCGTTTACATATTTTCTTAAGATTACAGATATTGCATCTACAACAAAATTCAATTCTGTAGTTCTTAACTGTGCGGCTACTTCGAGAAGCGGCGAAGATGTGGGAGCTATCACGTTCTGTCGAGTTAGTTTTCCGTTGTTTTACCAAGGGCAGGGCAAGCAGAACTAGACGTTTGTTGCATTTGTACAGTTCGCTTATCAGGTCATCTACACCATTGTTTGCAACATTTTGCGCTTTCTGCAATATGTTAATGAGATAAGCAGATTTTGTGTCTCTGACCTTTGTTGGAAGGGACAAGACCAATGGGATAAGTGTATGCTTTTTTGTGCGATTAACCATCACTCTAGTGCCGATTGTGTTGTTCACATGATACTTGCTCTACATCTGCGGCTTCTTGTCTTTTAGAATAATATAGAATTGTCATCGGACATTTCTCAAGTCGGTCCAAGTCGAGATCGATCTGTTCTGCTACCACTGGTTTCATGCAATGCGGTAGTGCCTTGATGAATTTATGTCGCACAATATATTCTCCTACACCGAATCGTCTTACTAACGACATCATTTTATTCGAGTAAATAGAAGGGCGTTCTGTCATAATGTAGGATGACATTAATTTGTCTAGTATCTCACGTTTCGATTTCTCGCATTGATTGATGACTGATTCTTTTAGTTTGTCGTAATATGTCCAGTGTAGGATGGTGTTAGGACAACTAACGAAAACAAATTATCTCCCTCGAACTATTTCGGGAGTTAAGAATTATCGCCCTTGGAAATGGTCTTCTGCCCAGAGAGAAAGTAAACACAGATCACGGCTTCGGACTGTTAATATGTCAATCGCGTTTATCTTGATAGTTCATCCATTTTATTTACAAGTTATTATTTATTATAACCTTAATTACGAGGTTATAAAATATGGTGTTCTGTAGTTTTTCAAATATATCTGTAGAAAATGGCGAGAATATATTGGAGAATTTCTGTATGGATTGAATGAGGTTCATTATGCTGGACTGTGCTTCCAATATTGAGAACCATGCTAGCACGTTAGATTCGATAAATGTTAGCGTTTTTATTTCTATAGCCTGTACATTCTTGGCTTTGGTCGGTAAAACTGTTTTCCATTTCTTCTTCGTTATCTGACATTTTGAGTTTTATTTTATTTTATTTTTGTTGTCGTTTTTATTGTTATTGTTGTTATTTTTCTTTTATGATGATATATTTTCCTTATTCGTTGTTTTTCGTTGAATTTTATATCAGAATGCTATATTTTGTTTTGGAATGTTCAACCTTTTTGATGACCCTTTTTAGGGTTCTACTTTTAGGGTGAGACCATTTGGGATTGCCGGTTTTAAGAAAAACGGTTTTAAGCGGTATACGTGTGTGAGAGGACGAACGAAATGTTATAAGATAAACAGTAATAAAATAATGAGTTCAAAAACATGAGTTCAAAACAAATATTTTTTTATATATTTGAAGATGGAAGTTTACATAGATAGGAAACCCTGGAATGTGTGTTCGTATTTTGAGAGGCCGTTTCCAGAGAGGGGGATTCATTACCTAGGGTATTGATGAAGCCTGAGTCAATAATTTAAGGGTTATGAATTATCCACGAGGCAGAAGAGAGTAATCATATCTTCCCAACTCAATTAGAAAAATACCATTTATTAAAAAGTTATTAATAAAGTATGTTCATTTGGTACGTATAGTTTTCATTGTAAAACAGTTCAATGAAAAATGTTATGAACATTAAAATGAATACGTTTTATACATTTGTTTACAATCAGCGTAAATCAGAAGAGGACAGTGAAAGAGATTTAAGAATTGTGTGTGTGTTGCCTTTTGTAAATGGGTGTATACGTATAACAGTGTGTGCCTGAGCTGAGAATTGTATTTAGCAAGTAATGAGGCGAGGGGTGACAGAGTGAAATATGAATGTTAGCACTGTCTTGACTTTTTTTTATCTCAATTGTAAAGAAAAATATGTCCTCACATGGAGTCGATGTGGATACAACTAGGCTATTTCGACTAATTCTGATACGAATCTAGTTGTTTTAAAATAGTGCTATTTGCTTTTACTCAATAAGCTGAATGCATGCGCGGAACCGTGTGCGCAAAAATTGAAAGAGTAAACTTCGCCGCTACAGAAACGATTGCCTGGATCATCCCGATGACAGGATATAAGTGTTCGGTCGACTACACTCCAAGTAAGGCTCGTTACCATTTATTTACCATGACGGAGTGTTTTCTTACAGCACATTGTAATTTTTAGTGGTCACTCATCTAAGCATAATTCTGACGCAACGTCGCTTTACTTTGGTGAACCGACGCGAGCCGTAGATGGTCAACGTGATTTAGTTGCAAAACTCTACTTGATATACGTTGGTAATTTTACTGAATGCAGGTAAATATAGTGCGTTCATTCCCATTTTGTTTTTTGTTTGTTGCTTTCGGTCTGTGTTCTTGTGCGCATGTGTGTGAGTGTGGACTATTCTAATCAGTTGGAAATGATGGAGATGAATGATTTCTTTCCGATGAAGAATTTCCAAGCAATGAGAAAATCGATACCATTCGTCAGGTTTTTACTCACGGTAAGACGACCGACTGAAGCTAGATTGGGGAATTGTCGAAATAAATAACTACGCCAGACTATTTAGACATCGGAATCAAGGTGGACTTTGGCAGAAAGTTATCTACGTACGTATTTACAACTAAACACACGCATTACCCACACATACCCACTTGCATACGTACATGTATACATAATAATTGTATACATGCATAAATGTAACCATAGCTATGTAACGTTTGTATAATACATCACGAAACATAGTACTTACTAAAAAACACCAACACACCAATGCATTATATATATATATATATATATATATATATATATATATATATATATATATATATATATATATATCTTACTATTTCCTGTATCCAAATAAATTTGATAAGGAGATATAATTTTTTATGTATCAATTTTCAGTATTTACGTCAACAGTTCTCGATACGTAAGTAGACCTAGGTAATAAGCTATGAAAATATATTTATGGCAATTAAGCTACACAGAGGTTCCCGCGTTACATCCCCGGGGGGAATCCTCAGGCTAAAACGCAAAAATCACTCTATGCATTTTAGCCTGAAGATTCCCCCGGGGTAGAAACGCGGGAGCCTCTGTGTAGCTTAATTGCCATGAATATATTGCCATAGCTTACTATATATATATATATATATATATATATATATATATATATATATATATATATATATACAACAAATTGACAAAAATACTCTGTAGAACATCCGAAAAAATCTTTAAAAAATGAGAAAAGACTTATGAAGCAGAAGACTCTATGTTTTTAAATAACATCTGTCTAAATCCACACACAATATTGGGATTGCCACTTTTTTACAGGAATAAAACATCTCCACAAGATTGCAATGCCACTTTGCGGACACGTAGACGACTCATAATGCTTGACGTATTTTTACAAGTCTTCCTGCTGATATGGCTTACAGGTCTACTCGTTTCCGTTTGTGCATAGCTATATACTATCTCTGTTTGACACTTTTTTAGTTGCCTCTTACTATAGAGATCTCATGTAAGTATATATGTACATGTAGATTGCCATTCTGTACACTTGTACGAACCGCGCAGAGCGCTCTTCTACAAAGTCTGGTTCTAGTGACAAGCCGAGACCAGACAACTTAAAGGGTTTATATCAAATCTTCCGACTCCTCGATGGATTATCTAACAAAATATACAGGTTCATCTGACCGAGTCGGGTAGCATCGCGCCTGCATACTTTACCAGACATTTATACGGTCTCGCTGATTAAAATACAACAACTCTTATATATTTTACAGTGTATATAATAGTCTTAAAAGTAGAGCCCTGTTTGAAATTGAAAAGTTTGTTGTCATTTGCGATAAGCAAATTCCGCACTAGCGTCGAACACTGTAGACGACAATGGAACTTCCCCCGCCCTTCAGGTAAGTGTACCTTAATTTCAATTACTGTCTGTGTCAATTTCTCGCGGCAGCGTTGTCCTGAGCGTTTGTCTCGTGATTCGAGCCCATGCAACCGCTTGCTAGCACCACTACTGCACTGATGAGGATAAAAAACCGAAACGATATTGTCTATAAGTGAAAAAAATATTAATATTTAAATAAATAATTATATATATATATATATATATATATATATATATATATATATATATATATATATATATATATATTGTGTATTTAGGCAGCATATTTGCATTTAGGCACACATTATTGAATACACGGAGTGTTTTGCTTGATAAGACATCTTCTGTTATTTTTTTAACTTTCTGAATAACCCATTTATTATTTATGTCAAATATGTGTACGTAAGTTTCGTGGGTTTTTGTTACATTTTTCTTTCATTTTTCACGAGTACTTTGAATTGATTCATCAAATCATCATCAGATGGTGTCAGTCTTGGTGTCTTGACAACTATGTTTTTACTTTGTATGATTTAGATTATTTGGACAACTGTTCTCATCTTGAGTGTTATTCTCACAACGTTTCGGCCGATGTAACCTCCGACTTTCTTCAGGTGTATCGTGTCGAACTCAGGAATCTTTCTGCTTGATTCGGGAATCTGCACGGAATTTCGAACGGAACATTTATTTAATTTACGGATGTAGCATGATCTCGTTCCGCTAGCCATTATCGGATAGAAGTCTTCAGTTATTCGCAATTCCTAGTATCGCCTGCACTGAGGATTTCACTTTCACCCTTGAGAACGTTGCACCTAGGACGGAATTGCACTTATTACTTTAGCTGTTAAGCCACGGGTCCTTGCGGACAATTCTAGTATGGATGTTTTGAGCCTTTTGTTAGATAATGGCCGTGTGAGAGATGGACGCATCTGTGGAAGTTGGGTTTGACTTGCGCGATTTGTGGCGGTGTGACTTCCTGCAACTTGGTGGACGTGTTTCCAACGGACATTGACGAGACCTCAAGTTCAGAGTTCGAGTCACAGTTGCGTGTTGATCACGAGATTTGGTGACGTCAGTTTTCCGCCGTGGGAAAGTTAAATTGAGATTTATTGAGTTCTGACTTGGAAGCGACGAGGGAAAAACGCACAATCATGTAGCTGTTATAAAGAAAGGATATTGAATCCCAAGATAAAGAGTCACAGAACGAATCTCCTCTTGCAAGTGATTACGTGATTAACTTAGGAAATTTGACTACCGTAACCTCTCTCTCTGTCTCTCTTAAACAGCGATCGCTCATTATCGTCAATTAGTTAGTAAATAAAAATGGCTCGAATTTAAACAGCAAAAGACTTTTTGAATTTGTTAAAGCAAGGGTTTAGTTTCAGAGCGAAGATAGTAGCCCGAATACGAAGCGAAGCAAATGGTAGTCGACCAGGGACGACAAATACATACAACAAAATAATTGCTTAGAGGAAGATTTACAGTAGCGCCAGTAGTTCACACGGCAGCGACATGATGGCGGCGACGAGCGACGAACGATAGCAGCAGCGAGCAGGCTACAGAGATATCAAGCTGCAGAAAACATGGTAGTACAAATAGTCGCGACGCGCGGCGGAGCGAAAGAAGCAGAGAGAAACGACACATCGCCTCATTTTGGATCAACAGCGAGGGTTCTTCTACGACGACCAAAGAGTTGCAGGTTATGCCATAACGTGTAAATGCAACACTTTAACCTATTTTTTTATTTCAGATGTGAAGTCCTACTATTTATGACTATAGACTACTACTTATTACTACACATTACTATACATTACTATATATATATATATATATATATATATATATATATATATATACATATATATATATATACATATATATTAATATATATATATATGTATATATATATATATATTTACTACATATTACTATATATTACTATATGCGTACATTTTATATATATATATATATATATATATATATATATATATATATATATATATATATGAGAAGAATGTTGTAGTTTGCTTGGAGCATTGTGTATAGTGTAAGAATAATTGTTTGGAGACGATAACAATGCGTTGTTAAAGTGACACATATACGACATGTGGAATCGTAAAAACAAAGTGACAATTTTTTTATTTACCAGTGTATCGTTGACCGTGGTGTTAGGTTGGAGTGTGTCCTTTTTATTATTATTTTTTTAATTTTCGAGGGAAGCCCTCATCTTCAGAAATAAAATAAATACAGCCACTCGTTGGAGTGTGTTTTTGCCAAAAGCCGGGGCCGTAAATGCTGGTTTGTTTTTAGTAGCAGGTCCGCAGAGGTTTGTTTATTTATTTTTTTTATTTTTTTGTTATAATTTATTATTTACTATTTTTTTTTAACCGTTGCTGTTTTTTTTGGTTAGTAAATATACTGAGTAATTTATTTATTATTATTTTTTTTTTTAATAAACGTGTTGTTAGTTTTGGTTAATAATTATACTGAATAATATTATCTCTGTGGCAGTCGGTGGTAAAGGCGTGGTAACTCGTGTGAGTCAAGCTTTGTTTGTGGGAGTTATGTCCCTTTAGAGTTTTAATTCATTTCGACTCGTTCCATAAATTTGTTTACCGTGTGTGTGTAGTAGCAGATGAGATTGGGTGGGTGAGGAATCCTGGGCATGGGAGTGGGGCGTCGTTAATAGAGCCTTTGGTATATATATGTGTGTGTGTGCGTGTGTGTGTTGGTGTATGTATATATGTATATATAGACGTATATATAAAATACATACATGCATACATTTTTATTTTATTTATTTATTCATTTATATATATATAAATATTTTTTCGGTTCGATTCTATATTATTATTTATCTATATTATTAGATTTTGTTATGTGCAGTCGTTGTATATAATGGTCGGGATTTCTAGTTAATATGTAAGGCGGGCAACATGTGCAACCACGTGTCCGAGTTAGCAGCAGGTGCAAGTGGCTGTGTGTGCACCAGTGTCAGTAATTGGGCTAATAATATGGGACTAACTAACTTTATTTAGTGTTTGTTTTCGTTAATAGTATGTCCGCATAGTATCATAAATGTTTGTAAGTATAATGTGTATGATGGTGCTTGTCGTGTGTGGTTATATTAAGAAGTTGGAGTTGAGCTCGGCTCTGTTGTTCAATTTAGGGGATAGCTTTCTAATTAATATTGATTCTTTAAGTCTGAGATTGCCCTGGCCTCTTTCGCTAGCTAGTATCTTGACTCGTATGTCTTTGGTGGGATTGTGGCTATGTGTTATATAAAACATATATATATATATATATATATATATATATATATATATATATATATATAATTATTTCCACAATCAGACAAAAATACTACTTGTGAGACATCGGTCTGCGTTCTAAGTGGTTGGATGACTACACCCTTGCTGAAAAGAGTAGGTATATTCAACAGTCGGCGTTCGCCGTGATTTGTTTAATCTGTGTAAGTTATAGACATTCTTGTATGTGGTGAGGTAGCTCAGTGGCAGAGTACTCGCCTAACTTGCAAGTAACTTGATTTTCAAATTATGAGTTCAGATGTGTTCTAATGATGAGCCCAAAGGAGGGGGAAACTCGAGTCTAGGACTTCCGGTTTTGTTTCTTTCATAGGTTGTGGGCTGCGGCGTTGTCTGATTGTGGAAATAATTATATATATATATATCATATCACCTTCAAAAATCTAATATATATATATATATATATATATATATATATATATATATATATATATATTGCGAATTACTGAAGACTTCTACCTGGTCATGGTCAACGGAACAAGAGCATGCTACCTCCGTTGATTAAATAAAGGGTTACGTGCTGAATTCCGTGAAGATTCCTGATTTCGACAGAAAGATTCCCGGTTCGACAAGATACACCTGAAGAAGATCGGTTTAATCAGCAGAAACGTTGTGGGTATAACACTTAAGATGAGAACAATAGTCCGACTAATTCAAATTATACAAATTATCAACCTTCATCTCAAAATTTCCAAAACATGTGTATTTACTGTTTAGATTTCTTAACTGCTAATAATATACGACTTTAAAATGAGCGTCTATAATATTTATATGTCGCATGCAAATAGGATTACGTTCTAAGCGCGTGCCAAATTCAAAAGTATGATTGCATAACGGCTAAGAATACCGTAATGTTACTTACTATGTTAGACACTTAAAAATGTTGTGACTTGATTGTGGAATCTTTAGTTTTTATGTAAATGTCCTCAAGAATGTTTAATCTTTTTATATTGGTATCGTGGTGTATTATTTCAGTATTAATAACTAAGATGTGTCTATATTGAAAAGGAGGCAGTCATGTTTTTACGTGGTACCAAATGGAGTTAGTGTCGGATATATGTAAGGTGAGTCTTGTGAAAAGTGTTGTTGTAGGTAAACCGATGTAACAAGTAGTTTTATATTATTGTCGGAGATACATTCTCCCATGGAGTATTGAAAATGATAAATTACATTGTTTTTTTGCTAATGTATTTTGGGTCTGAAAAAGTGTAATTTTTGACTCCGTGGTTTGATATTTCATTTTTTAAATTATAAATCATGAATTTTATTGTATTATTACAGTTGATGAGTGGTATGTATAGATATATTATATTTTAAGAGCTTTTTTATTCAATTTAACGTTCGGATGCATTTTGTTTCAGTAGAATAGATTAATGTAGTGTTAATTATTTAGTTTATTATTAGTAGTATAGTCTACGTTCAATTAAACATTTTTTTGGTTTGTCTACGATATAATGACCATCACAAAATTCTTATCCGTTTAGCAACCATGAGTATCGTATTTAAAGCCACTTGATGAAAAGAAGCTAAAAGGAATAATAATTCTAACTCAAAATCTAACCAACTATAAGTGGTAGATGGATAGATTTCAACCCAGAAAACAGCAATTATCCCCCTTTGTCAGAAACGTCACAATGTGAGAACTAAAGGACAAAATAATGGAAGCGAGAGTTACGAGGCTGCCGAAAGTACACCTATATTTAGATATTGTCTTTTAAAAGAATATGATAAATCCAAAATACTTTCAGGTTTTTATCAGTTGATACAGCGATCTGACTATTTTTCACAGTTGTAGATATAAATAGTCTGTATACAATTAAACAGTTATAGTTGTTTTAAGAGCATGTATGTTTGTACACAGATAAAATGGGATTAGTTGACAAAAATACATTAAACCGAGTACACACTACTGAATACTTAACTTCGAGTCCTTTTATACTTGCAATACACCAGTTCATATCTAACTTAAGTCTATAGGATGTTTTACTCCATTTCAAAATATATGGCGCAAGTAAATAGCATTTGATTAACTTGGAAACATATTCTATCTCAAAGACTGCTTGCTTAAACATGTCGACGAGCAGACTTTCTTTTGTCAGGATGAGGTATGTTCCTGTTCAGTTTTAGAATTGCTATCCTCCTAGGCCTTACATTCTCCCTTTGAGTAAGGGTTGGTTTATTACCAATCGTTTGAAGCGTTCCTATCGAGCAATTCCGACGCTATTTTTACGGACCACATTCTGCTGCCCTGCCTTTTATTCCAGCATTTCGACCTTCTGCGGTAGGAATAAAGTGAATATCGACCAAAAGAACATGTGCGGTCGAGAAGAAAAACATTCAATGGCCGTATGATGCAAAGGAAAGATAAAGAATAAAATACCAAATTATAAATCCGCCATAAACGAAAGCACACTATGACTAAAATTCTGCTAAATTCTTTCTTCCAGCAAGTCTACAATTTGCAAGATTAAAACAACACAAAGAAAAGTATCCCAACTAAAGTAAACTGCGAAATCACTGCAATCATTATGATTACGTGGCAGGGAAAAGCGTTTTATTACTTTGCTTAGTGATCTGGCGCAATGCTTATTCAGCCAATTGTCACCAGTGTGACAAATTGCGCTAAATCATGAACAATCTTTTTAAAATGCTTACAGAGAATAACACGTGAACGCTGGATGGAGACATTGCCGTCAAATAATGCGCTGTTTGACCGACAAACCCGTCAATCAGTAAAATCCCACCCCTTTAATTTAGAGGTCCCCAGATGCCGGAAGTCTTTCTATTCTAATAGTTTCTTTCCTCGAACTGTTAGATATTTGAATTTTCTTCCTGATTACTGATTCACTGACTGTACCAACATGCATGAATTTAAATGTAATTTGAACAAACATCTTGTTGCACAACTCTCCGCTTAGGATGCTTATATAAATATGAACTCTATTTAAAGTAGCTTCTTACGTCTAACTGGCAACGTGCCTTTTCAAGAGTGAATAAACATTAAATAAAACTAAATAACTGGTTGACATAATATAGAAATTAAAATAATGTATATCCATCTTACCGGGTAAAATATAAAATGTTCTTCACACACACGTGTTGTTGTGAATCCAGATTGTTGACAAAAAAGCACGCGGACCGATCTTTTCGTCGTTGTCACTGTCATTGCCGTTATACAATTAAGGTCGCCTTTCGTCTGTTGACAAAGGCAAACTGGACGCTAATATTGAGTTTTTTAACAGGATTTATTTAAAACAGTCACAGAAAACAGATTGACTTCTTATGCGTGATAGGGAGAGATAGAAAGAGAGATATAGAAAGAGAGAGACAAAGGGAGGAGAGAGCGTAAAGAGGGACACAAATGGATAGATATAAATCGGATACCTCGTTACACTTAGCTACATTGTACGCGCTTGCCTCCACCTTCGCTGGGACTCCGGGACCGGCGGCTTTCGTACCGCTAGATTCAGTTGTCAACCAGAAAGAAATCGGCTCCTCCGGTCGGAAGTCACGTGGTTTCCTTGACTTCCACGTTTAAGTCACCTCTGACCTATAGGCGTTACTCAAACTCTTCCACTCAAACACTGTTGCTGCTATTCAACAATAGAAGCGACAGTTAGAGAGTGGAATATTGCGCTGAGACATGCAGAGCTGTGTCGACTAAGACCACGCATTAAGTAAAGAGCGAATAATTTGGAAATAGTCACTAGTTAATATAGTATTTACCTCTCTCCTAATACGGAAAGATGTGAAACAGAGTTAGAATAAGGTATTAATCAGCCAGCTCAAAGAAGTGCATGCATTCTGGATTTTGAGAAAAATTCCTGAGGAGCACTGTCGGCATTCAAGAGTTGCGACGCCTCGGGTTATTGAAAATAAACTAACACCTTCTCAAAGACAGCAGCTAACGCCTTACAACAGTGAACATTCAAACACTGCGCTGTAACATACCTCATTAAGACAAGGCTCGACAATCTGAACAACGCTTCATCGACTGTAAGAATGTGCCAAGATTTACTTCCTATGTAAATGTGTGAGATACACAAGTATAGTGCGTTCTATGGTCGATATTGGAACAGTGATGAGTCGATTAGCATCAACATCCAGTAGAGGCTACAAGCACTGATAAAGGAACTGTTGTTGACTTTGATTAAAAGATGTTTGTTGTGAAAATACTTAAATTTCAATGGAGAATTAAATAATTTTTTACTAACAAGTAACCGGCCACTCGAGAATAAGTGTTATAGTGTTTGTCAAGTTGACGGTGAGACAACATCGTGAAGATTAGTAATAATGGTTGTAACTGGTTAGAATTTGATTTTAACCAGTTGTAACGGCTTTACAAGTATTAGTAGAAAAATATATTTTACATCTATATATTCTAAAGCCCAAATGCACTTTCAAAAATGGTTTAGTATAATAATTGTATAAAACGATATTTATATCATAACATTGAATAAGCAAGTGTTTTCCAACAAGAGCCTTGTCGCGGTACGATTCAATTCAATGCGAGCCCTTTATGGCTCTTGATGTCAACATGAATTCGTACACTCCCATCCCGTCCCTAGACGTAATGATCTAAAAACACACTAGTACGGATAGTATGATGGCATCGAACAATGAGTCAAAATAATAATAAAACAAAATCATGCTTAATATCTATATACATATATAATTTTGATGCTTATTTAGATTAGAACGCATGCTAAAATCGACTTGACGTCAGTACTTTCCGGATGTTTCTGTAAACCGCCGGTTAATACCGACGCAAAGTCGGTTGACTTACCTGAGTCCCAAAAATAAAAAAAAACGAAGTTGTATTTACAAGTGGAAAATAAATAAACATTTACCAACATTTAAAGCAAAAGAAATTAAATAACACATTTAGTCACATTTTATGAAAGAAATATTTATTTTTAACGAAAAAATAAACAGGTAGTAAATTATATTAAGTGTTTGTTTTTTTTTTACTAAAAATAAATGTTGGTTTGTAGTCAGGTAAAAATAGCCTCGTTACGGTTAGGATTTAGGGTCAGTGTTAAGGTTTAGGGTTAGGGTTAGGGTTAGGGTTAGGGTTTAGGGTTTAGGGTGAGGGTAAGGGTTTATGACGTCACTAGAGTTTGGGTTAGTCATGAAAGGCTGTTTTTGTTAAGAAGTTTGCTTTAGTGAGAATCAATCAAATATTTTTTTTTATTTTTCCTGAAGTTTTTTTTATAAGAAAAAAGTTCAGTGAACAAGATGTAACCAAGGTTTTTACATCTATCTCCAC
Organism: Sepiola atlantica; assembly: GCA_963556195.1. Lineage (NCBI taxonomy): Eukaryota > Metazoa > Mollusca > Cephalopoda > Sepiida > Sepiolidae > Sepiola > Sepiola atlantica. Next base: position 43,145,477 of record OY744541.1, on the reverse strand, counting down.
ATTTTTTGCATTTTTTTTTCTTTTCCTGGTAAAAGTGAATCACTTCTTCGGAACACGTGACTGTGATAGGTCGTTAAAATTCATCGCAAGTCTGATCAAAATGTATTTCACATTTGTTACTTTCACGTTAAAATCAGCTGCAATCGCGTTTCAATCAGTTGAAATGTGTACACGTCGTCTGCTTACTTTCTCGCAATTTGCTTGGCTAACTGCTTCGGTACTTTCTGACAGTTTACGTAAACATCTAGAAAGTACCCGCGCCACGTCGATTTTAGCGTGGGTCGTAATCTGAGTAAGTACCTGATAACGATATATATGTATATCATCTTTATTTATTAAATAGATATTTTTAAGATCCATAGACATGTTTCGTCAATATGAAAATTACGTAACCATACAGTCGGTCGGAGGCTTCGAACCCTAAATTCACGTATTTTGTAACCCGGCTTTTTACCACCGGCCGTCGTGACGACTACGCTTTGAAAAGAAAAAAGAATACACATTGTGCATTGTTAATATAAACACAAAAGATCAGATTCAAACAGTATTCCGACCCTCTTAAAAGCGAGAGAACATCGCAACGTGACTAACTTTAAATCTTCAATTTCTTTCATAGAGCTCACCTTATAAGATTATATATATATATATATATATATATATATATATATATATATATATATATATATAAGTGTGTATGTAACAGAAATGGAAATAATATTCCACCGTAATGAAAAAAAGAAAACCATTATTTATTATTCATCAACGTTTCGTATTTAATTCAAGACTTTCCCGAGATGATTGATTTAAAAAAATAACACACAAGTACAAATATTTGTAAACGAATCAAACTTTTTAAAAATATTTGTACTTGTGTGTTTTTTCTTCAAATAAATCATCCCGAGGAAGTCCTGAAGTAGAGACGAAACGTTGATGAATACATAAATAATATTTTTGGTTATATATATATATATGCAAGCATTGTTAAAAATAACAGAATTCGTCTGTTTAATTATACCTTTTCTATTTTTTCAATTTTTCTGATGGTCTTTTTTGTATTAAAATCCCCCCCAAATATAAATGTTCCATAGGTTTCACATGTTTCACGAACGTCAAATATCCTCAGGTGTCAAAAGCAAATGAACAAATATGCTGGAGAAAGAAGATAATTTTAAAACACGGCGGAGAAACGCGCAGAGGACGTTTTCTGCATTGTTCAAAAAAGTTGTTGGCGATTTTAAATTCCGCAACGCTGGATGACATCACAGAACAAAATCACATTACGTTAAGCATTTTAAAATGTTACAACTGGTTTCATATGTGATTTTGTTAATTTTAGTTTGTTGCGTTTTTGTGCAGATAGCTTCAGGTATTTTATTTTAATTCGTTTCGGAATGTATAATTTCAGTGTTATTTACCGGAATTAGTCTTAAATCAGAAGGGAGGGCAGTTATGTTTTTGTAGAGGTTGGTAAATTGAGCTAGAGTTTACAAGATGCATGGTGAGGCGGCGGGATAGGAAGTGCATGTAAGACCAATGTAGCTATTAGCTTTATTATTATGGGAGTTACATTCTCCCAAATGGCATTTAAACTTATAAATGACATTGGTTCATTGCAGTGGTTAAATGGTAAAATGTACGATATGCCATGAAAATGAAATGCTGTGATAGACCAAAACTGGGGTAAAAAAGACAAACGGAAAACAGATTTAAATACAGGAGAAAAACAAGAAACGAGAAATGTTACCGTTTTCGTTCGTATCAACGAACGTCTTTAGAAAAAGTGAACATTTGAAAATAGCGGCACAGATATAGGAAAAGGAACAAAACGCAACGCGAGATGTGATTGGTCCATACGAGAAATTTAAACAAGTATTATATATATATATATATATATATATATATATATATATATATATATATATATATATATATATATTTAGTAAGCAATGAAAATATATATGGCAATCAAGCTTGATTGCCATATATATTTTCATAGCTTACTACCTAGCTCTACTTACGTATCGAGCACTGTTGAAGTAAATACTGAAAACTGATGCATAAAAAAATTATATCTCCTTATAATATTTTATGTGGATACATGAAGTACTAATATATATATATATATATATATATATATATATTTATATATATATATATATATGTGGGGGGCAAGTAGGCGAATTTTGTTTGTTTCTTCTTTTTCGTACCTACGAGTTAGTACATAGATTTGTATGGGCATGTGAAAGGGAAAGACAAATAAAGACGCCAACAGAGAGGCGATAGAAACTAGGAGAGAAGGGGAAGAAGTAGAAAAATACAGTTATTTCTAGAAAGGAAAGCACTATAATTGAAAGGTATATATATATATATATATATATATATATATATATATATATATATATATATACATGCACTTAACTATGTACTAAAATATCCATCAGTATACATACACACACTCCAACAATATTTCCCATGAGAGCAAACCAGAAAGGATGAACTTGTGAACCTTACAATATTTATTTAATAGTACTCAATAACAAGTAGAGCTAAACATGTATATACATGCACACAACACACATACACACATACATGCAAGCATGATACAGCTTATGTAAATATACCTCGACAAGTAAATGCACCTCGTAACCCGACTAATGAGTATCTTTTATCATCAGGCTAAGATGCAACGTGGAACGAAACCGTTATCGTCTATTTAATTATATCAACAGCTAGCCAAGGTGTTGTACTCGCATCTTGGCTAGCTGTTGATATAATTTGATATCCGCATACATTTGTCTCATCTTTACTAAAATACCGAGTCGAAGAAAAACACGTTCTGTTAAATTCTAGTAGGAAGATGAGTTCTTATGGTTGGAACCCAGTCAAGCAATATTCTTGAAAATAACGATTGAGAAAGGACAGACTAACAAAATCTATCTGTGAGAAAGGGGCGCCAGGGAATATATCTTCTAATCTAGATTGCGAAGTCGATTTTGTACTCTGCCCAGACAAAACATTATTTTCTGGCTTGAAAGAGTACAAAACTGACTTCAAAATCTAGTGGGTGATGTCATCTTTTCTTCCCTACAGCCACTTGCCACATAAAGATGTTGCTAGTCTCTCTGTGCTCCACCGTTATTTTCATGGTAGGTGCTCGACTGAGCTCGAATCTATGGTTCGCTCCTGTAAAAAATCACAACAAGCTACAACCACTGTCAACAATTTACTTTTTCTCCATCTGTGTACTTAAAATAAAACGGAGCTTTTATGAGCAGATTTTTATCCTAGAACTACATGTATGTGTACATAATACTGCGGGGCTGCTTTCGAGCTGACTACAACATAGTCGTGTTCAAGTTCAATGCTAACAAATTCTTTTGAGCCGTCCTCTTACATAGTCGAATTCTTCTTTATTTACACCATCGTTACCAATCGTTACAGCGTTATTTCACTGCCCATATGACAAACTCATTAACACTTATACTCGAGTGGCTTTTGCGCCTCAATAAGCGATGAATTGTTAGCAAAACAACAACAAAGAAACAGTTCTCTGAGCAGCATCTCTCTAGCAGTACCAGATGTACTCTTTCTCTCTCTCTCTCTCTTTCTCTCTCTCTCTCCCTCTCTCTCTCGGGCATATCTGACTTTTATATAGGTATAGAATTGCCTCAAGCGTCAACGATTTTATGCAAGAACCTGAGAAACATATTGGATATAAGTCTTCCAGTTTAGATCGGGAGCGAAAGTAAACCCTAGAACCTTATCAAAACAGGAGGCTTCCTCAAAGAGACTTATTTTTTTTAGATTGAAGCGAAACATATATCTGAACATTGGCGGTGAAGCTTGGTTTTAGAGATGTTAAAAGTAACAAGCCCGTTTTTAAAATTGCACCACATACTCTTGATCGGAAAGAAAGAATTAGCTAGATCTTGATCACGTATAATTTTAGAAATGCTGCCAGAGAGAGTTGTGTCGTCTGCGTAGATGTCGGCAAATCATGTCATATTGTGATTTTGAATGATGATTCAGAAGAGAGTTGAGTTTAGAATATATTCCTGCCTATAAAAATATTAACACACCTCACTATGCAGTAATATCAGCCAATTAATTTTACAGCTTTTTAATAGGTGTTGGGCACACCTTATTTATGGGTAGTTCAAGAACATATTGTTTACATTAGCAAAAATATGTTCAACCGTGTGGACGGAGCAGTCAGCACGATCACATGGCTCATTTATTTGAATGGCGCTTTGTTTCTTGGGAGCTTGTTTGCTTAAAATTATAATAGTGTATTTTTGTAAACGTGCCTTATATATGATACTTATATAGCTATTTCAATATTTTTTAAAATTCTGTGCTACTTGTAGATTATGCATTTGTTTATAAAATAGATTAATTTTCACAGAAAACCGAATACATTACTTCTTTAGTATCTTCTTGCCTTAAGTATATTTTCTTATTCTACATTACCAACTATATGCCTCGGTTACTCAATATGTTGCCTAGAATAAATATTCCATAATTCATGATGATAAGTTACATGGTTTAGAGGTTTATCAACCACATAATATTATTTACGCTCCCACGCGCACACTGATGTTAGAAAAATGTATTACATATGCAAACTAAACTTTATGTAGAGCAAGACTTTTCTCTATAAAATTCTCTATTTTGCAAGATTTTAAGCGAGTTTAGTGGACGCCTAACCCCTAAATTATAAAGTTTACAAACTAATATTGTGTCTACGTTACTCACCATGTTGCTAATAATATATATTCCAAAATTAAATTGATCGGCTCATTATTTTAAAGGTTCATACTGTACAACGAAATATATAAACGACATTTACATATATGAACCCTTAACATTTAAAAAAAAAGAACACTGTTCGTATGTTACTCACTGCGTTGTTAGAGATATGTATTACAAACTTAATAATAATTCTTTTATTAGTTTAAGAGATTATCCTATATAAATATATATATATATATATATATATATATATATATATATATATATACATATATATATATATATATATAAATATTTGTTATTGCTTATTTATCTATGGACGTATACGTTTCGTCTCTTTTCAATCAAGACTCATCAGCATAGAAGTACGACTATTCACGATCGGTCACACGAGTCCAAAGCCTGGATTACAAGTATTTTTCAACCCCAATCCAACGTCGTTAACCGATAGGCCAGTTCTGAACAGCTTATAAACAATGATAATTTTAACACTTTTAAAGGCGGCGAGATGTACAGGCATTCAACTTCTATAAGTGAAGGAATGATGCATATAAAGCACATGACCTCACGCTGTGTTATTACTTCCATTTACAGTGTTCTACTTTTTAACGAGGAGCTTCAAATATGAATATTTGTTATTGTTTATTTATCTTTGGGCGTATACGTTTCGTCTCCTTTCAATCAAGACTATTCACCACCGGTCACACGATTCGAAACCGTGGATTACAAGTATTGTTCAACCCCAATCCAACCGATAGGCCAGTTCTGAATAGCTTATAAACAATGATAATTTTAACACTTTTAAAGGCGGCGAGACGTACAGGCATTCAACTTCTATAAGTGAAGGAATGATGCATATAAAGCAAGTGACGTCACGCTGTGTTATTACTACCATTTACAGTGCTCTACTTTTTAACGAGGAGCTTCAAATATAAATATTTGTTATTGTTTATTTATCTATGGACGTATACGTTTCGTCTCCTTTCAATCAAGACTATTCACAACCGGTCACACGATTCGAAACCGTGGATTACAAGTATTGTTCAACCCCAATCCAACGTCGCTAACCGATAGGCGAGTTCTGAACAGCTTATAAACAATGATAAGTTTAACACATTTAAAGGCGGCGAGACGTACAGGCATTCAACTTCTATAAGTGAAAGAATGATGCATATAAACCATATAAAGCATATATATATATATATATATATATATATGTGTGTGTGTGTGTGTGTATTTATATATATATATCAATTGAATGACATAATAAAATGAGAAATTAATCAGATTTTATTAAAGTTCCAAAACAAGGAGTGATACTGCGTCCTTAACTCATGCGTATTTAAAGAAAATGCTCTCCCCAGAGGGCCATTACCATAATGACATTACTGCAGGTAATACAAATTAAGCTTTGGAAATATATAAAAAATATATAAAAATACATAAAAATACATATAAAACATCAAATATATCGGCCAAAAGCACTCTTTTTTGTTAAACTTATACAGTTCATCAAAGTCAGCAAGTTGTATACAATTTCAAGAAAAATGTCAAAGGTGGTGATTGGTGGTCCAAAAACGAACAAATTAGACAGGTGGGAAATTTGCTTGATATCGATGCAGTAGATGACCGTGAAGAGTGTATTCAGGGTGTATGAAAATTAAAAATAAAACAATAGAATCACAATCACACACAAATATATATATATATATATATATATATATATATATATATATATATATATATATATATATTAAAGCAAGGAATATAGACGTTTGTGACATATGGGGGTTGGAATAAAATTGGAAAGTTTAAAAACGAGAGGAAAAAAACAAACAAAAAAATACATGAGTATTCTAAGTCGGCATTCGTCATCACACATATGAGTAAATACGTGGTAATAATTCAAGCATAACGACTAAAAACTTAAAATAGTAGAATGAAGACCAGTGACAAGTTTAGGGGAAACAATGGGGAGGGTTACAAGTGGATCACATTTAGTCCTATAAGCAACTTTTTTGTTTACAAAGGAAGAGTTTAAATGACTTAATATATATTGCTTCCAGGACTTTAAAGTGGAATAACAAATGTGATCTACTCATGACAGAAAACCTGTCACTAGTGTAAGCCGACGCACATTCGACGTTATTTATAAAATCCTCAGCATTAGCTGACCAGGATGTGTTGACTAAATTATTTAAATTATTTAGTCAGCCCTGGCGTATTCAGGAGGATGTGCTGTTTTATTCTAGATTCAAACCATTGCACTGTCCTTCCCACGTATACGGCATCGCACCGACATTTAAATTGATGAATAATATTACTGATATGTTGGGGCGAGAGAACCTCAACAGATATAATAAAATAACTTAGTTGCGATCAGAATTAGGTTACGCCGATAGTTATTATCAGTTTTGTTTTGAGTGTTCATGAAACCATGGATCGATACGAATATACGTTCTTGTTTACATTAACATATTTTCAAGAAGAATTTGAATCCCGCAAAAAGGATCAAACGTTATTTATAGTATTTCTATAATTTTTTTATTAATAGCATTTCGGGCATTATACTCCTCGGCGTTCTGCAGGTATCTTTTGTCGTAGTCAGTAAACATCTGAGTATTTGAAATGACACTTTTATTTATTTATTGGAAAAGACTTGTCTCATTTCGCGTTCCATTCCTAATATCACAAGTAGAGTTAAAGGTCCAAATATAACACTCTTCCATTTTACAATAAAGCAAACCTTCTTAGCCGTTTCTGTGCGTGCGGGTGTGTGCATGGAAGTATGCATTTGCGTATGTGCGTGTAGGTTAGAACGAGAGAGGATGGAGATAATCACTCTGTTATCACTTTGTCAAGCAAAAAAATGTTTAATTTTCTTTTTAACTTTTAAACCATTCCATTTTTATTCATACATATTTAAGTTGCGTATAACCGGTTCGCACGTAATTTTGCGAAGATGTGCGATATATTTGTTTACCAATAATAATTTTGGTTTTCAAAATATAAACATCATATACTCCCGAACAATACTGGGTCAGATGAGTTAGTATATATATATGCTTGTTTATAATTGTGCGTGGGTAGTTTGTGTTTGTGTGTCTGTGTCTGAGAATGCGTTCGTGAACGTGTTTGTGTGTGTGTTTACCAGAAAGATGAGTTCATGGACATCTCTGAAGATAGTTTCATTCTAATTATAAAAAATGTATTGGAAATCGTTTGAATTATGTGATTACAAAAGATAGTTTATGAGGATTTACTATATATATATATATATATATATATATATATATATATATATATATATATATATATATATGTGTGTGTGTAATTCTCAGGAAGTCCAATTTAAAGCGTGCTCTAAATAGAACTTAGAAAGAACGAGAGTAAATGTCCGTTTCTGTGAGGCTGATGCTCACAAAATGACTAAGTACATTGAAATCACGCAAGTAATTCAAATCACGCGATAATTTCCGTAATTAGTTGTTCGGCTTCCTTTACCTCTTTCAATTGCCAAGCGTTTCCGCAAGTGTTTATTTTTGAAAGTATTGACTTTTTTAATAATGTGATATAAAAGAGAAAGAAAAACAGAGGAATTTAACGATAGGGAGAATGGAATGAGTTAGATACATATATAAGACTATAGAGTGAGAGAAAATAAGAGGGTGGAGATGGCTGAGTAAGAAAACAGAGTGAGCTGGTTAAAAGAGAGAGAAAGAGAGAGAGAGGAACCAAGAAGAAGAGGATGAGAGAGAGAGTGAAAGAGGAAGATGTAGAAATATATATACGTAGAGGGGAAGAGAGAGTGATATGGAGAAGAGAGAGAGAGAGAGAGAGTATATAACAAATAGTGTATGAGGGATTACACTAAATTAAAAAAAAAGTTTGTGAGTAATAGAAAGAGACGGAGGACACATATAAGAACACGGAAGATACAGAACAAGTGATAGAGACACGGAAAGAAAGGGGACAACAAGATGTAGGATCCTATACATAGAAAGAAGGATATTCAAATTTTTAAGGAGTAAACTAATTAAAATGAGGATGTGCGAGTAACAGAGATAGATAGATAGATAGATAGATAGATAGATAGATAGATAAGTAAATAGATAGATAGAGAATGAGACGAAGATAAGAAAACAAGAGAAGCAGAACGAAAGAAAGGAAGAAAGAGAAAAGAATAGCGAGAGAGGGCGGAAGAAAGAGATGATGAGATACATACATAGAGGGTGATAGAAAGAGAGAATATGTGAGAGAACAAGAAATACATAGAAATTCAGTAAGACACAGATGAGAGAGAGAGAAAGAGAGAGAGGGAGAGAGAGAGAGAGAGCAATTAGAAACACGTGAGAGTGAGATATAAGTAAAACGATCTGATAATAATAATAATAATAATAATAATAATAATAATAATAATAATAATAATAATAATAATACGTTGAAGCAATAACATGTTCGTATGTATGTTATCACATTCCGCCTCTTTTTGAAAGATGCGGTTGTCCGATCAGTAAAAATGATGATGTGATGTCGCTAAGTTAAACAATTTCGACTTTACCCATTTTAAAATAAATTATCCCAAAATCAAGGTATGTCGTCCCTTCGACTAAAACAGTAGAATTTTAAATAAATACATTTCAAAAACGACATTCGTTTTATTGAGTTGGAGCATATCTATCTGACCATTGCTTTTACTGTAAGAATTCAGTTATTTAATAACTGAATTGCTTCAATTTTAAATAAATAAATAAATAAATAAAGAAGATACATATTAATTTTATTTATTCAACGGATATTTAGCCGTGAGTGACAATTTCTTTTACGGAACAAGAAAAAGTCCTTTTTAATAGCATTGACCTTGGCAGTATTTATTATTTAAACATATTAATGAAGAAAGTACGGGATCTCACAAACGAACGACGACGACGACGATGATGATGATGATGATGATGATGATGATGATGATGATGATGATGATGATGATTTAACCCAGAATACAGAAAGGCTAATCACTACAGCGAGATACACCGTCCAAATGCACAACAGAGGAAATAGAAAAACGAGAAACAAGAACAAAAAAAGATGAGTGGGAAGACAAAAAACAGCTACACGGACATTCATACAGAATAATAACATAATAGACTTAGGAAAATACCTGAACATGGCTACGAAAAGGACAACTAAACAGAGAAACGGAATCACTACTAACAGCCGCAATAAAAAGGGCGATTATAACGAATTATATCAAAACTATGATATACCAAACCCAGAAAACCAGACAATTTTGACACTGTGGACGAAGAGAAGAAACGGTAAAACACATAACAAGTGAATGCATCAAACCATGAATTAAAAGAATGCAAGAACAGACACTTCTCTGTGGGGAAGACAAATTGTTCAGACACAAACCTGTAAAGCGAAAATCACAAAACCCTCTAGGACACGGAGGTAAAAACAAATCAACTCATCAACCCAAGGAGACTGGACATCATAATATTGAACAAGTTTGAAAAACAGAAGTCAATTCGTAGATTTTACTGTCCCAGCAATCATAGGGTGAATATCAAGAAGACTAAAAAAACAAAGTTAATACACGGAACTTGCCAAAGAACTGAAAAAATAGAAAACATAATGAAGGAAATTGGAATAAAAAGAAGACTGAGACTATACAACAGATGGCTATGATGAAACAGCTGACATTTTAAGGAAAATCCTCGAATGAAGAAACCAACACACAAAAATCGAGAATGCTAACCAGTCACATGAAAGTTGTAATAGAAATAAAACAAAACAAAAATGGAAAGTACATCACCAACTGAACCCAAGGAAACTGAATCTGCAAGAAATGTAATACCCCCTCACCCCCTGCCCCCCCCCCCAAAAAAATGATGGCACCCGTCGCGGCTAATAGTACACCAAATAGTTGTGTAGATTCAAGAAGGATGGCAAGATCGAGGAGGGAGATCACTAACCTGACCTCCACTGAAAAGGTGCAAAGACAACTGGGACTTTGGGGAGGCTTGTTGCCACCAAAACCCCAGAGAAGACAAATGGTGGTTGCCAGTGAGTAATTAATGGTCATCGACTGTTGTGATAACGCAAAAAATGCAATCGTGATCGAATAAGATTAAGATAATTTGTAAAGTCTATGGAGACTTGTTTTCACCTTGACTCCAGGAAATATCAGCGGTTATTGTCAGTGTGAATGCACTAATGATGACCTGTGTGAGAACTCATAGTTAGTTAATAATAATAATAATAATAATAATAATAATAATAATAATAATAATAATAATAATAATAATAACAATAATAATAATAATAAAGGATTAGGAGAAATTGAAAACAAAAGGAGGATTGAGACATACAACGAACGCCAATGATGAAAACAGCCGAAATATTAAGGAAAGTCCGTGAATGCGGAACCAATATACATAAAAAACAAACATTGACCAGTTACAGATGAACAGAAAGGCAGGAAGGGGGAAATGAGAAATACACACACATACACACACATACAGTGACACCAGCCTCGGCTGATAGCACACAAACTTAGTGTGGAAGGTCAACTAGTTTAGAAAAATCGATAGACTTAGACTGGAAGGATGCGAACATTATCACGCCTATTCCAGAAAAGACCATCGCGCGTTGCTCGCGAGAAATCGATAGTAAATGGCTGCTGCGATAACGTAAAATAGTCTGCAATGGATATCAAAAGACGTGGAGAACGCCGGAATTCTGAGGAGACTTGTTGTCACTCGGACTGAAGGAGAACACCACTGTTTTTTGCCACTTATGATTACTTGTGTGAAAACACCTAGTGAGTAAAATAATAATAATAATACTAAAATAATAATAATAAAAGAAGAACTATGCAATAGTGTTAGAATAGAAATGTTAGTGGAACACAAGTTGTTATTTACACATTACTGTACGGATAGTTTGTTTTTCTACCTTCCCCAACTCTACTATGGTTTAATATATCAGGGATAAAAAGAAATGAACATATATGTGTTTTCTTTTTTACAATAACGGTCAATGCTTATCAAGGTACAAAGGACACTCGAGGATAAGTGTTAAAGAGTTTGACTGGTGGACGGTGAGACAACACCACTATCACCGGCACGATGGTTTTAGCAGTGCAGAAATTGATTATTTACGGGGACGGTTCAACAAGAACTTGTTTACATTGGACTTGAAAGCGGCCATATTGTACGGCAGCTAAGCAGGCTTGCGGCACTATTTTCCATATACGGGCAGTTCTAAGAAAAGAAACCCTGCCCATGAAAGTGTCGTTTCATCTTGTGCACGCAACGGAAAAGGCGAAATAATTGGCAGTGGTAGTAGCTAGGCGGGTTCTAGTTGTGAATGTTTTACAAGAGGGAACGATAGAATTGAGCTCAGTCGAGCACCTGTTGTTCAAAATAACGGTAGAGCAAAGAAAGCAACATCTCTTCTGTAGGAGAGTGATTGTAGGGAAGAAACGACGAGGACATCCCCCACTAGATTTCGAAGTCGGTTTTCGACTCTGTCAAGGCAGGAAAGGCTGCTCTGAGCGGCACCTCCCCATATGTGGCAGCAGTACTCCATCTTGGGACGCATTTCACTTATGTACAGGTAGATGATGGCGTCGGGCGTGAGAAACTTTCTGGATCGGCAGAATGATCCAACAATTTTTCCAGCGGTCTCATAAAAAGTAAATTTTCAACTTGTAAAACATTAACACAGAAAAACATTTCAATTCAAAGATTTCGTATAGTTTATATCCATATCTCTTTTTTTTTTTATTAGTTACACTATTTTACAGATGGGTGTATAAACCATTATACACCCTTGCCATCGTTATAAACCCATGTTTCTGATCGTCTTTAGATAAACAAAGTCGGACGCTTTATTTACTTCCGTCCAACGGCAGGAAAATGTGGCACAAGTTTGGAGAAAAGGCTCTCTAAAAGTAGCCCGAGCAGCCCTGTCGGTATTCTTCGGTAGGGGCGCCTCAGGCAATTCGCAATAAACCAACCACTTCCCAAAGCTGGAAGGCAGGGCCTGGGAGGGTGGACCTCCTAGGACTCCCCTAGATATAATACCTCAACCCGACAAATAGAGGCAACCGAAATGGCTAGTCTCTGGCGGACTGATTGTTGACAACGTATTCTCGACTGGTACACAGACGATACAATTATCAGGCAAGTATATGTACATCTTTCCTACGGTAGGAAGATGTGGCACATTTTGGAATCCGCCGGACGTTCATGTTAGTTTATAACAAAGGTTCATTTACACAGAGAGACAGTCACATAAAATATCAGAACGACAGTCTACTTGTGAACGCGTGAGAGGGAGATAGAACGAGCGACGGACATACATACATACATACATACAGACAGACAGACAGACAGACATACAGACCTACAGACAGACATACACACATAGATAGAACTCTTGTCCCGTTACATTAAGCTAAATTGTACGCAACCGTCCCACACTCACTTGGGCTTCTCGGGGAACGGACACGTTTCGTGCTAGCTTTCTTGGTTTACTATTTACTTGCTTCCCCACGAGGGCAAAGTTAGACACAGGGTCGTTTTTTGGAGGGGCAGGGGTCGAGGATCCAGTTTGCTAAAAAGAGTCACTCTTGATTGGAATGAAAATGAAAATTGCCTCAGTCTAAAATGACGCCTCCTTCACTGATCGATGACAAAATAGATTAAGTGTAGCATCACAACAAATACTACACCGTGTTCCTAGCCAAAGTTCTCTACCCAAAAAGAGTCCGAAAATTCCCCGCCGAAAATCACGTGGTCTTATTTACTTCCGTATTGAGGTCATCTCTAACCTTTAAGGTGTCACTCAAACCCTTTCATCCAACTACGGTATTCGCTATCTAACATTAGTAAAATATACTAAAACTCTGCTGCTGGTATCCCCCGACTTTTTATCTATACATTAATGATTCATTTTATTGGGATAATGGTGAATGGCGCAAGTAAAGGGCGAATGATGAAAGAACTGGTCAGAGTGAAGAACTTATGTGAATACTTAAAGGAAAGAACAGGGAACGATAGAGGGAGTGAAGGCAAAGGGTATATTACATAATTAAAAGTAGGAGAGAGAGTAGAAAGAAGAGATAGAAGGGTATATAGAGATAGAATGAAATAAAGGAATAGAGAGAGAAGGGAGGTGAGATATAGCGCTGAAAGAGAGAAAGTGCAGGGAAGGCTACTGTGAGATCACAAGAGAGTTTCATAAATATTTGGAAAATACTATATGTTTTTATTATTATTTTGAATTTCCAAATATTAATGAAAACCAGTCAGAATTTCCAAGTAGAAAAAAGGGGAAAGGGAGTTATTTAGAGTAAAAAGGGAGACAGGAAGTTATAGAGAAAGGTAAGAGAAGAAGCATGGGAAAGAGATGGGGTAAGAAAGAAAGAGAGTAAAAAAGGAAAGAGAAAGAGTGTTGCTTTTAATAAATCCTTCACGTAATAATAAAGACCAAAGTGTATGTATTTGTATATTTTTATATAAATACATATATCATGTACATATTTTCACATAAAAATTAGCGAGTAGTTTTTTTAAAACTTCGGAGAAAACCATTTCAAGTCGTCAGAGGGGGGACGAATAGCAAGTCAGATAACCCCCGCTTTCTGAAATGAATTCTGAAAGAAATCCTCAATTCTAAATAACACTTCAACAGTAAGTGTTTTTTTTCTTTAGGTCAGCAGAAATGACGATTATTTATATGTGACGTACTTCTATATTTTTATATAGAATATTAATGCGATAACTGGCACGTGTAACCTAGTTTTTAATAATATAGATTATTAAACTTGATCTTTATTCAATTCCGAGCAACGCCGAGTCTTCCTGCTAGTAGATGATAAGAGTTGACTCGTTCAAGACGTCGTTAAGAATCTATCGAGACTGAAGATATTATCTGTGTATTCACATTGTGAATCTAGTCTAATAAAAAAGATATATCGGATTGACTAATTTCGCCTTTTTCGTGCTTTTTTATGATTTTGTCATCTCGAGTGACGAAGAAACAAACACATATTTGATGTATTTGTGCTGATACAAAATAAAATTACCGCGCGTATCAGTAACGCCTTCTTAATCAGACATTTCTCGGTTAAAACAGGACAAGTGGCAGGTTAACAGCACGTGGTAATAAAGGTTTGCTCATTTTGAATCACACTGGCGTCGTGCTGTTACATCTGAGAAAGTGAATGAGCAGTAGAAATATAATCAGAACTAACTACAACTACATCACTTATAATAACTAGAAGGACACTTAGTATTTTACGTGATGTAAATTGACAAGAGAAGGAAAAAGGGAAAATGATGGATAGAAAAAGGGTAGAGAGAGAGAGGAGGGAAAAGAGAGAAAAAGGGATAGTGGAAAGAGAGATACATAGGGGAAGAGAGAGATAGATAGATAGAGCGAGAGGGGGGAAATATAGAGGCATAGAGAGATAGAAGAAAAGAGAAAGATGGTGGGTATAAGAGAGAGGGGAAGAGAACGAGAGTATATTATGACCTTGCAAGAGAGTTTCATAAATTTTGGGAAATTCTTAATTTTTTCATAAATATTTGGAAATTCCAAAAGGCTTTTATAAATAATTTATTACTAATTCTAGTGTAAATAGATGGTAGCAAAACTTGCCACTTTCAAATGAAATCGAGCAAGCTGCTTAGCTCTTGGCTGAGACAATTTTTATTTTTTGTTATAAGTGTCCCATTTCGGAGAATTTACTATCCACAACATTAAATCGAGCTTGCATAACATCCGATACTTGTGGAGATGCGGTAAGACGGGATTTAATTTAATCATTTGATTTGATTTGGTTTATTTCACTGCACATGCACGCTCTTCCTGTTATTTGATCTCAAAACACACAATAATTATCGTAGACGATTAATTTGAATCGATTCATTTGTGTTTAATGAATCGATTCAAATTAATCGTCTACTGTTATTTGAGCCATAACATTATTGGTGCGTGCATATCTCCCCTAATGTTTTTCGATTGTAAGATAATTCAATAGATCCAACTAGATGTTCTCTAAACTTAACAGATTCCAAAGTCACTGTCGATATTTTGACACCATGCGTGGTCCCGTAATCAGTTAAAATTGAACAATAACACAAACAGTTGTTATTTAAACAGAACGACACCGGAATACACGTTTGGTGTGGTGACCGGTGACAGCTTAAAATGTGCTATATCTACATCTCTATCTAAATCTATATCCGTCTATATACAGGGTGGGCCAAAATAAGGGTCCTATCTTTAAATTTGAATAACTTGAATTTGAATAACTTCCACAAAATAAAAGTTAAACTCACCAAACTTTATGTGTGTGTAGACTGACCCTTCCGAGATTTTTTGAAATAAACAAAACAAATTTTAGCCGAAAAACACTTCTTAAAACTTACAAAAACTAAAGTATTGTTTTTTACACTGTTTTGAGTTTTTTAAGCAAAAATAATGTTTTCTAAATGAGGGTACGTTCCTTAGGGCTAATACGGCTCATGCTTGCTTCGGAAGGGGTCCTTTACTTATTCTAAAAAAAAAATCTAAAAAAAATCAATAAATAAAAAAGTTATGAATTTTTAAAAATAGGACCCTTATTTTTGCCCACCCTGTACTACTTAACCTCTATGGATCTTTTTGTATGTTTGTTTGTCTTCTTGAACACTGGATGATGTCACAAAGTAATTAAGTCGCAAAGCGATTATGTCAATTATATAATCAACCACAACAGTCGAAGATATAAAGTTGAATTTTTGTTTAGTACACCCCACCCCATAACAAATGATTTTTGTACATATTTGGCCAATGTGTATTTTAAATTTATATACTTTTTATAGATTTAATTATTAAATTATTGTGACAGATAGAGAAAGAAAGAAAGAGAGAGAGACGAATTTACGAGGGCCCTTTAAGGGTTATATTTGAAGGGGGAATAAGGGGAGAATAAATGCATGATGTTTAAAATAGAAGTCTACAAAGATAGGAAAACATAGAATAATTGTTAAGTATTTGAGTGTCTTTGCCGAAAAGAGGGATTCATTAGTTGAGATATCGAGGAAGCCTAAGTCGATAATTTAGGGGCTGTGAATTTTCCACGGGTCTGAAAAATCGTAATCAAAACATCCTCACCCAATTATATAAATTACATTTCATTGATAGTTATTAAATAGAGTCAATAATCATTTGTTTCATCGTAGAAAGTTCAGTGATAAATGTATGCAGTATTAAAATGGTTAAATTTATAAGTTTGTTTTAAATATGCAGACGAAATTGAAAGGGGATTCAAACAGTGTGTCGCCTTTAGTGTGCGTATGTTTAAGACAGTGACAGAGTTAATGCATTGTGTCTGTGAGTGAGTTTATGTCAGTGTGTGCGTGAGTTTAGAAAAGGCGTTTTTCAGTATTTCTCAAGGCCCTGCAGAGGGGCGATGGGGGCTGTAGAAACGTCGATGTTAGCTCACTTGTGGAGATCAGGGCTAAACATGTAACCGAAGGAAATATCTAAGTTTATATGAGGTCGAGGTGGCTCCCAAAGGGCACTTTCGATGAATTCAGCAAAATGATTGGTTCCAAATATTGTTATTTGTTTATATTAATTTTGGCGGACTCGTGCGCAAAGTGGTATGCGCATAAACCGAAGTGTAAACTGCTACATATATACCTTTTTGTAAATAAAAAAAAACAATTTACACGAATCGTGGATAATGTTAAATGGGGTTGTTCATAGAGTAAATGTGGTATTTTGGTGACTGAAAATAGCTAAGAGAATAGACCAAGCACAAGACACCTGAACCTGATCCCTATCCCACTCCAAACCTAATA
>OY744541.1:43062862-43122862 GCA_963556195.1 Sepiola atlantica | reverse complement strand
ATATGTATGTATAAATAGCATGGTGTAATATATATATATATATATATATATATATATATACTAATGGTAGAGCTTGATATGTACGTATGAATATCAGATACTGAGATACACACACTTACACATGTATATATATATATATATATATATATATATATATATATATATATATATATATATATAAATAGCAGTGATTGATATGTATATATAAATAGCAGGATTTGATATATATATATATATATATATATATATATATATATATATATATATACATTTATATATATTAATAGAAAGGCTGCATATGTATGTATAAATAACAGGGATTGATATATATGTGCATAAATAGCAGGGCTTGATATTTATGTATGAATAGCAGAGCTTAATATATATGTATACATACCACACACGTGGCTTTTTCTGGATGCAGACATTTAGATAAAACCGCTTTTGGATTTTCAAAGCTCCAAATGACACAGTTGTGGTGGTAACCAAGCCGATAAGCGAGAAATAAGCCTCGTCTGACCACAGCAAATCTTTAAACACTAACTGATTTTCTCATAAACTAATTTGCGAAAGCAGGTCGTTGTGGTTGTCTACATAATCGATAGATTGAATGAGGCTGATGCAGTAAAGCTGGACACTTTGATGATGAAGAATTTGTGTAACACTGCGTTGGGGAAAACCTATAAGTTTAGCTACACCACTTGAACTTGCATGGTCTAATAGATTAGTTGACTGTATGCTTGTGACTGCCTCTACAACAGCACTTACACGGTTTTTCTTCCAGTGACGCCCTGCCGCTTGATGGTAAATCATGGAGTGTTTTTGTGCTCTCGAATTTTTTTATCAATTGGATCAGAGTAGATAAATGAAATGCATTATTTCGCATGACTTTAATCTTTTTTTAGTATGCTCTTATTGTTGCAGCTGCTTTGTTATATTTCTTATAATGCAATTTTACTAGCTCCAGTCTAGTTACCCAATGATTGGCATGATGTAAATAATGACATTTAAAGTATAAAAAAATAATTATACAAACGTCATGCATATATCTATAATCTATATAAAAGTAGTATTAACTAATAACTGATTGGTTGAATAATTGTAGAAACAATATAAATTTGCGTGCATTTTGACTCACCATGTATATATATATATATATATATATATATATATATATATAGCAAAAACTCCGACCTTCACAAAAATACAAAAATATCTAATTTAATTAATCATCAATCACTAGATTACCTTACAAATCCATTTAAACAAACTATATCCACATAAATTCCAAGAGCAATAACTTCGACTTTCACCAAAATGCAAAAATATTTAATTTTTTATTTTTTATCTTTTATCAACCACCAGATTAATATACAAACCCATTTTAACAAACTCAAATATTTCATATTTCCATCTTAGTTACCTCCCTTAGAGCCGAATTTCTTCATTAAAAATCTCTCCAATCTGGAGAAAAGATTCTTACACACCAACGGTTTTTAGAACGCATACCTTCAAAAATATAACGGCTAATGATACAAATTCATAATTTGGCTCACGGGAATTTCAGAGAAACCCTTTCTTTATTTTTATTATTTTTGTTTTTAATCTTTAATTTTTAATTTTTAATTTTTAATTTTTAATTTTTAATTTTTAATTTTATTATTTTTTTATTATTATTATTTTTATTTATATATTTTATTTTTATTCTTTCTATTTTTATTCTTTCTTTCTCTCTCGCTCTTTTTTATTCTCTACATTTTATTCTCTATATATATATATATTTTTTAACCCCCCCTTTTTTTCTTCTTTTTATACCTTTTTATACTCTTTTTCTCTTTTCTTCTTTTTTATTCCTTTATTTTTTTATTCCTTTATTCTTAGTATTAAAATGTTTTTATATATATATAGGTTTTTTTATGTTTATTTATATATATATATATTTTTTTTTTTCATATATATATTTTTTTATTTTTTACCCCCCTTTTTTATTCCCCTTTTTATTCCCTTTAATCTCGAATTCTCTTTCTTCTCCCGTGTTTTAAATCTCAACGGTCTTATGACACTAAATTCAAATTTAAACAAACACACACAACACACTGAGCAAATAACGCGTCCCAACAAGAGTGTCATGTGACCTCACATTTCCAAAACAGATGACAACAGAAGCTGAAGAGAGCCGGATGGGTAAGACCTTCCGTGCTTGAAACCGACGGTACGAATGTTGTACTAATTTTTCTGTACCAGAATAAATAAATATATATATATATATATATATATATATATATATATATATTAATAAAAGAGCATGTTATGTATGCATAAATAGCAGGGCTTTACTTATATGTATAAATTGTAGGGTTTGATATGTACGTATAATTGACTTGTTTGATATATATACACATAGTAGGAATTGATACGTATGTGTTTATAACAGGGCTTGCTATATATGTATACATAGCGATGTTGGATATATATGCATAAATAGCAGGGGTTGATATGCATGTATAAATAGAGAGGCTTGATATATATGTATAACAAGCAGGGTCACGCAGCGTAGCCCAGTTTCCTTATTTTCGTAAATTGAGTAGATTACATAAGACAATACAATTATAACTTATTAATCTGTTTATATTTTGCAATGTAATATGTTTAAGTTTATAATCGTAACAAATCAGAATATGAATAAATCTGCTTCGGTTTAGGTTAGAACTCACAAACTCTGTCTCTACTACAGCGCGCTAACATAATGAACCCCATGGTTTTGCCGAATAGTGACAATATTAGCTACATACACCAGACTGTCCTTGTTACTTTTTAGATGCTTCTCTCTCTCTCTATCTATCTATCTATCTATCTATCTATCTATCTCTCACACACACTTTTAGAGTCGAATATCGGTCATCGAAAGGAAGAAGAGAAGGAAAAAGGAAAAGAAAAATTAAGACTTTTTCTCCGTTTGTCACCGATGAAGATCGGAATAATGTTATGAAATAATTACCAGGTGATTTGGGAAGCAGAATTAAGACTTCTGACTTTGAGCGTAAGCACTGCTCGGGTTTCATTTATTTATTAGTGATACAGCAGAATATTGATCAGGATTAAATATGAAAATTGAAGAAATCAATTGTAAATAAAAGAAAAGTGTTTCATAACATGAACCAATATTATCTGTAAATCACTGGCGGAACAAATTTGTCATGTAGATTGTAGTAAAAAAGCTGTGAATAATGAAATTATGGAAAAATTGGCTACTTTATTTATAAGATAAGTATTGCATGTCAATAGCAAGTTCATAACACAGGTTACCGATTATATTATACATCCAAGACACTTATTAAGACAAAGATTTATCATGTAGAAATAACAGCTGTTAATAATAAAACTATGGAGAAAAATGACTTTACTTTTAAGAAAAGAATAGAACAAAAAAGTAGGAGACACATTTCTAATGATAAACCGTCGTTACTGCCGGAGCTTCTATCGTCGTCCAGAGCGTCTTGCTTCATGCGTAAACACTCTTTGCTTTTATCATTTCGCCTTTCATGCAAATTTCCTTTCCAGGTTGTATGCATGGCGCATGCTCTTTCTTGTTGGGTACGTCTCGGCTTGCCTCTGCCCATTACACCGCTCTGTTCTCATAATAACTCACGCAGCAGTTGCGAGGCGGCATTATTCGTCTGTGGCTTCTTCAGAGACATCGAACAGCTGATTAACTCGCTTCTTGAAGCGGTTTTACCGATATTTTTGTTTCTTAACTATTGTCACTGTCATCACTATTTCTAAACCGATTAACGCCATCATCGAACGAGCCATCGGTATATCATTTATCACCGGCACACACAATTAGCCATTGCGGTACGTTGCCCTGTCTTCAGAATTGCTCAGCACCCGAGAATACGGGTGGAGGTGTCTTACATTGCAAGCCACTCTGTCCGCACACATCGTTTGGGGACTCACATCTTCCGTCACAGGTCTCGCGATTCATAAATTCCATGCTTGTGTTCTGGTAGCAGCGAAAGAACTGCATCGATGACTTCCATCCAGACTTTATACTGGTACAGCGCATTCGCCGAAGCTGCACACTATAGACACCGTCTTTTGATGTGACATTGTACCAATAAACCGCCTCTTCAGCAGTGCATCTCTTTTTAGTGGCACTTTGCCATATTGATCTGTGGGACCTCGCGACATATCATTCCCCTACTGTGCGTATGCACACCGGAAACAAGATAGGAAACCCCAGCTTTCAGCACACATTCCAAAGGTATTGTCTTTAAAGCTATACAGTTGTCGGTCAAAATTTCTTCCAGTGGACGATTCTTAAAAAAAAGGGCACGCAATCGAAAAAGGTTAGGTAATGAACACCTCCATACCTACTATGACATACATACCAAACTTTTGTCATACGCTTGACGATTCAAGTGTTCATCGTTTCGGCGCAGGACCAATAGATAGGCATTCGTGACAGGATGTCATTGTAGATTTCACAGTTCTTTGTGCTATGAGCGATCCTCCTGAGGAAGCACCTTGTTCTTTTCACTAAAAGATGACCGCTGTACAAATGGATCTATATTATATGGCTCAGCTCCATGTTTTTATTTGCAGCGCCACATATCTTCGAAACAGGTCCTGCTTCGTTCCACATTGCTTTTAGTCACTGCTGTGGGACTCTAGTTATCGTATAGGCTTTATTTTGAGTAGACCTGACGAGTTCAACGTCTACCACTAGTGCGTACTCTTTTTTCAGTTATGAAAAGTTTACCACCGTATTTTAATGAGCATTTCACTAGAAGACTTAGTGCTAACATTGGATTACCTAGTCAACGTGTCAGTAAACCATTGGTGAAGACATAAGGAGTCAGTCTTCGTGTGTAAGGATTGAGGCACGAAGTGTATAGAAAGATTCATTATTTTTATAAGACCATTCAGCTCCGCGGCGTTGATGTGCTGTCGTTCTGATTCTGGCTGCAACCAATGCGCATCTTTAATCGCAGCCTTACGTGATTAAAGCAAGCCACATGTTGCCAAGGTCCTAGCCTCAAACCAGACCCCAAGATCCTCGTCATTGACGCACCATTTAAGTTGGCATGGGTCAGCATTACTCACTCTATACATGGTCTTCGTTAGCATATGTCTTAATGGAGCATCCTGGATTCGACCGTCGTATCCTTCTGTCACCGCACCTGACCTTGGTTGATGACATTAGTTGCTACTTGCAGCTCGTCGCATACTGGGATATGCCCTATGAACCTTCCGCATAGAATACACCTTTCCTCTTGCAATTGTGTCAGAGACGCCCGGCAACTCATTCCCACGTTTCTACAGCAGGGCATCGTCTACTGCCAGACAATCAAGCATAGAGTCCGAGCCCCGTCTTCTGGTCACTCCGGAGCTTTATTGGCCGGTTGAAAGCGCGACAAATATTTAGCAGCCCTGGTTGAGGATGCGACATTTTCACACACATATATATCGTTAATATAAGCTGAGGTTGATTTTCTTAATTTGGTCGTCTTGCGTTCATATTGGACCTCATTCGTTCAGACCAACTCCCAACCTCGTAAAACAGTACCTTATACCTTGGGGAACATCAGTCTGCTATGGCCACATTGGTTCGCTGATGCACACTTGAAGATAAGCGATCGTTGTTCCAGCAACGCTACATTATATTCTTGCTGTTTCCATTTCCTTAGTTTGCTGGCGCAAACATCAGCGTCTGCCGTGTATACATCCTTATGGTGGTTGAGTTCCCTTTTAGTCTATTACAGGCCGCACTTTTGATTTATTCTGCTGGGAGACAGTCATTAGCGAGAGTAGCTTTTTTTGGAGTCCAATCTTTGATTCGTCATAGGGATCAAGCAAGCCTTTCTTCATCCATTTCTCTATTTATTCCTCGAATACTCTCCTGAGTGTTTCCGGTATCGAATACACCGTTATACCGTTATGTAGCTTTTCGAATACCTTACCTTCCGCCCATTTCAACCTCGCAGTCCATTCAGTTCGTTGTTTGTCAAACTCGAATATCAGGTTCTTCGATAACAAGTGCTAGTGCAGCCGCGCTAACAGAAACTGGCTCATCAGGAAATTTGACCTCCCCTAACATAAAGTTGGATACTCCAACTGGAGATTTTATCGCGTCTATCCCCATAAAAAGACTGAACTCAAGCGGATCCCCTACCATTACTCAATTACAACCGCACGTTCACTCTCCAGTCAGAGGCTGTCGAACCCAACACCACATGTTTGCATTCTCCCGCCGATAGCTACAACCTTGATGGTCTGCTTTGCCCACGTGCAGAACATATTTTTACTTACTATGGTGCAGGACAACCCAGACTGAACTAGTGCTCACAGCTATTCTTACAGTTAGCAGCGCCGAGTTCACATCTTGTTTGGAGAAGAAGCTGGCGCTTAGTTGTTGTCCCCTAACCGTTTTCCCGTACAATCCAGAGAAGTGTTATCTCGTCCTTTAAATTGTTAACAACTGCTCGACTGTTGGAGGTCCCGAGCTCCCTATCTCTCGCGCTGAACTAGACAATCCCTAGCTAATTTGTTAATTCCATCGCATTCCTAACACTTTATTCTGGTGTTCTTTGTCTTGATTCTTTGGCTTGCATTGTCGCCACGGCTACCGCAATTAATGCGGATGCAGATGGTTCATCATTCAATATAAATAGAAGCAGAGAAATGCTCATTTCCCTTAGTCGAGAACAGGCCCCTAGGAGCTGTCGGGCTTGGTCGGGAAACCCATGGATAAATGCTGTTTCGAGATATCGTTTCGTCATCCCATTGAATTGCACATAAAGCTTCCGCAGACACACCAGAGAATACACATCTACAGTTTCATCCGAGTGTATCCTGCTGGGTACAAACTGCGAGTACGCGTCATAGGAGACCAAGGCGAACGTCGTAAACGAACCTTATTTCATGGAGGCAAAATTCCCCTTTTTCCACATTCAATTCCTTGTAGACCGCAGACACACCGCTTTTCAAACGCATAAGAATTATGCATTCCATTTTCTTCACCGTACACAATCGACACACAAGCTCAACTTTCTCAATTCCTTCAATAATGGAATGGCGCGGGTCCTCACAGCTAAACTCAGGTATTAACTTCATATCAATCCCATCTGTCATCATGAAGCCAAAATAGCTTGAAAACAAGAAACCCACAAAAAATCCGGGGCAATTTTCTAACTATAAACCGCCATTACTGCCGTTTCTATTTCCGTCCAGTATTTTCTGCCCCATTCGTAAACACTATTAACTTTTATCAGTTCGCTTGGCCATTATGCAAATTTTCCTTCCAGACTTCTATGCACGGCATATACTAATTTTGTAGCTTACGTCCGGGAGTAAGGGTAGATCTATCTATTACTACTTCATAAGATAAGGATTTCATTTCAATATAAAGTTTATTTTATATAAAAGTTAAAGAAAATATCGTTAATCTCAGACGGTATCTCACTAATTGCAGCACCGGTGTATTCCCTGTCGCCAGAGAGGCCTCTATTTTTGTCGTAAACCCCTACATGTAAGGGAATACGAAGGTAACTGAGAAAATGTGTATATTTTTAGATGTGATCACCATGAATGTCTATTCGTCGTTATGGCGACACTCCACACCAAGGCTGAATCATTAATACATATTTCGGTACTTTTCCAGATTAGGACCCAATCTAAAATCTACTTAGCGTCGTTAGTTTCCGGATGTTCACGTAGACGGCCGGAAAAAGCCGAATGAAAAGCCGGTTACTTCCTTCACAAATATCCAAAACAAGGCTAGATGGACAACTGGAAAATAATTTATTTTTACAAGTGTATTTTTTTTAAAGAAAAACATCACTGAACAAGTGTAAAAACGGTGTTACGGTTGGAGTTAAGGTTATTAAATGTTTTTATTTCTGCATGAAAAAGTTATTTTTTTATGGAAAAAGTGTTAAACGGGGGTAGGGGTAATGGGTTAGGGGTTAGGCGTCGTTTAAATTCATTATTGATTTCAACAGATTTTATTTCTAATTAGTGAATTTGGCGATTAAATCAATAAAAATTAAACTTGCTGTCTACTTATTTACTTGCATTCTGATTGGATAAACGCTTTAGCATTTTCCGGCCATCTACGGAAACATTCGGAAACTACCGACGCGAAATCGATTTAAGCTTGGGTCCTAATCTGGATAAGTACCAATATTTCTCTCAGTTGAATGCAGATAAATACAATATATTACTTTGCAATATTTGGATTATTTGGAATACTGTTCTCATCTTTGATGTTATTCTCACGTTTCGGCCGATGTAACCCCCGACCTTCTCCGGGTGCGTCTCTATGTCGAACTCGGATCGGTATCGTATTTCGAACGGAGCCTTTAATCAAATCCACGAAGCTAGCTTGAAACCAAAATGTAAAATATGAAATATTTTGTAAGTTTGTTGTTAATACAAGACAAGAACTTTCGCATTTACGCATATAAATGGATAAACTTAACATTTATTATATGGATAGATATTGACATTTTTGGAATTTTTGTACAAATTTATCAAACATCAATTCACCTGAGCGATGGTGTCTGTGCTATTATTTTTACTTACATTTTTTCATTTGATCTAAAAACAAAACAAAAGTGTGGCGTCGATCGTTAACGGAAGGGAGTAGTCAGTCACCCCCTTCATTTTCTATATATGGGGTCGCTGACGATAGAGCGCGCGCGAGAGAGAGAGAGAGAGAGAGAGAGAGAGAGAGAGAGAGAGAGGGGTCAGCCAGTCACCGTTTTTTTCTTTCTGATTATGCCTCGTATATCTTTTTTCTAGTAAGTTTAATTTAAATTATCTTCCCTGAAAATCAATCAGCAAATATTTTAAGAAATGTTTAATAACCCTTATTTTATAAAATAACTTTAATTAATTACTGTTAAAATCGACAAAACTATTGCATACTTATGGAATAAACAGAACAGATCAATAAAATTATGAATGAATAACAAAAACCATTAATTGATTATGAACATTATATAAATTAAGTATTCATATCTGTTTTTCGGCTGTTCGACCTTACTATATGAACAGTATTTCAAAATACTCTTTTGTATATGTGATTAAATAACAGTAAACTATTATGATGATTATAAAGTAGTGATCAATTAAGATACACACTTCCGCATTTATTCATTTAGATAATATGCCGCATTCTTGGGTTAAGCTGTATGGGAAGTGAAATCGTCAACTTCCACCAGTTGTAAATGCATTTTTCCTTGCGTAAACAAATCGAGCTCTCTTGCTATTGATACTGTTTTCACTGAAATTTTGCTCACCCTTCGCAGGTGACGAATGATACCAAATTGTTAAAAGAATCGACTGTCTTCTACGCGGTCGAGATTTGATCCCATCTCGGGGCATTTGCTTGTCAATCCACACTGAAGAACTGTGATACAGCGAGAATTATATCTGTGTATGACTAAAATATGCCCCCTCCTTTTCTGGTTGAGCTTTGTGGTAAGTGAAATAGTCAACTGCCATCAGGTCATAATGCATTGCGCATTGTGTAAAAAATTAAGCTTTCAGGCAATTGACAATGATTACATTGAGATTTCGCTTACTCTCACCACTTGATAAATGATAGCCAAATGGTTAGAAGAACCGATTCTTGTCTAGAGGTCGAGTTTCGATCTCCGCTTAAAACATTTCGTTGTCGAGCCACGCGAAAGACCTGTGATACAGCGAAACAGTTTGATTGCGGATGACTATATACATTTTAAAATCTTTACAAGGACACATGATCAAATCAGCCAATTAGTCGCTATGTCGACATCGTAAATCATATTCCTTTCTCATTGATCTTTATTCTCCCTATTTTCTTTTTCTTAGTTCTTTCTTTCATTTCTATTTCTACTGTTTCTGTCTTTCTCTTTATTAATTGTGTTTTTTGTTTTCTTCCTTTCTTTTTTCTTCCATTTCTTTCATTGTTTTTCTTTTCTCCCTTTCTCTTTCTAATTCTATCATTTTTTGTGTCTTTCTTTTCTTTCATTCTTCCTGTTTCCTTCCTTTCTTTCTCCCTTTCCTATATCTCTTTTCTTTCTCCTTTTCTCGTTTTCATTTCACGTTCTTCCTACTTTTCTTCCATTATTTCAAACATCATTCATATTACATTTGTCATGTTCCGAATGTCTTCGTTCCCTATAGATATTTTTTACAATACATTCTGTCAGTAAAATCGTTTTCTTTCACACGTGGCGACATATCACTTTACACAAGAGGTGACGCTATCTAATTAAACCTGAACAGTACTGACAATCCTTACAAATGAAAAATCCAATTAAATCAATATTATACAAAAAAATTAAATAAAAATTAAAGATAAGAAAAACAATAAAAATAAAGAAAATAAAGAAATTAAAATTAAAAGACTTGAAATGAATTTTTAGATTAATAATATTTCTACTTCATTCAGTATCATTTCTTTTTAATTTAATTATTATCGTCAACTGTTTTTAAATTTATTGTTTTAAATTTATGTTTGGAAAATGGTTAATCGTATTTTTGTGACACATTTGACAATGTCACAATTAAGGCTCACTAAGAAATGAGTTTAACGACACAATTCTTTGTATGGACAAGACAATGCTGACAATATGAACGTAACCTGACGAAGAGCAAAACTATGAAGAACATATATACAACAGGAAAGCTCGTTCTTGAGCAAGTGTTGACATGAGAGGAATGAAGAATGTCATTTATATTGATATATGATCAGATCATCGGATAAAAGAGACTCGAATGAATAAAAAAGTAATTGACGCCTGTCCCCGTTCTTTTATTATTCCTTATTCTGAATACTTAAAAGCAAGGGTTGGAAAAATACAGACATGCACAAATGAATTATTACATTAGTATATAGGAATTTAATGTTGACATAACACACACACACACACACACACAGATATATATATATATATATATATATATATATATATATATATATATATATATATATATGAGTGTGTGTTTTAACTTACCCAAAACAAGGATAGTTGCCACTGTAGACGTAAGGCACTACTGACTACTGAAAATGACGGTGAAAGTTTTCAGGGTCATCCTCAATTGGGAGCTGTTCAGCGAGATGCTTGTTCACATTGGTTTTTAATTTCTGCATGTCGGTACAGTCAGGGGAAACAGAGAGCAAGTCGGGGTTAACAAAGCCGACAGCTCGAGGAAAGTAGCTATTGCACTAGAAGGCTCTCCGGCATCTGGGGCTTCTACAGTGAATGGATGGGATTAAGCAGAGTGACGGGTTGGTCGAGTGTATTTCCGTCGGTGGGGGCACTAACACAGCAAGCACATTGGAGCAGATCCCATTGAAGTACTTGTAAAACAAGCACAAGGATGCAACATAGCGGCGATGGGGCGGCTGGAGCTTGGCAGATGGTGAAGGACCGATTAGATTAGAAACACTTTTTTGACCTTGTCTTAGAGAGAGAGACTGGTAGAGTGTGCACCAGCCCAGATGTGACAACAATCATCCATGCATGGGTGGATAGTGGCTTTCTAGAGATATAGGATACTTTCAGGTGTACGAAGTTTGAGTAGCACGGTAGAGGGAGCCCACTTTATTTGCAGCAATCTTAGATATGTCTTCTATGTATTCGTTCCAATTCCTGTTACCTGTAAATTTTAGGCCAAGGAGTTTGAACGTTGGACTCTCAGGTAGGGTGTATATTTCTATGGTAATAGGTGGTTGCAGAGGTTTCTTATTGTAGCTTAAGGAAAGGAGCTTTGTCTAAGCATCATTAAATGTTACCATCCATTTATGACCCCGTTCCACTACTAACTGGAGGTCACTTTCTAAGGACTTAGTCATTGCTTCGGATATGTGAGCGTCCGTTTTACCCACGAGTAGAGCGTGGTGTCGTCAGCAAATACATCCATCTCAAACACAATGTCATAGAGGACGGCGTTTATGTAAATCAGGAACAATAAAAGTCCAAGGATTGATACTTGGGGCATAGATATCATGTTTTGGCAGATCATTAATCAAGATAATGACGCGTGTTGGGGTTAGGGTTCCACATGAACGGCCATTGCCTAAAACCATACTGATTGTCCGAAATATATATATATATATATATATATATATATATAGTACATGCATTTTTTTTGTTTCTTACATGTTAATCCAATGAAACTCCAGAAACTCTCACACAAAGCTGTTTTTAGGTTAAATTTGTATTGATACAAACATTTTTGTTTACATTTGTGCATATATATTTCAGCTGCGCCCTCTTTCAGAGCCAATTTCCTCAAGCCTTTCATTTTTTCTAAGGTAGTTGGCTCACGAAAGAGGGCGCAGCTGAAACATATATGCGCATATGTAACCAAAAATGTTTGTATAAATAAAAACGTATACTATAAATATATATATATATATATATATATATATATATATATAATAATGATAATAAATATTTGTTATTGTTTATTATCTATGTACGTATACGTTTCGTCCTTTTTAATAATCGGGACTCATCAGCATAGAGATATGACTATTCACTACCGGCCATGCGATTCGAAACCCCGGATCACGAGTATTATGCAACTCAAATCCGACGCCTTAACCACACTTCTTTTTTAATGGAAGGAACGATGTATTTAAAGCTAGTGAAATCATGCTGTGTTAATACTACACTTACAGTGCTCTACTTTTTCGTGGAGCGACAAATAATAATACATATTTGTTATTGTGCATTATCTATGTACGTATACGTTTCGTCCTTTTTAATAATCGGGACTCATCAGCATAGAGATATGACTATTCACTACCGGTCATAGATCGTCAGGATATAATGAAAATAAATCATAAAGTGTTCGATACCTAAAGTGAGAGCAAAACTACAAATTATTTATTTAAAACTACATGTTACATGTGTCAGAGATGTAACATTGTTTCGTTGACATGGATTGACTTTTACTGTTTAGAAAGGCCTTTACAATCTATCCCATTCCTCAGCGACTAATGTAGAAGGTTCCGAATACCTTCGTCGAAAACTTTCAACTAGTCTTCTATCTGTGCCCGCTTAATTATTTCCTTTAATTATGTGACAGTTTCCGATGGCCGAGCAGATATGGTGACTGCTGGCAGATTCTAGGCTGACTCTCTAAACCGGATTCGCTCCTCCCGACCGTCTAAAATTGTTACTTTCTTGCAGTGATGAGAGCAATAAGCTTGGCACGCTTACGTCTGAAGGTATTACTTATTTAATATTTATTTATGAATATTATAATAAACCTCTTTAAGAATTCAATTTGATCACTCTCGGGGATGTTAAAAGTAGACTGTCAAAAAGCTCTAATGTAAGGTTCCGAATACGTTCGTCGATCACACCCGAATAATTTTCTATCTGTGCCTGCTTCTAGTTACATGTAGATCTTAATTCCCCTTAATCACGTGACAGTTTCCGATGGCTGAGTGGATATGGCGACTGCTTTCAGATTCTAGACTGACTCTGTGAAGCGGATTCGGTCCTCCCGACCCTCTGAAATTCTTACTTTCTTTCACTGATGAAATAAATAAGCTCGATAAGCTAGCGTCTGTAGGTATTAATAATTTAATATTTATTTATTAATATTATATATATATATATATATATATATATATATATATATATATATATATATATATATATATATATATATATATATATATATTACATGAAGCGGTGAGGATTTTGATAGATTGCAACGGCATTTATGAACAGTAAAAGTCAATCTATGTCAATAAAACAATGGTACGTCCCTGAAATGTATAACATATAGTTTTTAAATAAATAATGTCTATAGCTTCACATTACTTCGATCAAGTCTTTTATTGACTTTTTCTCCGCATACCCGACGCACTATATACATATACACTTCAATTATACGTATTATGAATAAAAAATATAAATCAATAACATGATTTATAATGTATTAACATTTCTCTCACCTCTACTAAGAGGTTCGTAGCTTCGTTGGTAAAGCGTCTGGCAACCGTAACTAGGATCCCGGTTTCAAATCTCGCTATGTCTAACCACAATGATGAGTCGTAGAGATGACGAAACACATATGTTTTGATAACTATTTATATTTATTTATGCATATTATATATATATATATATATTATATATATATATATATATATATATATATATATTATATGTATCTATATATATATGTGTGTGTGTGGTATGTTATACTAAGAAATGTTATATAGACAAGAATTGCTGTGAAAATGATCTTTTATTGCAAATATTTTTTTTTTGCTTCATATTATTGATTATGGTATTATAGAAAAGTAAAAAACTGAAAAACCTATATTAAAATTCAATATTTAGTTCCAACCTGCAGCACCTAAATGGTGCCTGTATATCGAAGTAGCGAGAAGAATTAAATATATAATAACATTTCTTCGGGGAGGGTAGATGCTAAAATCTTATCAGATGTTTTGCTCCACTTTTCCAACTTTGAGTAGTGGTAGCAAAACAATAGCATCTTCTTTTGTGCAACAGTCCATGGTTGGGCTTTTTAACCCCTTATGTTTCTTCTTTTTGTTACTGCATTTGATGGAGATAGCGGGCCAAGACCTTTTGTCTCATGGCCTGATGGCTGACCCTGGTTGGACTCTGTATTGGCTGGAGCACTATCTCCAGGGGCAGGAAGGTTTACACCATTGTTTACATCTTCCAGCCTGGTGTATGAACGGGTTGATGGGTCCTTTTTATCATTGGTGCCGGCCTGCCAGTATTTATTTTTGTTTTTATTCATACTTTTTATTATTTATTTCCTTATTGTCAATGGCTTCTAATTGTTTATTCGAAGCTGCCCTCTATGAGTAGAGGGAGTGCCCCCGTCCGCAATTCGGGAGACGTGCTGGATGGCTTGAGGAGACAGTACACCATTGATTTTTAAATATTTGGTCAGGGTTTACTTCAAGTAAAAAGTATCCTCATGTCAGAGTCTCTTACATACCCCTGTACAGAGAGACCGAAGACACCCGAGGGCGGTGTCTAGTAGGCATTCAACCCCTCCCGAAAATAAAACATGTATGCTAATCAGAATGATTGGTAAAATAGAAAATATCTACTTCCTCATGGCCACCGTACATAAAATCAGAAATTGCGAAGAGTAGTTTATCTCACAAGAAACCCTCAATTATATTATAGGCCGGATTTCTTTTAGCAAATATAATTTGTTTTCAAGAATTGGTATAATTATAACCAAATAATGAAATTAAAGTGTTTTTCATGATTTATTTTTTTTTTAATTTAAAAAATATTTGTTAATCAAATTCCATTTTTCTTATAATTGAAAACTTAAAAAAAATATATATTTTGAATAATTAATTATTAATTATTAGGTAAATATAATTATATGACAAAGTAACACACAATTATTAATAAAAATGAATTTAAACTTATTTTTTATAAATGATAACATTCAAATTTCGCTTAAAATATTTGGAGAATTATTTTGACTTACACTGTTTCGCAATTTCTGATTTCAGATACGGCGGTCATGATGAAGTGGATACTTTCTAGTTTACTGAATGATTTCCTTTTCATAAAATCCGTTCTGTAATGTAAATAACGACTTACAGATTTTTTTTTGCTATGGAAATCGCTCCAGACAAGGAATGAAACCACTTGATGTAAGGAGCTAAACTACTACTACTTCTAGGTCAACAACTAGCCAACGATAAGTGTTAGATGGATAGATTCTTACCCAGAAAACAGCAATTCTTCCCCCTTGATTAGAAACATCGCTCAAGGAATGTGAAAACTAAAGAACAAAATAAGGGCAGCGAGAGTTACAAGGCTGCTGAAAGTAAACCAAAAGTTCACTTTTTACTCTCCTTTAAAGATAATTTCCATCAATACGCCATTAAGCATACGCATGTGCGTATGCATAAATGTGTAGGGGTATGGCTGGCTACTTATAAATATAATGTTAACTACATTAGTAAAATTGATTATAGAATCTTAAGAAGATATTACATAGCATGTTATGCAGATATTACAGTGAATGTTAAGCAGATATCACATAGAAAGTTAATTTTAATATCTAATACAAAGATAATAACTACTGACTTTACAATTTTTCTTGGATTTACTACTATATAACCTGCTGCTACAATCTTCGCGACGCCTTCAACGGTGAACTCTTTCATATATCTTCAACCCATTATCATTGCATTGGCTATTTTCTGCATTTTCTTTCTGTAATTATCTTACACAATATCTGAACTTTTAAAAAAATTGACTTTGGTAACTTTCTTACCAACTTCTCTTTCTCTTTTCCTCTGATGATAAGAACTCTATTCTTTGAAAAGTCATGGTTTTAGGAAGAAAACCTAATCTCTTGTTTTAACCAACTCAATTTTTATTCTCATCTTTTAATTGTCTCTCTCTTTTTCTATCTTTCTACTTCTCTCGCTCTTCCTCCCCTCTCTCTGTATATATATATATATATATATATATATATATATATATATATATATATATATATATATATATATATATTTATATATACACACACACACACACATATATATATATATATATATATATATATATTTACGTTTACTCTGGTGGATTATATATATACATACATATATATATATATATATATATATATATATATATATATATATATATATATATATATATATATATATATATATATATATATATGTATGTATATAATCCACTAGGTAAAGTATACATTCACAGGATAAAAATCCAAAGAATTTAACCGGGCTTATATATAATTATATGTATAATATATATATATATATATATATATATATATATATCCTTCTAGATGGGCCACCCAGGGAAACTTCATGAGAATATAAACTGTATTTAACATAAAAACTAACTGATCAGGGTGCTCATTATCTGGAGTTCACATGCCATCTGTGAAATCTCAACTGGTCTGCTTTCTCAGCATAAACCTCTGTTTTGGAAAGCTATTAGTTTTTGAAAAAAGTCTCAACACTTTCTTGGGTGGTATCCTCTTTTAGTTAATATTTTTATATTGCAAGTCTGCCGTTTGTTATACGTATATTTGTAACTTCACTAAACATACAGTGTTGTTCATGTGTACAGGTTTGATTTGCATCTTAACTGCTATTAATGAGCCTCACAGCTTGAAATAAAACTGCATAACTTATTAGTTGGAGAAAACACAATGTATTTAAAACATTTGTATGATAAAATACATGGTAGCATGCTTAAAAGGATTATGACATCGTTTGCTGAAATAGATAGTGTCTTTGCATCAAGACGTATTACGAAAACAGATTCTAAACATGTTTCATGAGTTTCAAGTTCGACAGAGAACGACATTATATCTGCAATTGATTTGGTAATACCTGAGGTAATTAAAACTGAAGTTGAAAAACTCTATATATTTCAGTACATTTCAGATAAAACTATTGAATTTGATATATATGTTTGCTATTATGATGAACAATGTTACTGAAAGTGGATTAAGCACAAAATGTACACAACAATAATAATCTGAACTCTATTTTTTAAAATGTCAACTCGCCAAAAACAAAACACTCTGCTACAGAGACGTAAGGTGATATTGTATATTGTTGGCCACATTTCTAGGAGCATCTTAAGTGAAGAGTTTTAAAGCGAGACGCTTGTTCACATTTCATTTAATTTATGCATATTGATACAATCGGAGAAACGGTAAAGAGGGCGGTAATTCCAAAGGCAAGATATTTACATGTCGAACAGAATCCTTCCCGTAAGCAAAAGTAAAATCTGTTTTCCTAAATTTTATTTTATAATCTGTAAAGTCAGTGCTTTAGCTACAGTAATAACAAAAATTGTTTTAAAGAAAATTAAAAAAATGTTGAGGGTGGTCAATAGTTTCTAACACCTCCTTCAATAAGTCTCGAGTCTTACATATAGATGTTGCCACAAATAAAAATAAATATGTTTTTCACAAAGGTTTCGTTTGGTT
This sequence comes from Sepiola atlantica, assembly GCA_963556195.1. NCBI lineage: Eukaryota > Metazoa > Mollusca > Cephalopoda > Sepiida > Sepiolidae > Sepiola > Sepiola atlantica. Next base: position 43,104,862 of record OY744541.1, on the reverse strand, counting down.
GTTTTCTTTTACCGCATATCATTTCTTTTCGGTTTATTTAATTCCGAACACAGTCATTCTGGTAAGTTTTTTATGCTTCAAGTTCTTTATATCTTTAAATATTTACTAATAATGTTTTTGTTTTAGACTTTGCAGAAGATGATTGATGTTGCAAAGGGAAATAAAAAAAAAACAATAACAACAATGTTTGGTGCATTTTTAGCCATTAAGCCAGTATCTTCAGACAGCTTGATCTGGCAGCACCATATTTTTATAAAGTAATCATTTTTAAATGGCCTATGTAACAATTTGACCACGATCACATTTTTTTGCTAAAAAATACACTTATTTAAGTGGAGCTACGTTTGTAATTAAAAAAGAGAACAATTGTAATTTCGTGGGGTGATTAGTGTTATTTGCACAATGTTATGCCCGAAGCAACTATTAAGAGGTTGTATGCTGATTTTAAACGCGGTCGTGTAGATAAAAGTAAGTCTGAGCGCTCAGATCACAAACATTCGGAACTTTTCTCTGAAAACAGTCCACAAACTCGTGTTGGCTGATCGTATATTTAAGTTGCTTTAGCAAAAGAGCTGAGCATATCAGAAGGCAGTATATTCAACATTTTGCAGGAACATTTGTCAATGAGAAATCAGTGTTTAAAGTTGGTTCTGCGTTGCTCAAGCGATTTGAGAAAATAAGCTATTGGAGTAAAGAAAAACTTACTGACATCTGGGTACCTCTACAGTGAAGGTGTGAGATGTTGCTGATTGTCGGGTTGGTCGGGGGTATTTACGTTTAAGGGGCACAAGTGCAGCAAATTCATCGAAACATTCAGTTGAATTACTTTAAAAACAAGCACAGGGGTGCACCCTAGCAGTGATGCGGCAGGGGCTGAAGATTGGGTGACAGTGTGGGACCTATTCGGTTAGATACATTTTTTGGACTCTGTCCAAAGGTGAGAGACCAGTTTTTTGTACACCAGCCCAGATGTGATAATAAACATAGATACTGATAGAAAAGGCACTTCATTATCCAGATATATTTTATCCATAAAAAGAACTGGCTTAGTTCCTGTAGTGAAATTGAGTATTTAAAAAAGGCACCAACACCTACACTAAACAATCCTATCTTTTTTGTGTGTTTAAATGGAAAAAATGGCGATAATTGTGTGTCCTAATAAGAATGCTTTACTAAACCAGAGGGACGAAATAGGTTACAATTGCAGGCACTTCAAAACATTCACCTGAGATAACTATTCTGAGGACGATGTAAACATAACTTAGAAAAAATAAAAAATAAAATAAAAATAAATAAAATAAAAATAAATAAATAAATTAATTAATTAAAAAAATCAATAATACTCATACATGTTATCCTATGAACTAGTTTGTTAACCTAATCCTATCTATCATTGTTAATAATGATACATTAATGATGAATTTGTAGAGATATAGGATAATGGCAGATGTGAGAAGTTTTATGGCCCGGTATATGGAGCCAACATTATTTGCAGCAGACTTGGCAGTATCTTCTATGTATTAAATACTTATTTATTATTTTCTATGCAATACTTATGCAATACTTATTCAAATTTGTCTTAATTTATAGCTGATATTCAATTTACGCGATAAAAATTTAGAATATACCATTAAAATCCAATTATAACATAAATCAGTCATGAGACCTATATCTCTACATGACAACGTAAGGATGGGCCAAAGCTTTATCGTGATCTTACCTCTCAATATTGTATAGTATATAGTATTGTCGAAGTTATGCCATTGGAAACGTTCCTAACTAAACAACTATTCGTCTGATAAGGCTGGAAGTTTGCATGGTTGTTACTATTATCAAAGAGCATCATATCTATACACGACATATGAAAAATCGGAAGTTGAATTACACTAAAAAATGTATCTTGATATAATAGGACTCGAGGTCAGCTATTAAGGTCAGACATGCAGCAGTTAATTGACTACAATATAGGCCAAGTAACGAGTCTCTACGATAAACATAACTAAAGTGTTGCCAAAATATTACTATACATTTTGAAGTGACCTGGAACTTTGACATAGATATTCCAAAATTTAATCAGTTCTAGGTTAGAGCATGCCATATATTTTGAACAACTTTGATGACGATTAGTCAAGCGATTTCGACGCTTATCTGTACACAGCTAAACAAAAAAAACATAGTGGTTAACTCAACTGAAAAACTAACCGGCATGGCGGAGTTTTAGTTGTCTATGATTTAAGTAATGATAAAATTACTTCAAGGCTAACTTATGTGATAGAAACTGTTTTAAATTTGTTTATCGATTACAGGAAGTAAATTCACTTGCAAAACGTATAATGGAGCAGCATAATGGCACGTGAACGAAACGGCGTACTGAAATAAAACTGATAAAAAGTTAAAATGTGCTGACTTCATTTCTTAGCATGTGCATGAGGTTAATTTGGCTTTGAGTCAAAGTTCTGAGAAAGTTAATGGACTTAAAGTACTGTTTCTCATTTAAGCAGCTTTAAGAAGATGTCCTCTTCGAGTAGAAAGAGAATTACAGTTTTTGGATTTTTACAACCCGTATTCCATCATTGCCTTTCACAAGGTTGTATCATAAATCAACAACTGCGTCAGCTGTAAAAGGATCACGTGACACATTTACAGGGGCATTTAAACATATTGAAGACTAAAATAGAACATTTGAATGAAGATAGACTCAGTGAACATAACAATCTATTGGACAAATTGAATACATTCAATTAAATATTTTCCATTAACTGTTTGTATACCATAATATATTACGTGTGCCCCGTTGGGTCACGAGCGCTACCATCATTTATGTCACTTTCATTTCATTCGAAAATTCATAAGCTGTGATATATTTGTAAAGAAATCATTTCTGGGATTAATAATAATAATAATTTTTTTTTACTTCTATATTGTCTATACAGGTAAAATAATAGTAAAGTGTCTTATTTATTCTCATACGTATTTAGGGTGTGTATTGATTTACTCCTCTCCAGGAGTTAGGCACAAGGCCAGTTTTTATCTTACTCCCACAAGTAAGATGTGACCCAAGGTCGGCTCGGAAAAGTGGGGTTTAAAAATTGCCTGGGCAGCCCCGTCGGCATTCCCCGGTAGGGGCGCCTCAGGCAGCAAGCAATAAACTTACTCCACCCCAAAGAGGGGAGGCGAAGCCTGGGAGGGTGGACCTCCTAGAACTGCACAGGACAGACCCATAGACCTGCGTAAATCAAGCCCCGTAGGTCAAGACAATACCAGTCTATGGGGTGCAGTATCCATCGGAACAGATACTACACTTTGATCTTAGCCAAAAGGCCAAGAGGAACACGCTATGTATATTAGCCGAGTCGTCACTGATATATATATATATATATATATATATATATATATATATTTGAAAATTTCTTAGAGAAACCAGATAACAGACGCGTGATTTCATATCAATAAATGAAAATTTATTTAATCATTTAAAAAAAAAATTTTTATAATTCCAAATTTTCGGTTTTAACAAAAACATAATCATGGTAAACAGACATTGTATTTTTTTCTTTTCATGGTAAAGATCTGCCGGCGTCGCCGAAGATTTACGATCTCCTCCGATGTTATTGGGGAGTTTTTTAATTTTTTATTTTTTTTATTTATATGTCCGGGGGATGTAGTTAAAGTCCTCCACCGGACAAAAAAAAAACAAAAAAACAAAACAAAACTCACCAATAACATCGGAGGAGATCGTAAATCTTCGGCGACGCCGGCAGATCTTTACCATGAAAAGAAAAAAATACAATGTCTGTTTTCCATGATTATGGTTTGTTAAAACCGAAAATTTGGAATTATAAAAAAAAAGATTGAATGAAATTTCATTTATTGATATGAAATTACGCGTCTGTTATCTGGTTTCTCAAAGAAATTGTCAAATATATCTACTAACGACGCTTTTAAAACTGTAGTAATACTTATATTATATATATATATATATATATATATATATATATATGTGTGTGTGTGTGTGTATGTGTGTATATACTAACAAAACACCCATTTAAACACAGATAATAGTATTACTACAAACAGATCAGTTTTGCACCATTTTATTACTCTTTTCTACAATTAAAATATAGATATAATGCTTCTTTACCAAGAAAACTTATCCTAACATAGATCAAAATCGATTATATGATTTTTATCATAGAACCATTCTAAAAGTTATGGCTTAGGCATAAGGTTCTTAAGAAGAAATTCAAATTCGAATAATCAAGCGTTATTGTGTTTAATTACTATAGAAGAATTCAAAGCGAATCTGGAATATTTAAATGTTCAAAGGAGAAGTTTTGCCCATATTATGATTCTCCTTCCATAAAGACTTTCAAATTGCTCAAAGAAATAACAATTAAAGGACTATTTATTAATTAGGGTCTAATAGATATTGGCAAAATTTCACAAGCATTGGAAGTATCTGAATGATCACGATAGACTTCTATCCCTTTTTTACCCGGACTGCATAAAAAGGAAGTTAAACTTAATATATCCCACATTACAAACCTTATGTCTAGGAGCTAGGTTCAAAAATTCATTATGATCGGTTTATTAGTGCACGAGTAAAGTGTGTAATACTGCTGTGTAAACATATATTTATTCATTTCAAAAACCATGTGAAAATCAATCCAAAAACATAATTTCAATAAAGCCCTTCAATTTTTATTTTTTTATTTTTTATTTGTTTCAACATCTTCGTGGATATGTATCATTCCAATTCTCATCTTACATATAAAAGACAATTTTTAAATTTGCAATCTTTTGCATTCTTACAGGTATTTCTTGGCAGATTGGGACAAGAATTCCAGTTCAATAGCCCATCTGCCAATCTTCAGAGACACATATTCAACTTAAGTTAAATAGCGATGTGTAACTGTACTAAATCTTAATATAAAAATAAGTAAAAAAAAATCTGTGTTCATTATTATGAAAATTCAGATTAGTCTGGCTGCAGTTGTTCGAAATTATAAAATAAAGTCGATTTTCTTTGTATACGAGGTTTCTTTTTAAAAATCGCATTTTGTTTGATGAAAATAAAAATGAAAGTTTAGTGGAATTTTAACATGGAAATCGTTTCTTTTATAACTTTAACACTTATGAATATTTCTGACTAAGATTGTATATACATATGCATTTTTTTCTATTTATTTACATAAACATTCTTAGCACTTAAGCACCGATATATTGGATATATGACGAAAAACACGTAGCAGAACAATTAAAAACGAAGGTTTAGCCCCACACATCATGGAAATCTTTTCTTTTATCACTTCGAAATGTATTTCCATCCTTTTGACAGAAAATTCAGTTCATACAAATAGAGGGTTTCATGGATTATGACAGAATAAAAATAGCTTTAGTCTGGAAGGATAACACCTTCACGGACCGAATCCGAACGGATACAAAAGTTTGATCTCAGTCAAAAAGCCGAAGTCTTTAGAGTTTTAAGAATTCCGACCAAAGTATTTCCCACTTTATCAGTGCTGGTCTATATACTTACCCCACAATGTGTATCATTCCAGCATCGGTAGTCTCGGAAATATGTCGATAAACAGAAAGTACGCAAAATAAAAACGAACGTTTAGTAGGACTTAAACGTGCGAAGCGTTTTTTTATGATATCTACATTTATGGCTATTTCAAACTAAGATAGTACACATCTTCCTACCTGCTAACCCCGTAGTTTTTACGACTTCAGCACTGGTAGTTTCGAAGATAAGTCAATAAACACCAAGTCAGTAAAATAAAATACTTATTTTCTTCATGGTCGTCAGCTTAATTTTGAAATAGAATTATCGCCGTCTACCAGGCTCAAGTTTGAACCAGCATTGTGCACCCACGAAACGCTGATCAAACGGACGTACCTGAAGAATGCCCGTTCTTCATTTCTGCTGAAGTAAAATTTGAAAAGAATGGCAGATAAAAGAATGCAAATATGGACTCGAATTAGATGTAATTGGGAAAGCGCATTATGAAAATAAATATAGAAGTTAAAAAATACTTTTATCAGTAATAGCGAATATGTATATCATTGTCGACCACTAGTAATCAGTTCTTCAGATTCAATAAAAAATAGGTTTACTGAATGCACGGAAATCTCTCTCTCTCTCTCTCTCTCTCTCTCTCTATATATATATATATATATATATATATATATATATATATATATATACACATTATTTTTCTGCAATATTTAAAAACAAAACACAGTCATATATGCGTGTATATACGTGTATATATATATATACGTATATAAATTTATATATATGTATATATATATACATATATATAAATTTATATACGTATATATAAATTTATATATATGTATATATATATATATATATATATATTAATATGCACATATATTTGTATGTGTATATTTGAGAGATTGACGGTGCATTTTATGAGTAATTGTGTTCAGAATGGGAAACGTTACGCATAACACATATAGTCCATCTTCAAAGAAAAATAGCAATAAATACATATAAATTTAACCAATAACTCTATTAATATATATATATATATATATATATATATATATATATATATATATTTCAGTATATTTATGTTTATTCATAATTTTATCAATATAGATTTTTTCGTAAAACCAATAAATGGATGTGAATTTCGAAATATATGAATTTTGATTCAGGTAAACTAAATTTAATGCATCCATAATTTGGGCAGAACTCTTTAATAATAAGAGGATTTAATAAAATGTACTCAAAACACGTCGGCCTATCTATATAACCATCTAATCTAATTGGGAATCCTTCTTGTTTGATTATACGTAAATTGAATCGCACAGATGCTTGTATAAGTACGTACATATGAATTCATATGTCTATATACCTATTATTGCACGTTTACAAAGATATATATATATATATATATATATATATATATATTTACCACTGGGTCTAATGACACTTCATCTTTCTCTATGTCCTAGTCTCCCCCTCATAAAATACAGAGAACCACTCTCTATATATAATATATATATATATATATATATGTATGTATATGTATATATATATATATATATATATATATATAGAGAGAGAGAGAGAGAGAGAGAGAGAGGGGGAGACAGAGAGAAAGAGAAAGAGAATTGTGTAGTCAAGATTCGGCACTGTTTTAATTTTACAATATATATATATGTAGAGAGAGAGAGAGAGAGAGAGAGAGCGAGAGAGAGAAAGAAAGAGTGAGTGAGAGAGGGAGGCCAAATATATTGGTAGATAAAAAGATAAAGAGATAACTTTTCATTACAGGACTAATAGATAGATCTTAATAAGCATATTGCAATATATAACTACGTACATATACATATATGCAGATAAAAATGTGTACATATATGTACATGTGTATATACATATAAAATCTAGCCATCGATATATATATATATATATATATATATATATATATATATACATATACATATACATAGCTAATATAATTTATTTAGATACTGTATATTACATATTTCAGCAATGTACCGCGGTTTCATCTAAAAGGGTAGATTTAGACATATTTAGCAAATCTCTGTGCCCGGTGGAATCATCGGCAAGCTGAAATTATCGTAGTCACGTCCCGATAGGGAATGGCGTCAACAATGACAGAAAACGGTGTATCTAAATAAATTATATATATATATATATATATATATATATATATATACATGCAAAATCGGAACAGTGCCGAAGCAAGACCACTTACATACAAACGGTGCGATATTTTTCTAGATATTGCTTCATGAAAATACTAATCAATACACGTCATAACATATGGCAGTTTAACCAGGCTTCTGATTATCATAAGTGTATTACATTTATATAAGTATGAAAAGGGATATTAAATTCTTAAATTAATATTTTAATGTAAAACGAAGTTATCGATATTTTATTACATGCAAATAAACATATACATAACTAAATTTAGTAATATATGCATATATATATTTATATATATATATATGTGTATATATATATATATATATATATATATATATATATATATATACATATATTCATAAATATATAATTTAAGGTTTTAATAATGTGTTCCCTGCCCGAAAAAAATCTCTTTGCCAAATGACCAAACAATGGAAACACATAACACACAGAGAATCAGCAGACTCGTCTTCCATCAAACTACCATTAATAAGAACTATAACAGACCCCGACGTACTGTAAATATAACACCTATACATTCCCCATAGATCTCACTCTTTAAATATTTCAAATGATCTAAGTCCATAAATATTTTATAACCCCTCTCTACACGTCCGATTATATATATTGTTAGATATACCACCATAATATCGCCAAACATCTCTAGTAACCAACTCCACAACCGCCTTACACTTCTACATACTACACCCCCACGCACTAACACTTAATACACAATATATATATATATATATATATATATATATATATATATATATATAATAGAAATATATATAACTAAAATATACCAACACTACACGATTAATATGTATTACAAAGATAATATATAAACTATAGAGAAAAAATAGAAACTATAAAGTTTTTGTTCAATAACAAAACGGAATTTTGTTATTAACGTAAAGCTCATAAGTGACTATCAGTACGGAGTTATTTTGAAATATACTTTGCATTTTTTATTATCTCATCGTTATTGTCTGCGAAAATAAGGATATCGTTAACGTAGCGGGCAAACATTGAGGGTTTAGACATTATATTATATATTTTATTTTCGAAGTCGACCATGTATAAATTACTGAAGGTCGGTCCAAGAACCGATCCTATGGAAACACCATCAGTTTAGGTATAGATGTTTCTATAATCATTTTAGTGAGTCGACATTGCTGTGTGATCTTCTATTGGTAACATGCTTCAGCATATTCTAAAATGCACCAAATATCATAATCACGAACATTTAGACTGGCCATCAACATGATTCCAAAAATGGCTAAAGTTGGATTTGCAGACATCTTGTATTTTTTTAGCTGGAGCACAATCATGTGTCCATACGTAATTACCATCTGGGTAGTTTTCTTGCATACCGTGTCAATACCCAGTATCTCAGAGTCTTGTAATAAATATTAATATTAATAGTTTCATCAGCTTTGTAGAATTTTTTTGTCATTTTCTTTCTATCGGAATTCACAACACAAAAAGCCATAACATGAGCAAGATATTTTGTTCTGAATGTTTTTTTATAATCTCAGATGTCGATTCTGCGATAACATTGTTATTTCCGCGGTTTAGAACAGAATCGACAGTAGAAAATTATTTCATCTGAAAGTATCGTTGTAATGGAGGACCTTTTCTTAAACAATGTAATAATCTTATCTCAATTTTCCAATCTATTTTCCTTCATAGCTGTGGTCAACACGTGGTTTTATGTTCTATGTAAAACATTAACTTCACATCATATCTTACTGCATTTCTAATGGTCTTGTTGTCTACTTCATGTTGAATTGCTATTTTTTTCATGGATTTGGTAGATCCTGTAGGATTTTGTATTTGATTGCTTCAATGAACGCTCTAGTACGTTTTCTTGTTTATTTCTTTACATCCAGATTTCGTCGTACTAGTTTTACGCATAGTCATGCCATTCTTTTAAATTATAAACAGTCTTTATAGATACTCCAACTATTCTTGACATTTTCTTGTGAATTAAAAAAAACAAAAAACAAACTATTTAATGTTTTTTTCCTGATGGACAAACGTTTCTGAAAATGTAATGATTATAGTTTTAGTTATGATTACAACATCAATGTATGCTTTGTTTAAAACCAAATGACTCACTACCAGCAGAGACTAAACAAAATAAATGAATAAATGCGAAAGTTGTTTTCATTTATCACTACTATGTCATAATCAAAACGGTTACTGTTATTCTAATCAATATTACATCATAAAGACTTGACATTCTGTATATATATATATATATATATATATATATATATATATATATATATATATATATTGTGCAGATAAACGATTAAGAGATAACATTTGGACTGCCTAATATGCATAACTGTTTTAAACCATTCATAATTAATAAACATTTGAGAACTATATGCAATAGTTTCGTCCATATTAACTGTAATTACTTAAAGTTATTTAATAAATAAATCGGAAAAATAACTAAAACACATTCTATTAAAAGAACCAGCGCTCACACGCCCTTACCGAAAGTTGAGCGAGGCATAAACGAGGATAGAAAAGGGAGGCGAGAGAGAGAGAGAGAGAGAGAGAGAGAGTGTGTGGCTGTCTCGCTTGTTTTCTCTCTTACCCATTAATTTACCCTTTTTTCAGTTGTTACATTTTCCCGAAGAATAAATAAATAAATAGTTTTTTTTTATTTTAGTTAAGTTCATGCTTTTACTATTAAGTTTAACAAAAAACTTATTGTTTAATGTTCACAAACACCTTATCACTATTCTGATTGACAAATTAAAGCAATGGTTTAGTAGGACTGTCCCAATACCGAAAAATATTTATTCATATTTTAGTATAATTGTAGATTAACATCCACACCAATTGTGTTCGACCTGTTTAGGCGATCACGTTGTAACACCCTGAAAAAATTCACGGAAAGATGAAAAGAAAAAAAAATGTATTATTCTGGAATTTTAAGTGAGGGACATTTTTTGTATATACATTTAATGTAAAATGATCCCCATTTTAGAAGGCCAGTTTTAGGGCAGTAAACTAAATTATTTTTTTCCATAGGAGGTAACACTGCTGCGTTTTGTTTTGGATGTGTGGCTACTTTTTTAGGCGATTACATGTATTTTTATGACCTTGCTACATAGACTAAGTGTTAGCAGTAAAAACAGTTGGTAAGTTCCCTAAAGAGATAGAATGCCCCGGAAATTGTGAACTTAGTACGTTTGATATATATATATATATATATATATATATATATATATATATATATATATATATATATATATATATATATAAAAGACGGTAGTGATGTATTAGTGCAGCTCCAACAAGAGAAAAGTATATATGTAAAAGAGTGTAAATGTGTGTGTGTGTAAAGGAGTAAGGCTACCAACATTTGTGAAAAGTTTTTTTCAACATTTATTTATTATTTTGTTATTTTATCGTTTTATAATTTTATATAACGCGTTTCAAGCGGTGGTCCGCTCTCATCAGATATGTAAATCCATTTGAAGGAATGTATTTCGATTTCGAATTGTTTTTTTTCTTTATCTCCGTTTTCCACGGTGTCAACACGCAATCACATAAACAAAAGCAGAATGTCATTCTTTCGGGGATGGGCTATCGGAGGGTGATAATCTGCAAATTTACCCACATTTATTTTTAAAAAATCTTATACATAACTATACGCTGTTTTTATTTTATTTTTAAACAATTGATTTTAGATTCTACTTCTTCAGGCGATTACGTGTGAATACCCTAAAAACTGGCGGAAAAAGAAGAAACAAAAAATATTTTAGAATTTAGTTTCGCACATAAATTTAACGTAAAAGGATCCATTCTAGAGGTTTATGACAGGCTACTATTTTTTGCCATTGGAGATGAATTCGTTACGGTATTGTTTTAGGGGGACTGCGTGTAGTTTTTGTGTTAAAAATATATGAGTTAAATTCCCTAATAATTTAGAACTCCCGTAAAAAGTAGAATCTCTTTTTTATGGGTGTGTGATTTAGCTGAGTGTGTGTATATAAACGTTTACCAAAGTTTGTTGTTAAAATGTGAGAATTTTCTTAGTAATTTAAAAAAAAAAAATATGATTAAAATTTCGGCTAGGATTTGCTAGTATATATATATATATATATATATATATATATATATATATATATATATATATATATATATGTGTGTGTGTGTGTGTGTGTGTGTGTGTGTATACATTTTATTAATTTTATACGTACCTAAAAGTAATCGATTAACACGTGTTTCTAGCTATCAGCATGAATAACTTGGACAACATATTGGACATACACTACTATTATCTCCAGTCTCGAGTTTTAGCATCGGACAATGACGCCTTACTCAGAAATATGTACGATTGTTACCGCCTAAACATTTAAAGTTATATATTTTTGTAATTGTTTTTATTGGTGATAGTAACTGACAGCTTTTGTATTTTTAGTTTTTCACTTCCTAAGTAATAAAAAGTTAATGCATAAGATTGCAATTTTTGTCGCACTTTACTTTATAGGACGTAATTTTTGTTGATATTTATATTTTCATGATTTTTTACGTACACGAAAGTAATCCATGGACACGTGTTTCTGCCAATCAGCCGTCATCAGCATGACTTACTTGGACAAGAACCGAACCTACGATAGCATTGTCTATAGTCTGTCGTTTTATGACGCCTTGTACGGAAATATATATATATATATATATATATATATATATATATACATATATATATATATTATCACGTTCGTACACCGGTTCCCGTTAAATAACTGAAGTTAAGCAACGTAGTCAGTTACAAGAGGGGTGGCCATTTGGAAATACTAGGCGCTGTATATCATCTCGACTAACAGGGATATACATGCTAACTTGGGACCGTATATTAATATGAATTAACCATAAACTTCCATTAGTAGAAGGTAGAATGCCCGACGGTGCGCAAATGCCACAAGAAAGTCCTATTACCGGTTATAAAATTAATACACCCTCACACATAATCCTAGTTTATTCAAAATTATTTTGTTCAAAATTGTTTCTGTCTATTTCGTGAATATACATATTCATTGTATACAGTATTTACCACAAAAAGGTTTTGTCAGTTCATAGCATACCATAATGAGGCTGGAAAACAAGAAGCATCCAATATTTATTTAATTAATACATATTTAATTTCAATATTCTCTGTTTCATTTTTTTTATCAGCCCAATCAAATGATAACATTTCTTTTTATTTATTTTGCATGTTAAATTACAAGCTCTGTTAGTATCATACTCTACTGAGCTACTATATAAACCTTTGTACGAACTTAAAGAATACACACATATATATATATATATATATATATATATATATATATATATATATATATATATATATATATATAGATAGATAGATAGATAGATAGATAGATAGATAGATAGATAGATAAAAGAAGAGTGATACACATATACGAATGTCCAGATTTATTTCAACTTCGATTATTCAATGCAAGGTATATTCGGTATTAAAATTACGTTTATTATTCTTTCCTTAAGCCAAGGCTTTTCAAAGATCGACATCTTATCATCAGAGGAATTACATAGATAGATAATTTGGCAGTGGAAAAGCCAAAATTCAACATCCGAGTAAGTGCGCTCCACGTACGATTTGAACTCAACATCTCACTATTGGAGTTACTTCATTTTTGAACGCTTTTCCATGCTGCCTTCACGAACACCCTTCTTCATCCTAATCTCCTTTCATTGGACATCTTATCAACAGACAATAACCAACTGGACTAACCCCATATCTTTACTACACGAACTCTTTTTCAAATATTGAATTTTGGCTTTTCCACTGCCAACTTATCTATCTATGTAATTCCTCTGATGATAAGATTTCGATCTTTGAAAAGCTTAAGGTAAGAATGATAAACATCATTTTATTACCGAATATACCTTGCATTGAACAATGAAAGTTGAAATAAATCTGGACATTCGTACATGTGTATCCCTCTTATTTCACCTATATTTATAATTGCTCTATCTCGTATATTGAGCTTTAAACCTTTCACTATAGGTTCTATTTACTAAAAGTTTACTTTTAGTTTCATATTTTACTTTCTCTCTCTCTCTCTCTCTATATATATATATATATATATATATATATATATGTGTGTGTGTGTGTGTGTGTATGTGTGCATACATATATGTATGTAATTATATATCTAACAAAATGTGTTTACGTGCTCTCAGCTAATTCTAAAGAAAGATCATGACGGAATTAAAATCCGGTCCCAAATATGCATCGATCAACTTCTTCGTTGTTGGTTTGCAGGATTCCCTTGGAGCTAAAGGATTAGGCCGACGTTATCTTTCCTGGTGTAAACAAATGTATTCATACACGCGGATTTATTCGTGAGGAAATTCGGATCAGAGCTATGGAATAAGGAAAAACAAAAGGAAGAACAATCAGAGTGTGTAAGTGTAATCGATGACTCCACCTTCACACGCACAGACAATGGATTACAAAACACAGACACACACGCGGACACACACACACATATATATATATATATATATATATATATATATATATATATATATATATATATATATGCATACACACATATATATATATTTATATAAAGGTATGAATCTAAAAGTAGATCGTGTACTTTTAAAATTTAAACCTATAAAAGTGTTTAAAGCTCAATATACTGGATAGAGCAATTAAATAAATCTCTCTCTCTCCTTCTCTCTCTCTCTCTCTCTCTCTCTCTCTCTCTCTCTCTATATATATATATATATATATATATATATATATAGTAAATGATAAAAGTAAAAACAGAAATCTGTTTATATATTAATCAACCTCTCGTCATTTTTAAAGAGTTTCTCTTCTCAATATGACTGATTTGAAGAAGAACATAACAGTTTATAGTAAAAATATATGGTGCGTATCTGGCGTTAAAGTAGTGTGTTTGTTCTTTTTTTCGAACGGAATATAGAAATTAAAATTCATAGTCATAGACGACCACGTAAGTAATCCTGAGAAAGTTTTCAAATAAATGCGAAAGATTGATGAATATATACATAGTTTTCGGTTTTTCTACTTTTCGTTTAGATTATTATTTTCAAAATCATCAGTCTATATATATATAGCGTTCTGCTAGTTGAGATTATATATATATATATATATATATATATATATATATATATATATATATATATATATATTCTTAACTAGCTGGACGCGTTGACGGCGTTGTCGTTGAGAATTGAGGAATCAATGGATACATGGCATCCCTTCT
Organism: Sepiola atlantica; assembly: GCA_963556195.1. NCBI lineage: Eukaryota > Metazoa > Mollusca > Cephalopoda > Sepiida > Sepiolidae > Sepiola > Sepiola atlantica. The sequence goes on along the minus strand of OY744541.1, from coordinate 43,089,856 downwards.
GCCAACCATTAACCATATAAAAGTTTTTTCAGCGATTTAAAAACAAATCTGCAAGTATTAATTATTATGTTTTTTAATAAAGAAATGTATAAACACTTAATATTTAAACGTTCGTATTATTTTATAAATAAAACAGAAGTTCCGCACATTAATTTACGTCACGGTGAACAATTTTCTTATGTTTTTGTGGGAAGGGTTGTTATAAAAATTAAAAATTTCTATATAAAAATACTGGAAGGAGGGTATTTTTAAACAAACATTTTCTATGTGCATAAGAATTTAAGAAAATATGTTCATTTGTCAAACATAATAAATACCAACGGAAAAATCCGTCTGTGTAGAGAATTCAACAAAATGGATGCCAGAGAGTATTTATTCTTTATTTTCTCTTCTAGTTTTTTATTTTATTTAATGTTTAATTTATTTATTTAATCTTCTATATTAGTATATTATTTGTATACATTTTATATGTATTTAGATGTGAGGTCATATGGGACAAGTTGTTGAATTAATTAATAATGCCAGGGTATGAAGTGAATTATTTTAGTAGAGTAGTTCTATTATGGTATTTTGATGTTAGGGGTTGTTTTCTCATATGATTGAGGGTGTGTTGAGATAGATGTGTGTATGGGGATGGGCCTACTCGATTATGTGGGTGTGTGGTGGTGGTGGTAGTAGTAGTGGATGTTTTAATATAAGAGTTAAATAATGATGGAATGTAGAGGCGGAGTGAAATAGTCAAATTAGAATATAATGAGTGTTAAATATGAGGGTAGGACAATGTGTGAGAGTGTAGATTAGTATAGAATGAACGGTGAGTGGAGCTCGTGGCGTTGATTTAGTGAGGGTTTAATCTGGAGATGAGATCGAGTATGTAATTCTTAGATCCCAATGTTTCTGATAGAGGGAAAGAGAAACATGAATGTCACGTTGAGTAGTGTGACATAGAGTTGTGTGTTTTTGGAAAGAGGATATACGGGCGTTCATATGCTTTTTGATGCGTAGGTGTAGCAGTCTTGTTGTGTTTCTTATGTAGAATTTGTTGCATTTGGTACACTGTAACTTGTCTACACGGTTGGTGCAGTGGCATAGATCAGTGTTGGGGATAGGGCAATTGGCATGGGAGCAGGGTTCGGGTGTGTGGTTAGTATTTTCTTAGATAGATGCTGGCGTAAAGAAGTGCCAGTGTGGGTTAGTTGGATGTCGAGGTTTTCTTTGTGTATAGCCTTGCGGATGGAGGTGGTAATTTCATCAATAAAAAAGGGAGTTTTAAGAGACAGGTGTTTGAGAGAGTGCGATGTCTGTGTGTTTTGGACGTATTTAGGCGGGCTATGGTGGAAGCTGGGTAGCTATTAGTTTGGTGTGTTTGACAGTTATTGTAAGTTTGAGTTATTTTGTCAGCAGTAGAAGAGCATTTGTTTTGTATGTGGTTGATCTCATTGTAGGCATAAGCTATTTTGGCTTTTATGTGCAGGGAAGACTTAAAATGTATAAAGAGGTTTTTGCAGGCGGGTTTCTTATAGAAGTTTGTGTGTATGGAGCCGTCTTCGGTAATGTCAAGGTTGAGGTCAAGGAGAGAGTGAGCTGGAACGTTGGGGTGTTCTATTGTGAATTGTATCCAGGGTCGGTGTTGTTAAAGATGTTTAATATTTGAGTGGCTTCATCAGGAGAGAATGAGATGATTAGTATATCATCTATGTATCTGGAGAAGAATAGGAGAGGCACGTGCTTAGTGCTCGTTGCTCTAACCGGTTTATGTAGGTGATGGCTAAGAGACCGGAAAGGGTATAACCTATGGGGAAGCTGGTGACCTGTTTAAATGTGTGTTGCTGGAAAGTGAAGTATGTGTTGTCGATGATGATGCATACGATTTTATGGATGTCAGTAGGTTTTATTCCGAGGAGTTCTAGATTATCAGAGGAATGTATGTGGTTAGTAGTGAGGTCTATGGCTGGGTGTACGGGAGACGACGTTGAGGCTGAATATGTAGTTGTTATACTGCAGTTGTTGGCGTGGCAGTGAGTGTAGTCTGCTTATGACTTGGTCTGAGCTGCTGACATGTGCGGGGAAGGTGGGGAGTAACGGTTTGAGTAGCTGGGAGAGTAGCCAGGAAATTTTCTAGAGTGGTCCTTCAATGCTGGAAACTATTGGTTTAATTTGTGGGTGGGTGCTTGTCCTGTGTGTTTTAATGAGGTGGTAGAAGGTGAGGAGTTACTGTTTTTGGTGGTGAAGTTAGTTTTGTATTTTTTAGGAAGGTTACGTGTAATACACATTTGGGACCAGGTGTTGTTAATGAAGTTTTGGACTAATATACCCCCACCCCTAACTTTTCAGTTAGGGACGGGGGTATATAGGTTGTTGTTGTTTAGGTGTTCAAGGGCGAGCGTATTGTAAGGGTCTTGAGAGATGATGCATAATTCCTTGCCTTTATCAGAGATTAAGTAAACTAGATTTTATTCTTTCAGGTTTTTTAATGTAAGGCGTTGGGGTCTGATGATGTTAGGGTGATGTGGGGTGATTCTTGTCGGAGTAAATCAAATATTTTCTGTTTTTATCTAGAAAGTTTTTAATCCAGTAGGTAGTTACTCGGTAGTGGGTGCAGTGGGTGTTCAAGTTGGTAGACGGGGAAGGAATTGATTGAGTTGGTTGTATTATTAGGATTGTCTTGGGTAGGTTGATTAAATGCTGTGAGCCATTTAAAGTGGTATGCTGTTCTACAGAATTGAGACTCGATATTAAGTTTCGTGTTGTCGTTCAGCTTTTGGGTGGTAATGAGTTTGGGGTCAAGGCTGAGGATGTCAGTCTCGGCAGTAGTAAAAGAGCTACTGAGGAGTTTGTTGGAGTTGTGGATTCTGGTGGTATCAGTGCTTCTGGTGGTGTGAAGTTGAGAGTATTTTTGGAAAAACCAAGTGAATTTCTGTTTAAGTCGAGTAATGGTGATAGGTATGATTAACAGCTGTAGTTATATTGTGTGTCGACTGTTCTGTGGATTTTGAGAGGGAGGAGTTAATCTCTGTGATAGTGTTGATGAGTTGATGAAGTTTACGATGGATGTATTGGATAATTTTCTTGATGTGATAGGTATGTATGAATTTTTTGGCTGAGTAAAGTATGGGTAGGTGGAGACAGGCCGGTTAGTGAATGATCCGTATGGTGTTGGGTGGTATGTTGTGCTTGTGGCATCTTTTGAGGAAGTGGATCTGACAGCTGGTTCTGGCACGTTTCTCTGAGAGTCAGAATACTTTTTTGGTGTCTGGCTTAGACGAAGTGTTAATAGAGAATTGTAGTTTGCTTGAAGCATTGCTGGGAATAGTAGTAGTATGTTTCATATAGTGTAGGGCAATGTAAAGTGCCGGGTAAGTTTTAAGTTGGAAGGAACTTTAATAAATCGACGTGGGACTTACTATGTATTTTTTCTTAAAATCTTACATAACATCAAGTTTGGTGTTGGCTGTGTGTGTGTTTTCTGGATGATTATTAAACATCATTTATTTAATACATCGGAAAAATCTTCCCTTTGTCAAAAATAATTAACACCAAAGGAAAAATCCGTCTGTGCAGAGAGTCTACAAAAATGGATGCCAGAGAGTATGGCTGGGGCAAATCAGTCCCGTAGAGAATAGAAATTAATACATTTTAAAATTATGTGTTTTATATAAATGTAGTGTTCAAATATATATATATATATATATATATATATATATATATATATATATATATATATATATATATATACTAAAAGCATAGTAACTACCCTAAAATATATCTCTATTTCTTATTGAGCACTATTATATAAATTTAGTAAAGTTTCTCCGGAGTTTTACTCTGTGAATACAAACTATACCTGGATTAATATATATATATATATATATATATATATATATATATATATATATATATATATATATATATATATATATATACATATATATATATAATCAAATATAAAACTAAAAGTACACTTTTAGTAGATATAACCTATAGTGAGATGGTTTAAGCTCAATATACGAGATAGAACAATTATAAAGATAGATGAAAGAAAAGTGATAAACATGTACGAATGCTCAGATTTATTTCAAACTTCGATTGTTCAATGCAAGGTATATTCTGTAATAAAATTATGTTTATTATTTGATAATGTTTGAAATAAATCTGGACATTCGTACATGTTTATCACTCTTCTTCCATATATATATATATATATATATATATATATATATATATATATATATATATATATATATATATATATATATGTATTAGTTTGCGGCACTGGCCAAGACAACATTCACTTTTATTTGGTAGCCAGCGATGTAGGTTTGGTCGGGTCGTAGCGTTTGTTAAGAATTGACGGCTAACCGCAACCCGACGGACGGCCTGCCTGTAATCAATCTACAAAATTGACAAAAAATGCTGCCTAGTTGTTACTAATTGCATTGAGAAAGGTCATGTAGACAACGCAGACACATAATTCCTGAAATGTCCATGAGCACGTGTCTAGGTAGACGGTAAACAAATGCACCCAAGAAGAATAAAAACGACCCTCAGTCCCTGGCAAAAAAAAGTGTGCTAGGACTCTCCCGGTACTAGAACGCTTTAGGAAACGGACACGATTGAGTATTTTCTAAATGAAATCGGACGAATGGAAATAGACGTAATATGTGTAACAGAAACTCACTGGTTTAAAGATATTCCAACGCTATGGAAATACATGAATATGTCATAATACAATCCCCGCGACAAGACAGAATTCAATGGCAAGATGTTTATATGATCATAAATAAACATTTGTAAATACTGATATTAGACTAAGAATGAATATCTTGTGAACTAATGAAGGTCACCATAGATGGGGAAACGAAAATAGTCGCATATTCCATTGTGTATGCCCGGAATCTAGTCACAATGATGGCTATTTTGAAGATTGCTTCTGCACCGTACAAGAACAAATAAATACGATCCACAGTAACGATGAAATAGATATACTGGGCGATTTTAATACATCAGTAGGAAACGACACACGAGTAAACTGGCCAGACGCTGTAGGCAAATACGCGCTAGTGATACGCAGTGACACGCTAGTACATATATATATATATATATATATATATATATATATATATATATATATATATATATATATATATATATATTAAATCTTAAATGTCAATATATACACTTTATAGATTTCAGAACCCATTTAAAGGGTTCAAATGATCAAATGTCTCAAAATGTGAATATCTATTAATTTTGTAGACAAGCAAATTATTTGTGCTAGGCTACCGCGTCACCCGTTTCTCTCTCGGTGTCTGCAAGAGGGTGTTCCTATTAAATTGTTTAGAATTATATAATTGTGAAAACGCTACAAACAATAAAGAGTTAAAGCTAAATAAATTGTTTTTGACCATTAATCTAATTTCCAACGCTATTGATAATTTTTACCCATTTATTTATGTTTTTATTATCGCTTATGTTTGAATTCATGTTTTGAAACATGACGTAAATCATAACTCTATGACGTCACACCAAAGCTATAATTATTTCGTTATGGGAATGTTTTAAGATTTATTGCTAAGAAAGTGCAAAAAACTCAGTTGGTAGAACGTCTGACTGAATTCATGTTTTATAGCTTGAATTAACGTTTAAAATGCAGAAGCCAAGTGTTATACGAGGGTCGTTCAATAAGTAATGCTCCTGACCCACTTTCAGTTGTCCGATCTAGATAAAATTTTGCATGTGAATGATTTATATCTGTATGGGCTATGTTGCAAAAAACAGCTCTGAACTAATTGTGGTTTCTAATTTATAGCTGGTTGAACTGAGTCAGGTGTAAAATGGAGCCGGTTGAGTATCGCGTAGTGATCCGGTTTTTGTATTTGAAAGGACGCACACCAAAGGAGACTTTTGATGAAATGAAAGAAACTTATAGTGATGATGCCCAATCATATGACCTTGTAAAACGCTGGCATCGTAAATTCAAACATGGCCGGATGTCTGTGGAAACACTTCCCAGACCTGGCCGTCCCTCTTCTGTCATTGACGAGGCTGCCATTTTGGAAGATCGACGCATTACTATTCGCCAAATAGCCCAAGAGGTCAAAATTAGTACAGAGTATGTGGAAAATATCATTCATGACCATTTGCATATGCATAATGTGTCTACCAGATGGATTCCCAGATTGCTCACACCTTTCCAGAAGCAATCACACGTCGTGTGCTCGAGGATGAATTTGGAGATGTGCCAAGAAGATGCATCGAAGTTTTTCAAAAGACTGATTACACAGCGTGAAACTTGGGTCCATCACTATGATCCAAAGACCAAAGCCCAGTCAATGCAGTGGAAGCACTTGGACTCACCACCTCAAAAAAGGCAAGGGTGCAGCCCTCTGCTGGCAAGGTCATGCTCACAGTCTTCTCGGACCAGGACGGAGTAGTGATGACAAATCTCCTTGCAAAGTGTACCACAATTACAGAAATTTATTACGCTTCACTTTTGATGAAATTAAGAGAAGCTATCAAAATCAAGAGATGAGGCAAGATAAGCATAGACACCCTCCTCCTGCAGAACAACGCTCCGATCAACAACTAGCATTCGCCAGATCAGAAGCACGGGCGTGTGACTATAAAATACTCCCCCATCCCCTTACTCTCCTAACCTTTCACCCTCTGACTTTCATGTCTTCCAAACCATGAAATTGTTTTTGAATGGAAAACGTTTCCCAGATGATGCAACCTTGATTTCTGAAGTTACGACGTGGTTGGGAGGACACACCTAGGATGTTTTACAGAAACGGTGTCCAGAACTGCATCAAACGATAGGAGAAATGCATAACTCTGGGTGGTTCTTATGTACAGACTAATAACTGTGCCAAGTTTCATTAATCTACTGCTATGAGAAATGGGTCAGGAGCATTACTTATTGAACGCCCGTGGTTAATTCGTGCTACTAAAACAAACTCATATTCATTTTCTAAATCGCCACTGTCATTGCCAAGAACACACTTGATTTAATTTATTTTTAATTTAACGACTTAAATGTATGTTTAAAATTCAGTAGCCAAGCATTATTCTTTGTTTGTGTTCCTAAAACAAAACAAAACACACTCATTTATTAATGCACTCCTGTCGTATAAAAAGCCCACTTTTAGAGTGATTTTATTTTAATTTTAAATGGCTGGGATTAAAGTTTATGATGCAAAAGCCAAGTATTATACTTCATTTATGCTCTAAACAAAAAAAAACATATTTGTTTTCGATAGCGCTCCTGTCTATAAAATAACACAGTTTTGATTTAATTTATTTTTAATTTAATGGCTTTAATGAAAGTTTTAAATTCAGGAGCAAAGCATTATGTTTAGTTTGTGCTCCTAAAAGAAAAACAAATCATTTACTAATGCGCCCCTATCGTATCAAGGAAGCCACTTTTGATTTAAGATCCAATTAGAGGTCAAGTCAATGATAAACATTTTCTCACATTTTGAGAATTTATGAATTTTTGTAGAAAAATAATCTCAATCAAGAAGTCTTAAAATGATAATTTACTCAAAATTTGAGAATTTGTTAATTTAGTAGGCTTCATCCTACATTAGAGAGGCTTAAAATGATCAACATGTTATCAAGTGTTGAACATCCATTAATTTTACTGAGTTCAGATGGTATCAAAGGCATAACATTTTTATAGGATTTTAAGAATATAAATCTGATTTAAAAATATTAAAATTGCGATAGAAAATATTTTCCGCGTATTCAGTTTTCTGTTCCCTATTTATCATTGAAACAATCGCAAATGATATAAACTTTATTGTCTGTTTACTTATCATACGCTGTGGAATAAAACCAATGGCTAAGATGGACGAAGCGGTTTAATATACGATAAAAAGAAATGTAATTCATTTATCGATATGGCTCTTCGTAATTTGCTCTCCACAAAGAAGAGCTTTCTGCTTATTTAATTGTTAATTAGTTGTGTCTACCAGTAGCCACTTTATTTTCATTTTTGAGTAAAAATATAGAATAGTTAACACTGAATAATAATGTAAATAAAACGCATTCAAATTCAATTCTCTACCGAAACTGACGAGTTTTAACGTGTGGAAACGATTGTACGTTGTTTTTTAAAGTAAAAATACAAAATAGTTTACAGTCACTAACTCGGAAACAAAACAAAATGGCGGTACGAGCCTAATTTTAACGTGTGGAAAAGATTTGTATTTCATTTTAAACAGTAAAAAAATATCAGCAATTCTTTCGTCACGTTATAAGATCGGTAGTGGATTTCATTCTTATGTGTTTCATAGAAATTATATTTTGTCTTTTTTATGAGTTCTGGACTGTTAATTATTCTTTGCTTGAATCTATTTTGGGCTACTAAGGCGATGATATCACACCTGGCGTCACTTGCATCTTTCGCCACCGCACAGGGTATAAAAACGAAGTTGATTCATCTTTACGGATTCATAATGTATCATAAAAAAGCTTTTACTTTCAGCTGTTGTCAAGGCCACCGTTTGATTTCCTGTCAACACGCAGAATGGTTATTTGTTGCGCACTTTTGTCGTCGCAAATTTTTTACAAAATCATACTTGATAAAAATTAGATTCATCTGATATATAAAATAAAGTCAGTCTATTTCTCGATTTTTGTCGTCGATAGCTTTTTCCTAGAACAACAATATTTTATTCTGGTTCGTCAGTTCTTTGGTGGATTGGTGCAGCATGTGGTTTAAACCTATAAAATGTAATTCGATTTAATTCATTACAGCAAATATTTTGACTGGGTTGGAATTATTTTCATACGTACGCCATCTTAAAAAAAGTGTCTTAACTCTGCAGTTACTCTCATTTCTTTGAGACAAATTTCATTCTGATTCATCCGTCTTTTTCGTGAATCATTGCAGCATGGTGTTACGAAGAATATGAAATTCGATTTAATTCTTTCCAGTAAAATTATTTCAGCGAGTCAGATTTATTTACATCTTGTAAAAGGGAAGTAACTCTGTATCTATTAATACGGAGATACTTTTCTTTGTTTTGAATTAAAATATTTTGTAAAACAACGTCATAGTTTTGAACAAAAAAAAACACACAGTAAGGAAACGCATTACTTGGTAATACCGATCAGGTATAGATAGTAGTACTCTAATATATAAAGTAAAGTTAGTCGAGTTAATTCATCGTTAGCCTTCTATCTAGAAAATAAATATTTGATTCTAGTTCGTCAGTTTATTTCGTGGGTGGTTTCACTATGCTAGGAAAAATAAAATATAATACAATTTATTTCCATTAAGAAAATACTTTGGTACTCTTGCAGTTTACGGACCGGGCTGTTTTTAGATAGGATGTTAACGTTAAATTCAATTTAACAACATCTTTTGTTTATCAAATTTTTAGGTGAAAGTACATTTAACAAAGCCACCTCTTTATGTAAAGAATGAATTTCTAAATAATATGTTATTATTTTAGCACGGTCCGTAATCTACAGAAGTATCGATACTTTGACCGGTTCACAATTATTTTCATACGGACGCTATGTTTAAAAAGGAGCGTTCCTCTGTATTCATCAATACAGCGTTACTACCATTTGCTGGCAAAAGCAATAATATCTTTTAAATAAAACGGCTTAGTTTAAAACAAAAAAATAAAACGCTAGTGGGTAACGCTGTGTAGGTACACAAAGTAGTAATATTATATATGAACTATAGTTAGATTATTTTCCATTTTTTTTACTCAATAGTTTTCTTCCGAGAAAATCAATATTTGATTCTGGCTCGTCAGTTCTTTCGAGTTATTGTGGCAGTACAGTGTTTACAACATTAAAATGTAATGTGATTTAATTCCATTTAGAAACAATTTTGACCGGGTCGGGATTATTTTTACACGGACACCATCTAACAAAAGTAGTGTAACTCGGTATTCATCAATACATAGTTATTTCCATTTATTTGACACACACACACTATATTGTAATAAAACAGCTGAGTTAAAATATAAGTGTAAGTAAAAACAAGGCAGTAGTAAATAGAAAAAATATATATAATTATCAAATTAACATTGACACGGGAGAAAAAAAGCAGAAATACACAGGATCTTAAAATTATATAGAGATTATGGTTTAAATCAATTTGTAGCATGATATTTTTTTCTTTTCGCAGACAGCATCCTCTGTGAGGGGGTTCGATCACACGATAACCAATCAGCCTCCAGAGCGTACTAATTTCGACCGAACTATTAAATGACTTTTTAGAACCATTTTGGGATTTGCAGGCCAGACAGAGTGCTTGCTGTCACTAACACAGAAATACGTTTTTTCTCTCGCATTGGTCAAGTTGATATCTGAGCGAAGCTATTCTCCAGTGGAAGGTATAGGGCTCAAAGGCAACCGCCAGTCGCCTTTTTTTCATTTTTTTACCTGTATTAAACTCAAATAAATATATTATTTGCATTACAATTTAGAAAGTTATGAAAGACAATTAAAAATATTATTTATTTTCTTTCAAATTATTTTTAAAATAAACTTTAAGATACATGAGCTTTCGAATAAAAATGCCCTTCTCAAATATTAACATTTTTTGTTAATCATCTTTCCTGTTGGCGATATAAACAAATCGTGGATAGTAGTTTATTTCGTGGGTGGTTTCACTATGTTAAGAACAATAAAATATAATACAATTTATTTCCATTGAGAAAATACTTAGGTACTCTTGCAGTTTACGAACCGGGCTGTTTTTAGATAGGATGTTAACGTTAAATTAAATTTAACAACATCTTTTGTTTATTAAATTTTTAGGTGAAAGTACATTTAACAAAGCCACATCCTTATGTAAAGAATGGATTTCTAAATAATATGTTATTATTTTAGCACGGTCCGTAATCTACAGATGTATCGATACTTTGACCGGTTCACAATTATTTTCATACGGACGCTATGTTTAAAAAGCAGCGTTCCTCTGTATTCATCAATACAGCGTTACTACTATTTGCTTGCAAAAGCAATAATATCTTTTAAATAAAACGGCTTAGTTTAAAACAAAAAAATAAAACGCTAGTGGGTAACGCTGTGTAGGTACACAAAGTAGTAATATTATATATGAACTAGAGTTAGATTCTTTTCGATTTTTTTACTCAATAGTTTTCTTCCGAGAAAATCAATATTTGATTCTGGCTCGTCAGTTCTTTCGAGTTATTGTGGCAGCATAGTGTTTACAACATTAAAATGTAATGTGATTTAATTCCATTTAGAAACAATTTTGACCGGGTCGGGATTATTTTTACACGGACACCATCTTACAAAAGTAGTGTAACTCGGTAGTCATCAATACAGAGTTATTTGCCTTTATTTGGCACAAACATACTATATTGTAATAAAACAGCTGAGTCTAAAAAATAAGTGTAAGTACAAACCAGGCAATAGTAAATAGGAAAATCATTATCAAAGTAACGTCGGCACGGGGAAAAAATAGAAATGCACAGGATCTTACAATTATATAGAGATCATGGTTCAAATAGATTTGAAGCATGACATTTCTTTCGTTTCGTGGACATCATCCCCTGTCAGGTGGTTCGGTCACACGATAACCAATCAGCCTCCACGGCGTACTAATTCCGACCGAACTATTGAAGGACTTTTAAGAACACTTTTGGGATTTGCAGGCCAGACAGAGTGCTTGCTGTCACTAACAAAGAAAGACGTCTTTTCTCTCGCATTGGTCAAATTGATATCTGAGCGAAGCTATTCTCCAGTGGAAGGTAAAGGGCTCAAAGGCAACCGGCAGTCGACTTTTTTCATTTTTTTACCTGTATTAAACTCAAATAAATATATTATTTGCATTACAATTTAGAAAGTTATGAAAGACAATTAAAAATATTATTTATTTTCTTTCAAATTATTTTTAAAATAAACTTTAAGATACATGAGCTTTCGAATTAAAATGCCCTTCTCAAATATCAACATTTTTTTGTTAATCATCTTTCCTGTTGGCGATATAAAAAAATCGTGGATAGTAGTCCGTTCAGATGTAGGCAACGGTTCCGAATGTCAGTGTGTGCTACACGTGGCTTCGTGTTTTATGAGATTCTGAAATAGTCACATTTAATATTATTCAATATTTATATAAGGGCTTTGTTTACCATTTCATTTGACAACTATTTTATTACAAAATATTAGAGGAGTTTGTTTTAAAGTCTATGCGAAAGTTAGTTCCTATACAATTACGTGTAGGGAGACTCAGTCTATGTCGACTTATTTTATAACGTGTCCAGTTTATTTACTCATTCTACTCTTTATTCAAACTCCTCCGAGCCTATTCATGTTTAAAATCTAACTCCGAACAATAGTTATCTTTTGTTCTTCTGTTACAAATTAAAAAAGAAAATCTGGCGTAATTACGTGGTGGCGAAGAAAAGTTTGAATATACGATCGAAACAAAACGTATTTATTTATTCATCCTTATAGCATTTCATTCTTTCTTTCTTTATTTTTGATTGAGACAAAAAAATATATTTCTTGGGCTGTCACATATCTTAATTGTTCATTGAGCCCTGTTTGAATGATGTCTCTTGGCGCTTTTCAATGTTCTTTGTTATCTCCTTAGGCCATTTATCCGTATTTTATATGGAAAATATTAAAAGATTAATCTCTACGAAACGCAAGAAATATTCAAGCAAATGGCACACAGGCACATACGAGTATACTCATACATAATTATATTTCTGAACGAAAGCGGCGTATGTAAACAAAACGTATAAAAAGGATTAATATGCAAATGCAGAGAATAGAGAAGAAATGTACTATCACACGCCCACATACTCAGATGAGCACAGAAAGAACACGCTACAATAAAACAAACACTTCCCCCATATATATATATATATATATATATATACACATATATAAAATAACGTATCAAAATTTGTTGAATAGAAACCAATAAACTTCTTGATAGTACGTTTTGCGAGAACTAAGGTAAATTATGTTATTTAAAAACTTTGCATTACAGTTTCTGAGGTGCTGACGATTTGGAGCGGGCAGAAATGGGCTGTTTTCAATCCTAGAAAATGTCTGTCTGTAACAATTAAACACTTGTTCGTTTAACATACACTGTAATGTATAGTTTGTAAATAAATAATTTATATATTTAATATATATACACTTATATTATGGAAATAATGTATCTCTATATAAATGTATGCTTATTTCTGAGTATTTATTCCCAGAGCATGTTTCAAATACTTGACATGATAATTAACATGTTTTAGACTTTTGAAATATACACCTTAAACATATGAAAGCTCTGATTGATATAAACTAGATATTATTCAGCTAAATTTTAACTGTATCACTGAACAATATCTCGTAGATTTACTTATATTACTTAACTTTACTTTAATCGCACATGACTTAACACCGCCTCTTTGTATTGAACAAAAAATGTTGTCGGCTGTTTGAAGAGACACGCCGCACTGTTCCCTAATGCTGTCAGACCATCTTTTTGTGGGCGCCCTCTTGGTCTTGATTTTGAGAAGTCTTTTCTCTAGCTGGCATTTATCATCTTCCTACTCCTAGCAACATAACCAAACCATCCCATCCTCCTAGCCGACACCACATCTTCGATGTTTTTTTGTCATACCCGGCGCTTCGCGTATGCAAGCATTACTAGGCCTGTAATTCATAGTAACTATGAGGATTGTTCTAAGACATTTTATCCCAAAGACCAACAGGGCTCTGACTTTATACATATTATATATGTTATTTGATTAAAAAAAAACACACATACATACATGAGTTTATTTGAGCCAGTAACTTTAAATGCTCATCTCTGCATGTCGGTACTCTCAGGGAAACAAAGTTCAAGGAAGCAATTTTAAAGGCGAGCGGTCCGATGAAAAAACGTCATACCAGCAGAATGTATTTGGACATCTGTGGACGTCTACAGTGAAGGGGTAGGGAGTTTGATACTAATCGGATGTGTATTTACATTGAGTGGATACAAGTGTAGTATGTACGTCGGAGCAGATTCAGTGGAAGTAGTCGTAAAAGAAGCAGAGAGATTGGACACTGCGGTGATGGAACAGGGGCTAGAACTTGGTAGACAGTGCCAGACCTCTGGGGTTAGATACTCTTGTATATATATATATATATATATATATATATATATATATATATATATATATATATATATATATATATATATGTATATATATATATTTATATATATATATATATATATACATCTGTATATATATATATACATACATATTATATATATATATATATATATATATATATATATATATATATATATATATATATATTCATCCACAGACAGACTGTATCGCTGGCTCACAGCTGTGTAGTGCGACCACACTTCAACTGGAAATGTTAAAAGTACTAGAAGTTTGTTGTAATTTAGTTGTATTAGGATGTTTACACCTTGCATGCAACCTATAAATCCAGGAGGGTTCGTGTCAAATGGGGTGTAATCATGCCAATTAGTTTCGAGAATATTTCGAATCATTTGGGTTATGTACTTTTTACCCGCTCATTAGATAATTTTGTCTCAAACCTTTGTGCAAATTTCGAAATGTTTGACTTACCAAATCCAATTATTTACACGAATTTTGCTGGAAGTTAGGCCACCATCTTTATAATGTTCGATTCCAACTGTGTATATTTTTACAGCCGAATCTGAAAAGAGTGCAAACCGGTTACCTAAAGCATCTCGATTGTTCTTATAAGCCTATCATGTGTGCGTGTTGATAATATTTGCTATGCTCTGTGTGGTTTGAGCGGAAAGAAGCAAAATACATATGAAAAAAAACTACGCGAATAAATAGTACGGATATATTTGAGAGCTGGAGAATTTTTCCGGAGTAAATAAATAATTATATATGGTATTTACCCCCTTCCCACTGCGGGAAAATGTGGCTCAAAGTAGCAAGATAAGGTTTGATAAGTCACCGCACAAAAGGCATGTGCACATTGGCTCACAAATTCTTCGGTAAGGGGTGCGTCAGGTGGTTAGCAATAAACCTTAAATATAGTTTATTCTTTGAAGTTGAGGTAAAATAGCCAAGAGTGGGTGGTAAAAGCATAACTATTTATTCTTCAACAGTCGTCTACCTTAATGTTGAGACGAATATAAATAATTTGTATCATTTGTATTATGCCGAAAAGGATAAAGGCCATGATTACAAATGACTTGTAAATAGCTGTCTTATAGAGGTTAAAGTTTAAATCCTGACTAAAGACGATAATAACAAAGAATAGCAATGATTAATTTACACTTCTAACTTATCATAGCTGGCAGGGCGAAAACAATCTACTCTGTAGATTAAATAAAAGATTGCGTTTGAAATGTGATATCGATTCCCGAGTTCAGCTTTTTGGCTAGAAGAAAAATGTATTATATGTTTTAATACACTGTTTACTCTCCATATTTCTGTCTTCGGTCAGTGGGCGAAATCCTTCTAGATTGAGGTAATTAAAATGTTTGTTTAAATCCATGATACTCTATTTCGGAGTAGCTGAAATTCCCCTCGCATTAAAACCCCACCTTGTGTCTTACTCTGCCTTCGTAGGGAGGCAAGTAAATAGCGACAAATTCGAAAAAATGGACCTGAAGAAAATCGGAGGTTACATCGGCCGAAACGCTGTTGGAATAACAACCAATGCGAGAATAGTAATCCAAATAATACGCTTGAAGTAATCTCCAATTCCTCTCTAAAAGAGTTTGAATAAAAACATTCAAGTTGGCAGCTTTTTGACTTGTTAGTAAAAATGAAATTATTAATACTTCCAGCTTAGAATAATTGCATCGGCATCTCTGTGCTATATTCAAAGCTATAACTTTCTCTTTCCTGTCTCTGAACGTTTCTATTACCGTAGTTAAATACATTTTCCTATTATCTACATCACAGAGAATTAGTTATCACCTTAAGCAATATTGGATATAGATTCAATCGATTAGGCATTGGATTATTTATTGTCAGTGGGTATGTAGAGGTATTCCATTTCATTAATTCCGTTTCTTGGTTGGTGCGTGACATTGACACGGAGGTCTCGGTAATGCCGTTCCTTCCTTCGACACCTGCAATAAGTTAAAATATCCGTCTCTGTATTCTCCATTAATCACTATTTGAAACTTATATACAGTATATTTATAAATTTATAGGAAGTTATTACTAGAGTTAAAGTCCAAATCTCTAGAACTTTCCAAACAGCTGAAAAAGCTGGAAGAGTAAATTATATATTACATGGTTATTGTTCATGTTCATGTTGATGATGATGATTATGTTAGTAAATTATATATTACATGGTTATTGTTCATGTTCATGTTGATGATGATGATTATGTTAGTAAATTATATATTACATGGTTATTGTTCATGTTCATGTTGATGATGATGATTATGTTAGTAAATTATATATTACATGGTTATTGTTCATGTTCATGTTGATGATGATGATTATGTTAGTAAATTATATATTACATGGTTATTGTTCATGTTCATGTTGATGATGATGATTATGTTAGTAAATTATATATTACATGGTTATTGTTGATGTTCATGTTGATGATGATGATTATGTTAGTAAATTATATATTACATGGTTATTGTTGATGTTCATGTTGATGATGATGATTATGTTAGTAAATTATATATTACATGGTTATTGTTGATGTTCATGTTGATGATGATGATTATGTTAGTAAATTATATATTACATGGTTATTGTTGATGTTCATGTTCATGATGATGATTATGTTAGTAAATTATATATTACATGGTTATTGTTGATGTTCATGTTGATGATGATGATTATGTTAGTAAATTATATATTACATGGTTATTGTTGATGTTCATGTTCATGTTGATGATGATGATTATGTTAGTAATTCTATTGCGCTGTTTCTGTTTCTGCTCTTGAGCGTGTTGGACCTGAATGCAGCGTAAAACATGGTTCTGCTCGTAGGTTTGGAGCACTTCATGTACCTGAAGTATTAGGTCGGCCAAAAAGTTTGTTCGTTTATTTGTTTCTGCCAGCTTATAAGAAACCAGAAACATCAAGTTTAGAAACATATCCGAGTTTATGCAATTCATTCTTCACGATCGATTAAGAATTCTTGAGAATGTCTTCAATTTGTCTGGTTGTCAAACGACAATCTTGTTCAACGACCGCTTTCACTTGGTCATCTTTGGCCGGGCAGAGCGAAGAGCATCTCTCACTGAAAGTTTTATTTTTCGTAATCGATCAAATCATTTTTGGCACACCCGTTGTGTAACAGCATTCTTCTCATACACATAGCTTATCTTCATGCAGGATTCCGTAGCTTTTTTTCCTTTTCTGTAGTAAGAAAACACATCAGATGTTGGTCTGAAATACAAGCAAAACTTAAGTCTCACATTAGCAGGGACCAGCGGCTGTTCTAAGTCGTCAGGGATGGTTGTCATCCTGAGCAATTTATTGGCGGTGTCATATGCATCAATGTAAGGTTATCATCACTCACCATAACGTAAAATAACTAAACGCACTTAATTGCTGGAGATTTTGCATAGATGCACTTGTAAAAACAAGAGACCGCCGTATCCCAATGCAGAAGACGTTGGATTCTTCCCGTAGCCCTTTAAGTAAGGCTGCGGCCCTAATACCACTGGATGTCACAATAATTTGCATTGTGTTACCTTGTCAGGAACCGAAGTTCCCGAAGGCATAACTTTTACACAACCCGTTGCCACAATCCTGCCACGTTGTTAGAAGGTTTTAATTTAGGACTCTATTTCTGTTACCGTTGTTGTTGTTCAGCGAGTCGGGGTTTTGCTTACGAGAATCGTGCGTCAGGACTGCCTCGTCTGTATGAAGTCCGTTTTATTTATCGCAGCTATGCGTTTAATCTACAAGAATGCAGGGGTTTTCGCCCCCCCGCCACCCTGAGCAAAAAGACCCAACGGTTCCATACAAAGTCGGGAAGATCTGTCCTAAAACACACAAAGTAATGGCGGAGAAGACACGTTGTGATTCTTAATCCATTTATGTGTGGTTTCGTGCCTGACACGTTATTGCTTGGCACACACAGAGGCAAAGACGACCAGAGGATGACGGATACTGATGCTGACTTCTAATAGATTTTCACCAAAACTCTGTTACTCTGGTTGCGGCCTTAATACTACTTGGTGCCAAACTTGTCCCTGTCGTATACCCGAGTACCAGATCGAATAGCTCTGACTCTAACACATTACTACTACTAATACCACGATGAGAAATGGTTCGACTTTAAGAAAGTGCTGTTGTATCTGCAACATTTGATTTACTCATTCAATTTAAATACGTCAAGTAAAGAAAGTCATTTAATTTTTATAAACCGGCGTTGCGTTTTTTCATTTATAACCGATAAACTAAGTATTTATCAATCTTCATGTTCTTTTGCGTTTGTCTCGCGCAATGAGATTCACACTGGTGTCTCATTCTACTGTTCACAGTTAAAAGCTAAGTTTGGGAGAAGTTCGGTCGTTTTGAGATCTTCGTGTAGAGTACCACAGCAACTTTGTTTCGGCTACTCTATCACGGTTTTTACATTTCATATTTTTAATCTCGTTTTTACGACTATGCTGTCGTTTGCAATGTACGACTTTTTTCCTGCATTTTGTTTCGGATTTGTTTAACGTTCGAACGGTGGCGAAAATCGGCAATGCAAACACGGTCGAGTCTGGGCAGTTCGGAATTCCAACGAAATCCTTAATCTCTGTAATCGATAGTCCCTATTTACTTGCCTTCCCACGAGAGTAAAGTTAGACACAAAGTCGGATTTTAATGCGGGAAAAGTTCAGCTCCAGAAGAATTGGTATTCTGGATTGGGAGAAAAATTAAAATTACCTACGTGTAAAAGGATTTCTCTTTCATTGACTAAGTACAAACACAATTGTGTAGTATTAGAACATATACTACAGTTTGAGTCTAGCCCAAAGAAACGATAATTTACTTTTCCTCCTTTATCAATTACCAAGACTTGTAACTAATAAAACAACAGTGCAGTAGAGCTTTGACTCAGTTCTTCTTGGACCACAAAGAATACAAATGACTACACCTTTTCAGCTATGTCGCATTGATTCGAGCCGTGATGTCGTCCAGTATACCTGTCATATTTGAACCGAGATATTCAAGTTGTCCTCGGAATATTCTGTATATCTACCTGGATGGTTTATTAGTCATTCTTATCAGTGGTCAAGTTTTCTTTTAACTTAGTTCACCCAAAACATATTAAATTGCCACTGTAGACGTACGAAGCTACTGAGAACGAGAGTGAAAGTTTTGGAGGTAATCCTAAGTTGGAAGCTGTGCAGCGAGAAGCTAGTTAACATATGTTTTAAATCTCTGCATGTCGATACAGTTGAAGAAACAGGGAGCAAAGAAGAAGTTTCGAAGGCCGGAATCTGAGGACGTCTACAGTTAATGGATAGGATTTAGCTGATTGTCGGGTTAGTCGAGTGTATTTACGTCGAGGGGGCACCAGATCAACAAGTTAATCGGGGCACATTCCATTGAAGTATTTGTAAAACAAGCACAAGAACTCAACATTGCGGCTATGGGACAGGGGCTGGAGCTTAGTCGATAGTGAGGGTAATATTTTATTAGGGACTCTTTTGGGGTCCTTGTCTAAGAGAGAAAGATTAGTAGATCGTGCACCAGCCCAGATGTGACAACAATACTCTATGCATAGGTGGATGGTTGCTTTGTAGAGATAGAGGACACTGTCAGGTGTGAGAATTTTTCTAGCACAGTAGAGGGAACCCACTTGATTTGCAGCAGCCTTGGCAACGTCTTCTATGTATTTGTTCCAATTCATGTTACCTGTGAATGTTAGGCTGATGATTTTGAACGTTGGACTCTCATGTAGGTCGTATTTACCATGCCACTCGATGGTTGAAGAGGTTTCTTGTTGTTGTTTAAGGAAAGGAACTTTGTTTTACCAGCATTAAATGTTACCATCCATTTATGAGCGCATTCTACTACAGACTGGAGGTCACTTTCTACGGATTCATCCATTGCCTCGGATATGTGACCCACAAGACGAGAGTAGAGCGTGGTGCAAATATACTCATCCAAGACATACTTTAATCAGGGAAGTTGTTCATGAAAATCGGGAACAATAAATATCCAAGGATCAATCTCTGAGGCACACCTGCATGTTATGTAGATGAACGGCCATCAAGTACAACCTGGATCTTTCTTTTGAATAGGTATGATCTAACAATATTTAATATTTGTCTAGTAATACCATATTAATTAATTTTTATGAGAAGGCCTTTATGCCAGAACTTGTCAAAGGTTTCGAATATAACAAGCGCTACCACCTTAGCTTCAGTCTTCTTGATGTCCAGTTCAAGACGAACAGCGTGAACAATTTGTTTTAAGATTACGCTTTCTGTTTCAGACTGCGTTTATTATTGGACACCAGCTAGAGTATAACAAACGAATATAATAAAGCCACACGATTAACAAGTTCATGCTGAATAACAAATACGTTTTATGTAATGACGTGAATATGTCCTTTATAACATTAAAGCAAAGTAAATTCGTATGAATCAGAATGGTACACTTTTGTTGACCGGTTTGATGCTGTAGTTGCCATTCCTGCAGGAGGGACCACGTAATGATTGCCAACATCCCTAAGTGAAAGTGGTATTATGGAATCGACTGGATACGAACTCGACACACCCAGGTCGTAGTCCGTGTCGTTATCCACTTAACCACCGTCAGAAGAAAGTATCGCAGTAAGCGGATTTAGACATGACACGAAGCATTCCTTATTACGCAAAACATGACATGAAAGTAATCGATTTTTTTCTGTGGCGGTTTCAAAAGAGAATGCTTCTCTTCAGAAAATACAGAAAATCACAAAAAAGCAATCAATAAAAAAAACAGTCGATGAAAAAAACAGATGCAGTAATTGAAATTCAGTTAGTCTTGCTTAATAGCTATCTAATGACTATTGATGAAATTTAATGTAACTCTGAAATATTTACATTTTCAAATGGAAGGTTTTGCCTGTATTTATAAAATGCATTTATTTTTGGTGTTGCTGCCGTCAGTTCTAATGTTACACAATAAAGCAAAATAAAAAAAAACATGCATGAAACATTAGGCAATCAAAGACTATATTGCAATCAGTACTCATTATCAACATTATATATATAGTCATTGCGGCTAGACCAGCTAGTGCCTCAAGCTGGGATTGAAACTCAACCGTCCAGCTGCACTATCATACGACACTGACTGAATGTAAGTAATATCTCAATGTAAACATTGTCAAGTGCCGGGAGCTCGAATTAGTTTTACCTAATGAGCTACGCCTTACAGCTAATGGCAGTTGGCGATATCCTTACAAATAAGCTCTACCCAAGAAAGGGAGCTTATTATAGTTATCCCCATACAGACAGTTTTGCTGTATCACAGCTCTTCAGTGCCTTAAGCCTGGATTGAAACTGAATCGCCTCTATCCCTGCACTATCATGCGACACTGACTGAATGTAAGAGATATCTCAATGTAAACATTGTCAAGTGCCGGGAGCTCGAATTAGTTTTACCCAATGAGTTATGCCTTAAAGCTATCTACATTGTTTTCACATGAAAACTATGGTCTCGTTTAATTTTCTTTGTTACATTATATTTTTATATCCATATATTTAGGTGACTTCCGTTTTGCCCGGATCACCGGAAGTACGCAGTCTTATCTATTTTCTAGCCAATTTATAACTAAATACATCTAAAATAGTTTGTAGATTATCGGTAGTGTTTAAACTATTTTTAGTAAATATTTTTATATTTTATTATAAACACCTTTCCTATGATTAATAACATGAGGTGCACTATTTAGCACTCCTTTCATTACATATTTTTGTCTTCGCCGTATGTAATTTAATTGAATATTCCTCAATACTTTTTAATTGGATTAAAGTGTTATATTTATGCATTTTTTTTATTTAATACTTATTTATATATACTAAATTCACAATCTTTTTTATCTCATAAGGAAAATAAGAACTTTTACGTATCATTTTCTTATTTACTACGATTGTTTATTTATTTTTTTAAAAATTCGGTTTTTGTTCTTTTTGCGTTTTTTTACGTTTTTTGCATTGTTTTTTTAAAATTCGCGCTGAAGATAGCCACACCAAGCAATAAATGCACAGGAGCATTTTACAAATATATGAGTGTTTGCCAAAACAATTATATGTTTAATAAAAGATACGTTTCATGAAATGACGTAAATTTGTCCTTTATAACAATGAAATGGTATAAAATTACATAAAAATATTAAATATAGCATAGCTTTGGCCTTATACCATTGAGCTATTAGAATTACTTTATATTGTAAAAATTATATTTTAATAGGAAAAAGTCTAAATGTAAATAAAAAATACATATATATATATATATATATACATATATATATATATATACAAAGAGAGAGAGAGACAGAAATAGATTTTATATATATATATATGTGTGTGTGTGTGTGTGTATAAAGAGAGAGAGCAAAAGGGAAGGATATATAGAGATAGATATACATATATAAGTATAGATATATCTATTATTATACTAAATCTAAATTCAGAACGTTTGTTTTCTGAAGCAATTTTCTGAAATAACCGAACTTAAGCACTGTTCATATATACTTTAATACGAGTAAATACATACATTAAATAGGACTTAGTTCTGGGATTGATTTATGTTTTAAACAATCTGTTTAATTATTCTAATTAACCATTATTTTTAATAAACTTAAATGTCAGCTATCTTTCTCTGAGCTATGCAAGTATTTCTCTTGGTTTTCTATATTGATATAACCAATATCTCATATTTATTTATGTCTTTATCAGGATTTAGAGAAAGAGTGGCGCTCTTTTATGTGTTGTCATCTAATTTACATATATGTGCCTGTAGACACCACAAACTCTTAAGTCATATAAGAATGTCCTGCTCCCAAAATTCTCACATTGAGTCTGTCCATTTTCCCTGCAACATAAAAACCTTCCGACTAAATTAAACTCGTCTGAAGAATGTTTTATCCTCAGAAATTTGTTCTGTCATGTTAACTTCAAACTTGTTCGTTTTGGTTGATTATTTGGCTGAAATGCACGTAACAGTTACACTTTGTAAGCATACAACCGTAAGTTCTTTTGTAGGACTTTGTTCACTGTTGAAGGTGGTAATTCCAACTGTCTGGCACCAATGAGGATTGACTTCGTGGGCGAACGATCAAAATCTTGTCTTACATGTTCGATGTCTTCCTCGGATTTTCTTCGTCGCCCACTCCTCCTTTTATCCAACCATGTTTCCATAAATTTATTGTGCCTTAAATAATTAAAGGACACAATGATGGATCTTTTCCATAATTTGTTCTGTAGTTTCGCTAAGTCTGCAAATCCGATTTGGTCTCAATAAACCATGATACACTTTGTGCCTTCCCTTGAAGAGTAGCCATTTTATAAGGGTTCACTTAGCAGTTGCCTCGCCATTAATTAAATGTCTTAAATTAAAAATATCAATGTTCATATGAAATAATTTAATAAATAATGATAAAACAAGACAATATGGTTAAGATAGCCCATTAACTGACTTCGAATTTTTTTTTAAAATGTAAGTATGCTTAATGAACATTGTATATATATATATATATATATATATATATATATATATATATATATATATATGTGTGTGTGTGAATGAAAGAAGGAGAAACTAAATTATCAGTAAAGTCAACAACGTTTCGTCTTCATCAAGAAAAGACTTCCTCAGGATGGTTTAAGAGAATAAAAAGTAATAAACACAAGTATATTACTTGGAAAAAGTCTGTATGTATAGAATGTAAAAAGGTATTTATGTTCATCTTCTGGGCGAAACATGCCCGACTAAAATAAAAATGTGTAATACAGATATATATATATATATATATATATATATATATATATATATATATATATATATATATATATATATATATAAATAAATTTTTCGTGGTACAAAATTTAATAACGGCGAGGAATGCAGACGTTTGGGACTTTTTTGGGGGGTGGGGGGTAGAATTAAATTTAACAAGTATAAAAACGAGAGGAAATAAAAAAAAAGTGAATGTTCTAAGCAGGCTTTCGTCCACACTCATCAGAGTATTAACGTGGAAGCAATTAAATACGACTAAAAAAAGAAATTCATAATGAAAACTAGTGACTAGTTTGGGAAAAAATATGGGGAGGAGGGTCACAAGTTGATCACATTAAGTCCTAAAAGCCACTCTTTTTGTTTACAAAGGAAGGGTTTGATTGACTTGATATATATGACTTCCAGGACTTTGAGGTGGAATAGAGAATGCGATCTACTTATGACAGAAAACCAGTCACTAGTGTCCGTCGACGCACATTCGGCGCTATTTATAAGATGGTCAGCAATAGCAGACCCGGATGTGTTGACTAAATTATTTAAATTATTTAGTCGGCCCCGGCGTATGGCAGGGGGGATGTGTTGTTTTATTCTGGATTCAAACCTTTGCACTGATCTTCCGACGTATACGGCATCGCACCAACATTTAAATTGATAAATAATGTTACTGATATGTTGGGGTGGGAGAACATCCTTATGAACGGATTTGAGTAAAGGTCGTACAGAAAAAGAATTCTTGGCTTAGATGCCTGGTAACACCTACGCACAGCTACAGACATATTTATTAGCAAATTTTATGCTAATATTACCCAACCAAGGTAATCTGAGGTACGCCGGGAATTTTGGAGGACCAACACGTTTAAGTTTGTTAAAGTGAGCGATCTTAGTAACGATATTAGAATTAACAATATCGAGAGGGTAACCATTTTCAACGAGCACCTCTTATGAATTCAATCTCCGAATCAATCAGGGATTCCAAGCAAATCTTTAAGGCACGATGAACCAAACATTTAATCAGATTTTATATATATATATATATATATATACATTCATTAAGAAGGCTAAAGACAATGCAATGAGCCGGATTGGCGATAAGCAGGAAAGAAAAAAAGTAAACAATCGAAGGAGACGACTTACAACTATCTACTCATTTTTCTTTTCAATCTTACATAAACATCAACTATAGTTAGCTGTGTTAGCTGTGTGTGATATCCGGTTGATTAGAAATAATTTATCTATGTCATATTTTAGATAAGCAGTCATATTTGTGTAAAATATGAAGCCATCCATTTCTTAAACTTACTTGTATAACAATAATTAGATCTGTCGAGAACCGTTCCTCGGCGTGATTTTGCCGTAAGCCTGTACTTGATACATCTCGATAAATATGGCGCTACGCTTTGTGTCAATTCATTTATTCATTCTGTGTGTTTGAGTCAAACATATGTCATGCGAAAAAGTATATCTTTGTAGAATCCGCGGGAAATCTCGGCAAACAATTTTTTTTTTTACACCCGACTCTTTCCAATCCACATACGCGTGCACCTAACAAACACACGCCTACCCCAATCGCACAAAATAATGAAACACGCACATTATATGCTGAAGTTAAACAATAACCTTTAAAAATAATACTAGAAGAAAGCTGGTCAATTGGGTCACCTAGTAATGGTAGTCTGCGATATATTGGATTTAGTTAGTTTCTCTGGGAATTTAAATTGCATTTTCTTTTCTTTTTTCTTTTCACCTATTATCGTCGGGTAGATATAACGAGCATATGAAGATTAATTTGTGAGTTTGTCTTTATAATTTTTTTTAAATCACTGGCTTTACGAACTTGCTTTTTCTGATTCAAACAATCAGAAAAAGCAAGTTCGTAAAGCCATTGATTTAAAAATTTTTTATAAAGACAAACTCACAAATTAATCTTAATATGCTCCTTATATCTATTCATCTTTCTCTCTCTCTTCTTTCTTCTCTATATTTATCTCCTCCCCTATCCAGCTACGGGTTTAATAGGATACCTACTTGGGGTGATATTTACTTTTGTTTATAATGGGCTATCTTAAGAATTTTGTTAGTTTTATTACATTTGACTTTTAATAATCAGAGAGAGAGAGAGAGAGAGAGAGAGAGAGAGAGAGAGAGGGGAGAAGGTGGGATAAAGGAGGAGTGATAAACAGCGTATGAAATAAAGTCGGAGAAACCAAACAACCCAACGTGAGAGAGGGCGAGAGTGACAGAGGGGGCGTAGTAAGAGATGGCTCACTTAGTAAGGTAATTGAACATAACGGCTAATCAAAAGAGTAAAAATGGTATTTTAAATACATAACTCTATCTACAAATTGAGGAATATTTTACATGTATTGTGTGTGGTTAAAATATACATGAAAAAGCTTTAAGTAAACACACGTTGATTAAATCAGATTTAGTATAAAAATAGATTCAAACTCATGTGGGGAATTTTTTTCTTTGATCACAATCAGAGAAGATCAAGTCTTATATTCAGTTTAATCAATTCAACGGAAATTTATTTAGCAAAAAATAGCAAAGCGTAACACATAATGTTAAGAGACATGTAGAAAATATTTACGTGAACTTACAGTCTGAATGTATTCCCAAGGCTGTTTAAAAACTGGATATTACAGTCATCGTCACGATTTTCTCTATTAGATTGTTGCACTGAGCAGAAACACGGACATAGAACCATGCCTATCTTCTATTGAACGGAAAGCGATGCTGGTACATCTTTTGCTGGTGGCCACGGAGACTGTTAATTGGCGCACGGGTGAAAAATTAATTGAGAAGTAAACTTAAATTGCTGTTTATGACGTTGTATGTCAGAATCAAGTCACTTTGCACCTTTCGCTGCGCAAGTGAGACAACAGTTATTTTTCGAGCCGCTCTTTGTAGTTAAACGTAGAGAAATCAGTCACCGTTCTGGTGTCCAACTGTTGAACACGCCGCATGTGTACTATATCGTTTTGTAGATAAGGTTATGTTTATTGATGGCATACTCATGGCTGGGCCGTACCAGAATTATGTATACATTTAATATAAA
>OY744541.1:42850362-43057862 GCA_963556195.1 Sepiola atlantica | reverse complement strand
CCCCCACTTTATGGAGGTGGGGCTGAAATAGTATATGTTCTGTCGTCGTGATACTATTCTCCCACGCATTACCCCCACTTTTGATGTAGTGTAGCATATATTCTGTTGTCATGAGACCATCCTCCCCGGCATTACCTCCACCTCTTTTCAAGGGTTGTTTATTATACGTTCGTTCGTCGGTCATTGTACCGTCTTCCTATGAAATGCACCCTCTTTTGGAGAAGCAGTATAGTATATGTTCGTTTTCTATATATTAGCAAAAATATACGATCGGGGAAACTATATATATATATTGCTACACATAATGCAGCTAATCGATTGTGAAGGTAAATAGATTTTTAGAATACGTTCATTTATTTTTCGGAATTCTTTAGATGACGATTGATAATTTGTATCATTCCTTTCTTTTTCGGACTACTGTTCTCATCTTAGATACTATTCTCTCAATGTTTCGGCCGATGAAACCCCCGACACTCTCAAAGTGCATTTTATTGAACACGGGAATGTTTATGTTTAAGTTGGGAATCATTACAGAATTTCGAAGTACAGCTTTATTTATCAATCCTCACTATTGGCGATATTAAAATACAATTTAAATTACTCAAGACTTCTACTCGGCCATGGTTGACGGAGAGACATACGATGAATGACGTTATTATTTTGTGCATATTTTAATTGCCGACGTCATCCTTTGGTAACGTTATCATTTTGCTATGGTCGGGCCAATATGAAAGCAAATATGACCTACAGTAGTACATAACTGTCTTATCTCAATCTTTCGAATACGCACACAACTTTCTCGCGCAGTACTAGAATCTTTGAAAGATAATTTGAGTGTAATTCGAGACTTTCCCCGGAGAAGCTACGAAATTGACATGTTTGGATGGATTGTCGTATTGTTTTCATGAGTGGCGTAGTAAGGGGACGACCGGATATCAAATTATGATACGGCGACTGAGTGTATTACTTTTAAAGAGAAAGCCGACTAATCGCAAAGTTTCGTTACGAAAGAAACGAAAACCACATCGCTCCGTGTATTGTGTCATGCATCTCAAGAAATGCGTCTCTTTTGAGCTAGGATACATGAAACCTTTTCAATATTGCTTAAAAGGAGGGGGGCGAATGTATATGGCCTGATGATGACTGAAGCGAACAGAAGAATTGAAATATGACACCGAATAATGTCAAGGTATTCAATTCTCGAATATCAATCTGCTTACCAAATAAATTTCGTGATTCATGTAAGTACTTCTAATACATTTTGTTAACAAAAGAAATAATAGTAGAAATCAATCTGGTGCATGCTAGTTATAAGCCAATGTTTCTTACTAGCTAAACTCTCCTGCGCTATATTACATGTTAAGCATACATTTCAGTTTAGCCACAATGCGAGTTCTTTTCTTTTATGTAGATTGAACACTGTCTGTTTCTCATTACTTATATTTATGAAAAAAAATAAAGATTTATTTTTCTCGTATTTGAGTAAGTATTGCCACGACGGCCTTATTGAGTTCAAGATATGAAGATCGGGGTTCGATTTGTTCGACGAGCGATACAGTTCCATTAACCATACTGATGAGTGTTAAAAGTAATACGAAACATATATACATTTATAAATAGTAAAAAAAAAATTATTTATTGAAAACTTATTATATGTATGTATATATAGAGAGAGAGATACGACCACCTGCAACCACAACTCCTACACCGATGAGAGTGTAAGTCCGAAATGTCGTCGTCTGTATGTATAAGACACTTTAATATTTAATTAATATATATATATATATATATATATATATATATATAGGTAGCATCTCATCTTGCAGGCAAGTATTGTTGAATATAAGAGACAACTCATCTCTTGATATCCTTTGGTAGATCCTTTCAATAGTCCGAATGTGGATCTGAGTTTCGGAGGGAAATTGGCTGATGAATTTGCCATAAGTTGCATCTGTCTTCCAAGTACTTTCGGGTTATCTGGGTCTATCTTCAGGGGGGGATGAGGTTAATCAGGTCTAGACCATGTGTAGTATTTATAGAAGGTTTTTGGTGTGAAATTATGTACTAAGTACGAAACTATATTGGAGCTATAAACATTTTAGAATATTATTACTGATATTAAAGTTAATACTATTAATTAGAGTTTTTTTATGTTTTATATATAGGGCTTCTAATATATGAACTTTTTGTTTGTTTCTACTAAATTCTAAGATTTCGGTATTTTTTACTAAGAGTTTTCTTAATTCCGATATATATATATATATATATATATATATATATATATATATATATATATATATACCATTTCCTGGAACAATGCGAAAAACGTTCTATGTGCGTTTCTCCACCGTCTTTTTAAAATTCTTTTTATTTCTCTAGCTTTTTTGTTCATTTGCTTTTGACACCTGAGGATGATTTGACAAAGAATCGAATACGCTCGTTAAACTTGTGAAACCTATGGAATATTTATAATTTTTTAAATTGTATTTCAAAAAGACCATAAAACAAAATAAAAACAATTAAAAAAAGTATAATTAAACAAACGATTACTGCTTTTTAACAATTTTTGTATAAATGAAAAAAATACTGCCTAAATACACACAGTATATATATATATATATATATATATATATATATTAATATATATATATATATATATATATATATATATATATATATGCATTGTAGTCAAAACTTAAGAGTAAAAGAAATTATATATATATATATATATATATAGAAAATTAAAAAAAAACCACAGATTCTAACAACCATATATGTTTTTCGAGTGAAAAGGTTTATTTTAAGAGCTGTTTCTTCAGTTGTCCATACAATCAAGTTTTCTCGTTGGATTAGCAAGCTCTGACTCTTCTAGACAATGATTCATGAGAAAAAAGTTCTGATTTGAAAGCATTATTCTAAATCAATTTTTACCCCAAAACTTAAGTTGCTGGGAAGTGAGAAACTTGCGTGATTTGAAGCAAAATCGACGCACAGCAATGGTTTTACAAGTAAGTATCGAGTTTTTAGAGCAGCATCGGTCTTGCCCGTGGATTGGGCGGAGAATAGTGTCTAAAGCATGAACACAGCACTGGCAACATAGCGAGTTAAGTATTATCTATATATTAATACGATAACATGTGTGTTCGTGTGTCACGCTTATATAAAAAATTCTGCGAATGCGTGTCGCACTTAGATTTGGAAAAACATTCAAGTCACCTAATTTTCGGAAAGTATTTTCAATTATTTCCCTTTTGCGCAACGGTTAGCGACCTAGCATTTTGACGTCGCCCCGACTATTTTAAAGTTCGATTGCAACCAACCTCTAAGATTGTTTTTCTACATCGAAAGGGAGGAGGTAGGTAGGGAGAAGACGACTCGGAAGACACATAGTAATATTATAGCGTGTGTTATGATCTAATCCTCCTAGGTATTACATTCTCTTATGGCAGGTGTATTTCAGTATGTGTGTACGATACCATCTTTACGAAGATTACTTTTTTGTTCGGGGTTGGGTGTTGTACTATTTGCTCTGTTGTTATGCAACTACCTTTCAACGCATTTGGGGGTATAGTACATATTTGTTCGTCATTATTTTTACTTCACATGAATTTCTTCGTTGTTTTAGGGGGTGGGAATAGTTTAATATATGTTCTTATGTCATGATATAATGTTCCCCAGAAATTTCTTTATTTGTAGGGGGTAGTGTAGTGTCTCATAATTTGCAGGTTGTAAATTCAATCGTTGAATACATTTTGATGTTTATTCGCGTTACATCAAGAATAATTGTTAATATTATATAGATTGAGTCGATCAAACAAACCTATTGATAAAACTATTTTGATCGCCTGTGGTCCCCCGCTGAGGCTTCGAATGTCGGTTATACATATACCGAACTAAACTCTTTATTATAAAATAAAAAAAACATGTTTCTTATTTGAATGCGTCCATAATTTAAAGGCGCTATCGTAAAATAACAAATAAGAACCACGAAGGTGTAACTTAAGTGGATTGTTTTCATATTTTCCACAATAATACCTATGTTGTCAGTAAGATTTTCTCAAAAAAATGTCAATCTGGTCACTACTGAACGGGATATAACAGGTAACAATTAACGGTGGATTGTACAAATAGTGAAAAGGGCAAATAGATAGAACGGAGATTATTAAACACACGAGTCTTACGATCAACTGGGCTTAAATATCTGTCTCTTCTTTTTAAGGCAATAACATCAACAAATAGTCTTCTACCTCAACGAAAAATGTTCTTTACTCCCACCATGTACCGTAAGTGAGACAAAAGTTGTCTGAACATTGCCCAAGGATTTCTCTCTGTAGAGCACATTACAACTGGATTGCTTCCCTGCAGATTATAACATCGCCATCTTTACCTTGAATATCAAGAGATACGTGCATAAACAGTCCCCATAAATAATCAATCTTAGTTCATTCCATTAATCATTTTAATTTCTTTCATTATGTATCTTCATCTGTCCACTGACAATTATTTAATCTCATTAACCCTTATTCTCGAGTGGCTTTTGCACTTGGTAAGTTGTGACACGTCAGTAAAACTATAAAACAAGATCTTATAGTTGTGAAATAAATCCCTGCACAGGATATCATATTTTCGCTTTCTCTTCAATTACACCTAAAATAAATCTCATTAAACAACATCCGAGAAAAACAGGTGATGCAAATAGTTAATGGCTTGAACGTTGATAACTGCTATTGTTATATACAAATATTGCCGAATTTTTACTGCGGGATTTATTTTTTTCGAAAAATGTAACATTAATTTTGATAGAAGCGATTTTCTAGTCGTAAAATAATAGGTGTTTTTTCTCATTAAAGCTCTTTTATCATTTTACGAGTGTACACATTCTGTCAAAAATGCCATGAAAACAATCATGCTTCGCTAATGTTTGAACTTAAATTCATATTTTAATATAAATTACATATCAATATTAGACTCCAATAAGAAAAACCTCCAAAATTTCAAAGTTTAAAAACAAAGCAAGAAAGAAAAACTATCAATCGATATAATAATAAGAAGAAAATAAATAAGAACACGTATCATTGTGGAAATTGAGTGAATAATTTATTTCCGAACCTATTTTAACGGCGCGGGGTTGTTGAAATTGTTATTGAATTTTTCCATTCCCCTCAAAATTTTAAATGGTTTCGTCTGGCAATGGTTTACTTACGAAAGTTTTTGTAACGGGCCAGATATATAAATATACAAATAAATACATATTGATCTTTATTATAGACTGAGAGATTCTTCTTTTGATTCTTAAGATTTCTTTAAAAGATCTTTTGCTAAATTTGTAATAACCAGTGTTGCTATAAAATATTCTAAAATTTAATAATGAAATAGTGATGGATATTTTCTTTTACAAATTACAGTTTCAAAAGAATAATCTCGAGATATGTTTTACTGTTGCGACACCACTTATTAAAGCAAAGAGCAACTCAAGGATAAGGGTTTATTAAAGGTAAAAATTGTCATTCAAAATTGATTAATGTAAGTGTTATTATGGGTCGGCTTGTGACAAGTATTTGGTGATATTTGTTGGATTTAAAGATGACTATGTTGTAGTCGGCATGGAAGTAGTCGCGCAGTTATGTGTTTCACATATAGAAAGCTCTTGAATAAGCTCTGTTGTCGATAGACATTCTGCCTGGCGCTAGGCACGCGGAGGAAGAAAAGGGGGCTTCTTTTGTTATGGTAGTTAGACGAGTACTTGCTATGAATGTCTTACAGGAAAGAACCAGAGATTGGAGCTCAGTTGAGCACCTTCTATAAAACATAATACAGTAGAGAGAGACTAACAACGTCTTTAAGTGATCCAGCGGATGTAAGGAACAGAAGAGATAATCCTCCACCACATTTCCATTGTGAACTTAGTATAGAGAATACTTCATCCTAAATTGGAACCGAACTGCATTTTTAAACCCTTACTCTAAATTAACCCTAGTCTCAGTTTAAGAATCAGTTCGTCAAAATTTGCATCAGTTAGGTTCAAATTCTGTAGAAAGAATGTAAATAAACATACCAGCATATCGTTTCGCTCGAGAATTGTAGATTGACACCTGAGTCATCACTTGGAAAGACATATCCACAAGATAGTAAAGTCCACGTAGCTCACGGATTTTAGTCCTTTTTTCAATTATAACAAAGCCCCACTGTCAAAAGTGTTCATCCGTATTTGAGTGTTATTGCAGAGTTGTTGTTAATTCTCCGGAACACTCTCGAGGAGGCTCTACAATTTCCGATTATAACATAATTTATTTCTAATCTAACATTTTAAACAAGGAGTAGGGGTTAGTTAGGTATGTCATTTCGATGCTTATCTTTAGAAGGTTTCGCGAAGAGCATCTTTTCTTGCTCTGACAAAGTTTCAAATTTACTTCGCAAAATAGCGGTGGTTTGTCTTCTATATTCTCTATAGCCTCTTTCTAAAATAAACCGCTTAGACAATTCTCGAGAGAGATCTTATCTTGACTTTTGATGTCATATCCGTCGAATACTGCACTTCATCTTCTAGACTAAGGAAATATTTATTTTGGTCGCACTCCAGAATGCCCCTTGTTAGGATGCTGGGTATATTTTCCATATCTTTAACACCGTCCTTGCGTCTAACTTGACGTTCTTGGGAGGCAAGTAAATACAGACAAGCACAATCGTGAATAACCTTTTTTTCTTCCTCATTGTGCCTAGCATCAGAAATTTACAATAAACAAGGATACTCGACAATAACTTCCCGTCTGTGAAACACATTACTACGCTACTGCATACCTGAACACTACAACATGACCGTCTTTAAATCCAATGTAAACATATCCTTATCATAAACCTCTAAATAAATAATCAATTATTGTTCATTACATTAATCTTGATCAATCCTCTGATGATATTCTTCATCGTTAAACTGACAATTCACTCATCTTTTTAACAATTATGCTCGATTGGCTTTTGACAATGATGTGGTAACTCGTTATTAAAATATACCTTAGATGGCGATTAATAAAATAACATATATCCGCTTGTGTTATATTCAGAAAGTACAGCACGAATGTCAACTAAACCTTGCATTTTCTTTTGCTAAGAATCTTCCAAGTCAATTTAAAGTTACTTACGTAATCTTATAGTTCAAGAGTAATACAGTTTAATTAAAAGTTCTCCGAATTCTTTTAAAGAGTAGGACGAATTTAAAAATTAAGGTATTCTTAATATATCTGCATACACTATGCGGGTTTAGCTATACAATCTTACATCAACACTTTAGCGAAATAAGTCAAGGAACATACTATTCATTCTTCTTTTAATAACTTCGAAACTCTTAAGTCAATCAAAATCAAATCACTGGCTAATATTCAAGACTACTGTCATAATCGACATATCACATTTCATTAGTCTTGGACATGGCGTATTTACACTATTTATATTCAAAAGTTTACAAGCCAAGTATATAATATATAAAGTTATCTTGATTTTTACACCCTGGTTGGTTAAGCTATTATATATATATATATATATATATATATATATATATATATATTGACAGAGAGAGAGAGTGAGAGAGAAACTTATCGATAAACTCCTAAGCTAATGAACCGATCATTATGAATTTAAGAATATATATTCCCGGCAACACGGTGAGCGACACTGACACATTATTTTATTTGTATTTGTTTTTGCCTTAAGAAGGTGCATATATATATAATTTATGTATGTGCAAATGTTTATATATTTCTATGTATATGATTCACTCCCAAACTAATAAACCGATCATTATTAATTTTGGAACACGACTTCTTTACGTAAAGGTCGGTAATGTGGGCTTTATTTATTTTATTTTTATTACATGCAAACGGGGTAAACAGAAGGTAGAGTGCCACCGTGAAAATACCTCCGATTTTTATGAAATTTTAACAGCATATATTTGACATCAATTAATATATATTCTTTGAATTAAAATTCTTTTGGGTATTTTAAATGTTTTAGGCAGGCATAATATGGACAAAACCTCCTATTAAAAAATTCAAATATTTTAGATTTGCCTTGAATTGGATC
This sequence comes from Sepiola atlantica, assembly GCA_963556195.1. NCBI lineage: Eukaryota > Metazoa > Mollusca > Cephalopoda > Sepiida > Sepiolidae > Sepiola > Sepiola atlantica. The sequence continues at coordinate 43,049,786 of OY744541.1, read as the reverse complement.
CATATTAATTTTACACTAATCAAGCTCGATTTCCTGAATTCAAATTGGTTACGGGCCTCTTTAAGCCTAATCCTTAGATTTGAGACATTTTCTAGAAAAAAAGTAATGTAATTAATGTTAACCCCAATCGGAATAAGTATTATAGACATAAGGTTTACTATTATTATATCTTCATTCTAATCTTTGTAAGACGACATAAAAGTGGTACAAATATGTTTGTTTTGGCGAATTATTTAATCGTTTTGAGAGGAATATTAATCTAGTGTATATATATATATATATATATATATATATATATTTATATAAATATAGATGGACGAAGAGTGATAAACATGCACGAATGTCCAAATTTATTTCAAACTTCGATTGTTCAATGCAAGGTATATTCTGTAATAAAATTATGTTTATTTTTCTTTCCTTAAGCGAAGGCTTTTCAAAGTTTACTTTTAGTTTCATATTTATTCTAATTTATTATATATATATATATATATATATAAATATACAAAGAACATAAACATAAATATATGATGTATATCTTAAAATTAGAACCTGTCATGAAATAATTGATGCTTGATATATGAGATAGAGCAAGTATATAGTAAAATAAAAGATGATAATATAGATTTTAGAAATACAAAATTTATTACGGCCTCAGTTATTCAAAACGAGGTCTATTCAAATAAAAAAAAAAGTTTTTTTCTTTCATTCTTTAAGCCATGTCTTTTTAAATAATTGATTGTTATTATCAGAGAAATACAACTACATACGTTGATAAAAGAATTACCAAAAGTCATTATTTGAAAAGATTTCAATCCAATTATAAACACTCTTTAGGAAAATAGTTGAAAATGTTTAAAGCAAAGAAAATAAAAATATATGAAAAAGTTCACCGTTGAAAGCGTCATGAAAACTGCAGCAAGATAGGCGTTTAAAAGTTGCAAATTCTGAAGAACGTAGAGAAGTCAACCCATTAAAGACACAAATACTCCGGTAGGAGGATGTTTTTTAAAATGTAAGCTGTGTATTAAAGGCAATGTTAGACAACTCCCATGGGCTCACTGGTAAGTTTTTTTTATGGATTTGAGTTTAAATTAAGATAGTAAGTGGTAGTTTTCAAAAGCAGGCAAAGGCACTGGTAAAAAGATGAAAATAAGCAGAAATCGGGAAATTGACTAAGACGTTATAGAAATTGAAATTTTATCATGTCAAAATTTTAGGGTACCAGCGAGTAAGTGGTGACAGGATTAATACGGGTGATATGAAGGTGGTTTGATAGGAGACATGTATAAGGCCCTCTTCAGATGTAAAAATAGATTTTAGCGCAAGGGTTGCATTAATTGGGGCAATCAAGTTACTGATTTATAATAAGTGAATAAATTAATGAAAAATGTTTGGATTGGAAAAGGGTTAATGCTGGGTATAAGATTTAAGGAAACGGAATTAAAAAGCCTAAAGCCAAATAAGAAGAAAATATAATTAAACTAATTAAAGAGTAAATGATTAAAGTTTTAAATGAAAAAATATAAAAATATCAAAAGAAAATTTAAATTGAAAAATATAACAAATTATTAAAGTAAATATTTACAAAATTTTTGAGTTTTAAAATGTTTTTAAATTTAAAAAATATAAACATTTTAGAATAAAAAAATAATTTTGAAAACCTAAAAAAAAATTAAATTAAAGACTAAAAAATGTAAAATTTTAAAATCAATTGCATCAATATATTGTCGAATGTTTAAACAGATGAATAAAATAAGGGTAATATTATCTCGATATGGAAAATAGTTTGAAAAGAAAAGGCCGCGCAAGAGTATTTAACATATTACTAATGTTTAGGAGATTAAGTAACACGATGTTAGGGAGATAATATACACTGGTCAGGGTTAGGGTTAGAATAATTAGAGGTAAGAAAATATTTAGCATACAATTAAATGAACTGAACTGAATAGATGATAAATGAGATGAGAAGGAAATATAGTGGAAAAAGCTATCAAGCTATAAATAGTTGACTGTCTGTTAGAAATATTAAATCAGCAAAATCTGTAGAAATATTAAATCAGCAAAATCTTTGATAAAGGAAATAAGATCTGTAGGATAACATTTTGGGGGAGATATGCTTATATTTCAAGATTGGTTTCAAGAAGTGTTTAAAAAGGAGCCATGCTTAGTTAAATAGAATTCTAAAGTTATGGAGTAAATAAGTACTTGTAGTCTTCAATAGGTGGTAAAAATAAAGGTTTGTGAAGGACCAGAAGAAAAAAACGTTTTGTTAATTGAAGTAAATAGTTTTAAGACTAGTCCGTTGCTATCTACGAAATGATTGGTTATTAAATGGGGGAGAGATATCAGCAGGGGCTATAAAATGTATATATTGAAATTTTCTTTATGCTTGCATGCCGAAAAGAATTCACATTTAGAATAAATAATGTTTTACTCTTTATTGCAGTGATTATCATACCGGTTTTTAAAGTACATAGTAGCAAGACTCAGATCCTTGTGTATAGGACCGAGACTTTTTCAATATCGGCAATGTGACGAATGTTTTTACGTTTAAATTTGTTTCATTAAATTAGGTAGGTAAGTGATTTATTTTGAAAGGATGGATGTGGTTGGATATGCGTTTTTATAGGGTTAGCACTGGTTCCTATGTTAGTATGTATTTCATATGGATCGTCTATTGCATTAGAAATTTTATTAATAGTTGTAGATGTGTCATGGGCCTGTATGTTTACATTCTGACTAGAGGTTAAGTTGGAATTGTCCGATAGGGAAACCGTTTGGGATAATGAGGTTTTAACACAATTGTGCCTAACTAGTAAGGACGTGATGTGGGTGTTGAGAGTTCTGTTTTTGGATATCATAATGCCCACACTTTAAATGGAAGAGTTTAGTGATTATTGGAATCCTAATTGGCATTACATTACGAACAAAATTGGTGAAAATTATCAAGAGATATTACTGGTGCGGTTTGTCTATGGCGCTGCAAAGGGGTGTAAAATACTGGAAAGGTAGAGACTGTCGACACTTATCACCACAACGTCCGGGAACACTGTAACGAGATTACTACGAAATGATAGAAAAAGTAGGATACTTAATACGAACTACAACCTAGATGGAGGTCAGGGGTGCGGTTATCCGTCACGTTTAGTATGCGACCGTGATTGTTTTGATAATTTGAATGTTGAGACAAAAATGAAACAAAAATTATTGTTTGATTTTTTATGTATGCCAGTTTGAGTAAAGTATTACACCAATTTTCACAGTTACGTCGCCTATTGAAGAGGTTTGGTTTCCTTTGTTTTATTGCATATAAACGATATGTGGGTTATCTAATGCCGAATCATATCGTCGGTACTCGGAGTGAAGGACCCCGCGAGATTTGCAGTAGAAGTTAGAGGATTTACAGTTTTTTTGCTGCCTTCAACTGGTTGCTGGAGAATTGAATGCATCTGTAAAGCAGGAGTAGATCAAGGAAACGTAAACATTCTACTTGAAATAAATTGAAACTTGTAAAACATTTTATTGTTTCTATTCTTTAATTTTTCCGCAACACATTAATGGGGGGGGGTAACGTCTAAAACCACCCTTTTTAACCAGCGGATGATCATTGGTGATGAGGTATAAAATACCTCATCAATAAGAAATATAATCTTTCGTTCCCTTATCCCGGAAAAAAAAAGTGTGGACGAACTTCGGCTAGTACAACACAAAATGGTGGTGATTGGTATATTCGGTAATATTTAACTTCGCGACAATCAATAAGATATTGTAGCATTTAATGTAAATGTGGACGAAAGATGATAATTGACACACGAACATGAAGCGTATTATTATATAAAATATCGGGACCCTATGATATACCAGAGTTATATCCTTCATCATTTATATAATACTGTCGTTCTTTAATAATATTTCCATTCTATGAACGCCTGGTGCAAGCGGAAATACAACAATATTATTTTAGCACCTTTGTCTAAATTGAAATATACTTATCTAAGTACTCTGGTGAATCTAGTTTCCGAATAAATGATGGTGTTCTATCTCCAAAACGTTTGCAAGAGTTTGTAACATATTTCTGTCCTATGGACGTCCTTCGCGTAAGCAAATTCCACCAGATTAATGTAACCTATTTTTACTTAACAGATACTATACTTTGATCTTAGATTGCAGGCGAAGACAGTGTATTTTAGTTTGGGTTTCACGTTCGACACAACAACATCAGATTAATTTTTTTAAATATATTGTTTACATTACATATTCGACGATGCAGCGATTTCAGTTTGTCAAGAAAAAAAGGTGGAAAGCGATAACGTACGTACGACCATGAATTTCCTTAGCGTATTCTTACATAGATGATTTAATGAGTGGGAATAACAATAAGAAATGTTTTATTACTTGGAAAAAAGACCATCACATTGATTATTTCCATTTTCAGGAATTGTTCTGCGTGTAAAGAATTCATCGGATGGTTTTGTAAACAATTTTGTTTCGAATTCGTGTGAGAAAATAATCGGGGAAAATTGCATCGACACGAGAATGGTGCTGGTAAACTAAAAGATAAAAATAACACTAATACTAGCGAGAAAGATGAAGAAGAATACTAGATGCTACAAATAATGAAGTTAGTCGGTGGACTCTGACTTATACTAAAAAAGAAACTAATGAATATTTGGGGAAATACACGTAGACATTAACAACATTGTGTTCACAATTATTGCACACACGTTGAGGTGTCCATTAGCATTATAATTCATTACACACTCTCGGAGCAAACAACGACAAGCAGAATGTGTGATAATACAAATAGGCAACGGTGGTTAAGTGGTTAACACCACAATGCAGTTCGCTCCACAGAAACACTTTCACTTAGGCTGTTGGCAACCTTCATGTGGTTCCTGTCTGGACATAATTCTAACTAGAAAAATATCAGAGAAACCAATGCTAAAAAAGAATAATCTGATTCATACAAAATGAATGAATAAATACATATAAAAACTTATACACCTACTACTACTACTACTACTAATAGTGGTAGTAGTAATAGTAGTAGCAGTAGAATGTTGTTAATACAGACGAAGTACAATATTGTAGATGTTTCGGTTGTCTGGGGCGTGTATAACCAATTATACACTCGTTGTCGTCGTCCGGAACCCGACAGTTCTGAATCGCCGATGTTTTCATTTTCGAACTGGGTTATTAATACGCACATCTTGAAACATTCAGAAATTGAGGGATTTCCTGATTTTAACAAGCGTCGGTTTCTTATTGGATAAATAGAGACATAGACAGGCAGACATGTGGATAGACAAATAGATAGCTTGTTTCGTCACCCCTTTAATGTGCGAAATCGGTGGGGTTCTCTGAAGAAACAGCCCTGTTTCACGCCCGCCTGCTTGAGTTGTAAGCTAAATAAGATGCTTTTTTCTATCGGAAGTCCCGTTGTTTAACCAACTTTCATTTTTTAAAGGATAAATTCTGACGTACCATCCGTCAGTGCTTATTCCATTCAACTAACGACTATCGTTATGTAACAATGCTATTGTTACTACTACTACTACTACTACTACTACTACTACTACTACTAACATTTAAAATAATAATCGGCAAGTCTATACCAAATGTACGTATTAGACAATCAATGGTATAACTTAATGAGTATGTTCTATATGTGCATGTATATCTAGGAATGCTTAGTTACTGAATTATTGACTATTGAAATTAATACTGATAAAAAAGTATTTATTGTGAACATTAAAACACATAACATGTATGTGAGAGTGCACTGTTATTTGTACATATATGATAGATAGACATTATTCCCGTCACGGGATCACAGATAAAATAAGCCAGAGCCTGGTGTTGCCACATACACCAAAAAAACCCTAAACAATTACACAAACTAATATAAAAGCGGTGGGACTAAAAACATAGACATGAGCGTTAACATTGATACATACCATGAGATTTTATTTACCCCCTCTCCAAGAGGTTATACACAAGGTCAGGTGTGGGTTTTGATGAAAGTGTTTAAGTGGAGCCAACTGGATTCGAACACCCAAGTTCTACACCGTCGGTATCCTGCGAATGTCGACTCTTCTTATTTCAGACCACAAATTACCGCAGACCAAATGCGGATAAATGAATATGATCACTACACACAAAAGGCTACACAGAGGAATACATGGACGACAAAGGAAAGACGACAAGTTGTCTGTCAAAAGTGTTGATGTGTGTAAGTTATATTATTTATTCACTAGGAGTTTTAACACAAGTCACTATGAGTGATTGCTCACTGGCAATAACAAATGATGTTCCCTGGAGTCCGAGCGACATTAAGTCTCCCCACATTTTCTTATACTCTTCCGCCTTTTTCGATAACTATTGCAAATCACATTGCGTTATCGCAACAACTGTTTACCATCTATTTATCGCTAGTAACGACCGTTGGTCTTTTATGGAATTTGAGTGACCATAAGTCTCTCCAATGTTTCAGTATTCATTACACTTTTTCAGTGGAGGTCTGGTCGGTACTTTCTCTCCTCAGTCTTTTTATTCCATTGGATCTTTACGATAGCTTTAGTGTGTAAGGGTCAAGTTCATTGAATTTTGGCAGTTCTATTTCTTTTTTGTGTACTTCTTCATCTTTTCTATTTTCTCTTCTTCATATTATTATTATTATTATTATTATTATTATTATTATTATTATTATTATTATTATTATTATTATTATTATTATTACTACTATTATTTATCCAGTAGGAGTTTTTACATGATACCTTATCAGTGATTCATCACCGCAATAATAATCGACGTTTCATTTCGTCTTATGTGACAAGAAATCTTCCCAGATTTACAGCACTATTAACCTTTCTAAAATCAGTTGCAAATAACATTGCGTTATCGCAGCAGCTGCTTACAATTGATTTCTAACTGATAACGACCGTTGGTTCTTTCTCTCTTGCCATTTGAATAACTATGCAACACCCAAATAATCGAGTACTCATTGTCTTTCTGGTAGAGGTCTGGATGTTTCTGCACCTTTTTGATCTTTCTATCCTTCCTGAACCTTCACATCCTTTTTGTGGCTCCCACATATGTCGATGCGACTCCATGAACGTGATATTGTTTGTGGGAGATTGTTTGATTTTTACTGATCGAATTTGGTAGATTAAGTTTCATATTTTGGGATATTTCTTCAGAATAAATTACGATAACGATATCTGTGTTATATAATAACCGTAATTCTTCCATTACGGATTTACGGATTTATCTAAATATTGTCTTGGTAAAGGACGCTTAATGAGCGATGCATGCGACCGAACCGTTAGAATATACTGTTACGAAAGGTGCTATTTGAATGCGACTGTATTCATACGAGTTAAACCCGTTATTCACGCAAAGATAATGGCAAACTGGTATTCAGCTGACAAGTGAAATGTCCAGTTCCTCATTTATTATAGATGACATTTAACCTTATCAATCGCAGTATGTCTGAGATTGAAATAGACGAGATTTTCTTATGTACATACCATTTTTCAAACAAATTACGCTCACAACGTATATCAAATAATTGGTTTCACATTGTACATTATAATCCGTAGCATCAGAAAGTAGAATAACAATTGAAATAGAAAAAACGAAATGAATCACGGTAAAACAGTGATGCGGCGAAATAACTGTTTGTGAATGAATACACTTGTTCCGAATTTGTGCGGTGAGTTTCTTTTGAGGAAATAAACGACTGCAACTTAACGTTATGTATAGCTCATCACAAAAGAATTGAGTACTCTCGGCAGTTGATAATGTAAATATAAAGACTCCATATAGCATTATTATTAACCTATCAGATTGGCATCTTCTATGTTATCAACAAACGGCGTAAATACAAAAAGAGAAACCAACCCACATTCACTTCAATAATAAAAGCGAAAACTGAGGCCATAACACTTAGCTCCCAAGGACAGTCTAACAAAAAGGCGCAAAAAAAGAGAAAAAAACATGTTGATCGGGTGCGGTGCTCTGAACTACGTCCGCCAAACAACTGATCAAACAATATAAAAGCAGACCACGTAACAAAATCTGCTATTTTTCTTTACTTTTTCCTCTTTTTCTCTCGGACCTTTAACAAAGAATACAAGTTCAGCTACCCCTCGCCTTTGAGCGAGGAGGGCAGCGCGTCGGCTGACTACTAAACACACACATACGCAAAGGCTTAAACTTATATGATTCTTCAACGCACGCACCCATACACTGCTGAAAAATACACACACATACAAATACCTAAACGGATTATCAACTCACACGCACACACATTCGTACAACCACGAACAAAAAGCGACACGCACATTCGCACACTTCAACACATGGGTACACTACGCACATACATACATCCATACTCATAAATCACAGGCATTAACATTTATCGTTGCTCTAACTGAACACTTCAAATGAACACTTAATGCTCTGTGATTTGTAAATATATGAATATTTTGTGTTAACTTTTCAACGATGTATTATTCTGCCTTCAACAATATGCATGCCATATCTTTAATTCAACTTTTATTCATAGTTTTCATTATTTATTTATTTTCTCTGTGTTTTAAACACCTTTACTGATCAAATGGCCCCTACAAACACAACTTGATAGGAATCATAATACTGTAAATGTAAAAAAAAACAGATTGCTGACTACTCAGTCCAATATAACATTTCAGTCGAGGTATGTTGGGTAGTTCATAGTTTGACGCCTTTAGATTCAGCACTAGTAGAAATATTGTTCCTTGGTAGAGATTGTTTAACTTTTTGTTGATTTTTAATTTTAGTTTTATTTCATCGTTTGTAAAAAATATTCAGACACGCTTTAGGGATTTCTCTGTATACTATTTCACTAGTCTTATTGACGAGTGATTCTTTCATCGTTTTTAATTCAATTTTGAAGTTGTGGATATCTTAGTAGACAAGTGTGATTTACCGCTCGATTAGGCTGAACCGGAATTTTTTTACATTTGTTCTCATGAAGTGCATTTTTAATTATGTATATTTCGGCAGCATGTAATTATTAATGAAAATATTGTTAAAGGCCACGGAAATGTGTTTTTTTGATCATCTGTTTTTGTTTTTTTGTTGCCATACAAGTTTTCGTATATTTTTGTCTAGCAGATGAGAAAAAAATCCTTGTTTTATGTATTCTTTTACCGGGCGGTTTCGCTTATCGTTTATCATATGTATACAATAGTCATTAAAACCAACAAGCAATAACTCATGCTTCCTTAATTCTTAAAGTGAATGTTCCCAAGAATATATTAATTCTAATTAAAAACATCATTAAATTTAAAATATACTACACTAAATTTTAAATCCTCAAGTTAATCATCAGACAAAAACATCACTCCACCAAACCAATAGTGTATATAAATTCAGATTCCATCTCGAGAGGACCACCTACACGCTACTTTTAATACATACATAGGTCATACCATAACAACTCTCTCTTGTCGACTAACATTCCACCTTCGATTAGAGTCTTTAAGAACCACAACACAACATAAAGCAGCAACACTTTTTTTTTTAAAATACGCAAAACCTTAATTAACAATACTGACATCATCAATAATTATACTTGACAAAAGACTTAAAATCATACAGGCCATTAAAATTGAAACTCCAAAACAACATATTAATATAATAGAAGTTCATATGGACTAAATATTTTCAATATCTAACCCTACTACACTAATGATATTTTGTTATCAAACCGTCCCAAATTAAATGAATAAAAAAAGTAAAGAAAAGACAAAAAACACTTTAAATATAGCAACAATTATAATATAATGTCTACCACGAATATGATCTATAGCGATGGAAATCCTTCGATGAAAAAAATATAAAACATTTTCGCCAATAATAAACACATTATAAAAAGATAAGCAAAATACGAAATTCCGTTGTTATTTACAGGACTTGTGTTAATTATGACCGGCTGCGGAAATGTTAATTTAGACCAAAATACATTTTTAATATAATCCAATATTTTTTAATAGAAATCGCTCCAGACAATGCATGAAGCCACTTGAAGCTAAAATATTACTACTTCAAGGTAAAAAAAAGCCAACGCTATGTGTTAGATAGATAGATTCAGAACCCAAGTAAAACAATATTGCCACTTCAAGGTAAAAAAATATTACCACTTCAAGGTAAAAACATATTACCACTTCAAGTTAAAAACATATAACCACTTAACGGTAAAATACTAGCCAACACTATGTGTTAGATAGATAGATTAAGAATCCAGGTAAAAAAATATTGCTACTTCAAGGTCAAAAATATTACCACTTCAAAGTAAAAAAATATTACCACTTCAAGTTAAAAAATATTACCACTTCAAGGTAAAATACTAGCACACGCTATGTGTTAGATAGATAGATTCAGAGCCCACGTAAAAATATTGCCACTTCAATGTAAAAAATATTATCACTTCAAGGTAAAAAAATATTACCACTTCAAGTTAAAAACATATTACTACTTCAAGTTAAAAAAATATTACCACTTCAAGGTAAAAAAACTAGCCAACGCTAAGTGTTAGATAGATAGATTCAGAACCCAGGTAAAAAATATTGACACTTCAAGGTAAAAGAATATTACCACTTCAAGGTAAGAAAATATTACCACTTCAAGGTAAAAAAATATAACCACTTCAGGGTAAAAAACTAGCCAACTCTATGTGTTAGATAGATAGATTCAGAACCCAGAAAACAGCAATCCTTCCCCATTTGTCAAATACATCGCTCATGAAATGCGAAGACTAAAGGACAAGATGATGAAATACTGGATTTGTTAAATATAATCAACAATACAAGTTACGAACTGTGGCCCTCTTACGATAATTATTATTTAAATAAAGTAAAAAAAAGAGCACAGCTCCATATCCAGAGTGCTCCTTTGTAATAGAGCTGGTTGAACTCCGCAATTAAATCCGACTTTTTGTATGACGATGCTTTCGTAGGGAGGCTAGTAAATATGGACCCACGTTAAACGACGTTGAAATTCTGTCTCTACGAGATTTATTTTTATTTCAATCGCCCTAAAAATTAAAAAGTACAATTTCATACAGTTTCCAGTACCACTGCATGTCATCACCTTCTTCAAAGTTGAACTGCGCAAAGAAGAGGGGAAAGCATTCATTTTAGTGAGAATACATAATGAAGTAATCGAAATCGCGTAGGCAGTCATGCGGGTACTTTCTTTGAACTTTTCATTCAACGAGAGGCCACTGAGGACATTTAAAAGAATCGATCATAAGAGGAATTCAAAAAGAAGGGTCAGATGTCACTCGTAATCAATGAACAAAGGAGAAGTGTCGAAATGTATTGTTAATGATGGAAAGCAACCAAAATCAGTAAGCAAGAGGGCAGTCGTGTTTTGTTTGTTTTCCCGCCAATTCTAAAAAAGGCGGGAAAAAGGTTAGTTCAGGCATCTCTTTGGCGTTTCGTTTGTTTTAATAACCGATGAATAAAATTACTCTTGATTCCAACAAATAGTTTCTATATCAGTCGAGAGTAAACTAGAAAACGATGCCCCCCCTCCTGCAACGGCAAAAATACAGTCATTTTTTTTTAATATACAGGTAGTCGCTTACTAAAAACAAAATAAACAGTTTTATAAAAATTACATATTTACTATATTTATATTTGTATGATAGCATTCCGAGGAAGGGTTTAAGAAATACACATAACATTAGTTTGAAATGTTAATGATTTTTATTTATTTTAATAGTATAATGCGGTGTGGGTGCCCCCCCCAAATAGTATAGTTAAACACATATTGTGCCCACGCTACACCCCTGTTGTCTCGAATACATGTTAAATAATTCATAATTATCAGTTCAATAGCTAAGCATTTTACCATACACATACATATTATATACGCTGATGCGCGTGCAACAATACATTTTAAGTATTACGTAATACAACGATATATTTGATGCAAAACAATTCTTTTCGTTATTACATTTTTCTGTATCAAATTCTAAACATGTTTTTTATGAGGCGTGTGCGAGTTCTGGTGAGTGCACACCCTAAATGGTAAAGTTAACAAAGAAAATAATGTGGCATGTTACTCACGAGGCCATGATGATTAGTTCATAAAAATAAGTAAATGACACTTTATAGTTATACACTCCTTGACTATTAATATTTGAAAAAACGTGGAAATGGTCTTGATTTATAAAAGAATAATGTGCCCATTTTACTCACCGTAACTTTTAGAATATATGTCCCCCAAATCATAATAATCCATTCATTAGAGACTGGTGCCGGTTTGGGTGTTAGCGCTCTGCATTGTTAAGTTTACTAAAAATGAATGTGTCCATGTTACTTACCGGGTTGTAGAGAATATATAATCGGAAAAGCATAATGATCAGTTCGAAAATTAAAATAAAAATTAAATTAAACAAATGTATATATATGCTGCTCCTTAAACATTTACAGTTACATGAAAACTAATATGCCAATTTTAATAACCGTATTTTTTAAATAATATATATTCTAAAATACATCATAAACCGTTAATTCTCTCTCTTTATTTATCTGTCTGCCTGACTCCCCCCCTCTCCCTCTCTCTCTCTCTCTATATATATATATATATAATATACATATATATATATATGTATATATATATATATATATATATATATATATATATATATATATATATATATATATATATATATGTGTATTAATCCAGCTGAAGTAAACATCCACAGGATAAAAATCCAAATAATTTCAACCTGGCTTAGCTAGTGTAGCGGCTTCTTGTACATGTATGTATTAATATAAATAATTATATATAATATATATATATATATATATATATATATATATATATATATATATATATATGCACATACAATAGTTTATAAATATAGAGATAATGTATAAAAATCGCATTTAATTCTTAAGTAATGATTTCGTCATCAACAATATTTGAATTATAGACTTCTGTGGAGCGAATTTTTCGATTCCAAGATATTATCTGGAGGGCAGCGGCCCGCCACAAAAACAACTGGAGTCTTCTTGTATAGATGACACGTAGCAGTAGTTTCTTATCTTTCGTTGTTGTTGGGTTGCGTGCGTGTAGATTAATAACACCAGTAATAAATAATGACAGCACACGATTATTTGGGGTTCCACAATTTGTGGTTTATTTTTATTTACATTATACATGCACACAAGCACCGTGAGTCTTGACACCAACTCCCAGCATAGGAGGAGGAAGAGCTGTTTGAAACTCGACTGCTATTTATAGCAATTCATAAAACTGATGAATCATTTATCAGCTTTACCCCAACCCCAAACCTAACCCTATCCTGACACATCGCTCTAATTCTAATTTTTACCTGCGATTGGAGTTTCGATTTCATTACTTAATTTAACCTAATGTAAAAAGATTACGTCTTTAACACTATTTATACATATCTATATCCAATGTCGTTTCACAATTACACATGAATTACATTTTTCGGAGTCACGCTAAATTCGTAATCACTATGTGTCTGCTGGTGTACCTATATTTCTTATGTTTATGTTTATCGATAGAGATATATTCGAATGTGTAAGGCATCTGAAAAATAAGTTGTTCGTTTGAAGAACGACCAACTTATTCTAGTCGTGGTTAAAATCTGATCCCTCTTAAGACATACATAATTCGGATCGGTCTATTTCCCACAATAATTACATGACGATAAAATCTAGACAGCTGCTAATAAGAATGAGAGAAAAGTGAAAGTTTTCAAACAATCCGCCGGATTCATTTTACTCTACGAGTAAGACGGTTTGAAACTAAATGTTGCTTGGTCGAATAAACTTGATGGATCATACACAACATTTCTACGCGTCGTCTACAACATATCGAAGGGAGACCTTGTAGCAAAGAATATGATGTATAGATGCCTTCCACATATATCAACTGTTGTTGAACGCTAACTTTTGGCGCTGGCTGAACATGTATCTCGACAAGATAAACCTGCTAGAAAAGTTTATTTTTTCCCGACACTTAATTTATGTTGGTCTATGTACCATATCATGCTCCAAAATGAATGTAATAGTTAGCACCTTAAACTTGTTTTAAGGGGGAACATAATTCGAGAGAACGTCTGTAACCTTTGATTCGTTGTCGCCGTGTTGTAAGTTCATATAAAATACAAACTGAAAACAAATCCCATTATGATACTCATAATTTTAAAGTTTTGTTTTATTCACTCTAAACAAGGCAAATTACCACTGGGGCGTAAGCGGCTAGTATGAATTAAGGGCACTTTCAATAAGTGTATGGTTATGCAGCGACATTTTTCCTAAAAATTGCCGAATTATCCAAAAGAAAAAGTAGACGTTACTTTCCAGGCGTATTTTCCTAGTTTTATGTAACCGTAAAAAAATATGGCGACGAAATCTGAAAGTATGGAAGACGCGAACTGTAGTAATATTTATTTTTATTTTTTTTAAATATATAGAAGTTATGCTTATGTAATACTTTATAGAAATTGAAAAATGATTAGAAATTAATTTCTTTATTTTTAAGGTTACGAAAAAAATGTCTACATTAAATTGACAAGTATAGAAGACACGAATTTATTATGATTTTGAACAGAAGGTTGTGTAATTATTTCCCCTTATTTCCTGTCACTATACCGAAGGGAATTAAAACCCAACATCATTTGCAGGCTAGGCACTCACTACTATGAAGAATTTATTTTATTGGAGGGCTGTCACAATTCGCAAGAGCCTTTCTGGTTGCACGGGAAACTGCTTCGAGTGGGTGGATATTGCAGTTGAGCTGAACTAGACTCTTATCCCATGCCTTCACCAACAAATAACATGTGGCATGGTTAACGAGAGATCGATCACTTAATGAACTGTTTATTTTGCTTATTAGTTTTTGTAGCAAGTCATCAACACAGTGGGCAGTTATTATTGAATAAACTTTGGCCAACTATCTCATGCTCGAACAAATATGCTGCTTTTAGTCGACTGTAGTGTCGCCTAGTAAATGTTCCAAGGACACAAGATGGGCAGGGTCAGGTGTTGTAAGTAAAAGCCAATTAACATGCATCTCATCTTGTGTCGTTGCATCAAATACTATTGTTGCATTTTCTGCCTTTAGCGCTGCGTCGACTGTCAGGTAATCCACAAAAAACAAATCTCCTCCACCATACGGTATATCGTTATCTGACTTACTGTTTCAACAGCTTTTCTGAACTTCAGACTCTGCATGAGAAATCTAACTAACTGTGGTATTTTGGAAAGTGTTACACCACTAAGGATGCAGCTATAGTACAGTTTTCTTGTTAATACAACCTTATCTATTTTTTTAATTTTCAGCTTCTCTTAGTTGTTCTTGTAATTTATGCAGTTTTTTGTTGGATGTCTGGAGTTTGGTTTCAGCATTTTTCTAATATTTTTTTAATGTTGAATATTCTAGCGTGCACCTTTTGTTTTGTACTGTTGAATTTTCGTTTTAAGTAGGAAAGTAATTTTTTACTTTTGTTAGTTTTGTTAACAGAAGTTTATTAGTTGAAGGAGTAGAGTCAGAAGCAGTGGATGCAGTTGTAGATTAAGTCTCAATCCAAAAGGTGTTAGTTGCAGTCGAGAGGATACATGCGTGGGCTTCAGTTTTCGCACGTTTTTGAATGCAGTTAAATGTAAATCATGCCTTTTCTTGTAAAATACTTTCAATTTAGAAACTACAGAACTGGTTATTGGTAAGTAACTATTTCGTCTGTTATCCACAGTAGCCAATTCTTGTATTTTATTCTGTGAAAAATCCTTATCGATGAATTTCTTTACTATGTACCCAACTAAAACTGGATGAGAATACTGAACTATAGGATACTGCACCTGGATATATGATAGCATAGACATTTAAAAATGAAAATAAAAAATAATGATTAATGGGTATTTTTTTAATTTTAAGCTTGAATAGTATTTAATTTTCAGTGTAAAATAGTAAAAATAATATTAATTCAGAAAATTAAAACATTAACAATTATTTATAATTACATAAATAGAATTCATTTTTTCAAGAAAATGTAATATTTGAACTGTTTATTTATTAAGAAATAATTTTAAACTTTTTAAATAATATTTATTAATGACAAAAACAAAGACAAAGAATAACTTACGTTTTATCTTTCCAATGAATTGTGAAACTAACGAAATCGATGAATCTCTGGGAATAAGATTTTATAAGCAGTAGTGTGAGTGAGTGGTGGGAGATCTAATCGCGCCTGTTTATTACATAGCGTGACTTCAATAGCCTTGCGAATCGATCGTTTGTAGAAATTATGCAATTTAAAAAATTCTTTTTTCATACTTTTCTGAGTCTCGAATTTGTAAATTTCTGGTTTATTTTCAAGATTAAAAAATAATTCCTGCGCTGATGATGACACGTGTATCTATGAAAGGGAAATATAATTCTGTCGCATTTTTCATTTTCCCAGAAACTCTAATAATTAAAATCACATAAAATATTTTTTTCATTTATATTATTTTTGGGTGAAAATATTGATTAAAAAATGCGTTATTCAATAATAATATCGCTAATTCAAAAAATATATTTTTCTTCGTCTTATAGATATTTCATAAACACGGTATTTAGGGGCCCTTTTCGTAATATATACGAAATATAAAAAAAAAATGTTAACATCTACAATGCTTTATTGTCATAAAAACATTTAAAAAATCATGCATCTGTTTTATTAATATATAAAAATATAACTTTAGTAAAGGTGTATTTTGTTTTTTATAAATAATACATTTCTACTAAGATTTAAAAAAATGGTTTCATTATATACCGTGATTGTTGATTGAGTAATATTGAAAATGTCACTAAAATTGGTTGTGTTCATGAATTTTAGTGAATTTTTAAGTGAAGGGAGGGTAAAAATGTTTTGACATTTTTGGAATCGGCCATTGATTTTGCACGTACCTAATATATATATATATATATATATATATATATATATATATATATATATATATATATATATATATATATATAATTAAAAGTCATCATTTCTTATTAACAGCAGTTGCGTAGTTTCCTTGCAGCAGCCTTATCAGTATCGTCTATGAATTAGTTGCAATTCATGTTACATGTAAATATAAAGTCGAGGAGCTTGAATGTTGGACTTTCAGGTAGAATGTTGTCAGCTATGGAAATCGATGGTTTAAAAGTTTGTTTTAATGATTGCTAAATGAAATAAGCTTTGTCTTAACATCAAATGATACCATTCATTTATCCTTTAATTAAACTATTAACTGGGGATTATTTTCTAAAGATTTAGCGATTGCTTTGGATATGTACGCGTTCATTCTACCCATATGTTGAAAACAGGGCGTGATTTCATCAGCAAATATACCCATCTCAGAATTAATGACATAAGGGAGGTCGTTTATGAAAATATTAAATAAAAGAGGCCCGCATTAATCTCATATTGTTTAGGTGTACGGGCATTAAGGACACCATGAACCATTTATTTTGGCTAGGAAGGATATGCTTATATTAAATAGTCGTCCAGTAATACTGTACAAAATAATTTTCCTGAGAAGGCTTTCATGCCAGATCTTGCGCTACCGTCCTAGCTTCATTTGCCTTGTCCAGTGTATGGCATATGCTTGCAAGGATGGCCGTTATGATATCCGCAATAGAACCAGTTTGCTTAAATCCATACTGTTGTGACACTGATTCCCTTTATTTTTTAATGCGAGTAAAATCGTAGCAAATTTTTTATTCATCCTCTAACAGATTGACTGACTCAAATATTAGTGTGAATGTGTCTACAAACACACCTACTGTATTTCTAGTGTCTGCTTGCATGAATTGATCCGCCTGTCTGTCTTTCGCTCCGTCTTCTGTTAGCTCTTCTTTGCACTGTCCCGTGTCTCTATGTAGGTATTTATGTTGTTTCCATCACGATTGACGTCAATAAAAATTGATCACATATTTTGTTTCTAACAAAAAAATATTTGCTGGTCGGAATCATGAAGATAAGTATTCAATTTTATTTACCAAATCTTAATACATTATTTCATCCATCATGCATTCATAGATGTCATAAAATGTTTAAAATAATTTCGTTTTTTATAATCTTTACATAAACGGTCAGTAATGTTAAATTATACTTCGAGTCTTTTCTCTTTGCCAAAATATTTATAACTAAATCTCTTGCAATTCCCAATCGGGTTATATCTATGTAACTTATTTACGGAAGCATGCAACTTATTTAGATCTGTATTTCCGTAACTATGTGCAACGCAAAATTACTATGTTATCCAATTTTCTATCCAAGTGCATGGATCATTTCCGTTTAGACTCACAATCGCCATTTGTCGACTAAAAGGTCGCATAGCCTGCACGCGCACGAGTGTCGTTGCCGACATCGCACACTGCCCATGGCCGTAGCGGCGGTTATTTGTTAAGAATCACCGTGTCTAGGGCACAGCATATGGAAGGCGGAGCCCATCCCTCTCCTTCCGCTGCCTTGAACCTTCCCTGAGTTTTAGTCAGGTACCCATTTACTGCTTGGTGGACAGAGGGAGTTTTCACACCCAAAAATTCGCATGAGTGGGATCGAACCCGGGTCGTCCAGCCCAAAGACAAGTGCTATAACCACTCGTCCACAGGCCCTCCCTATACTTAAACAATAACATAGCTTACAACAGAAATATATGATTGCAGTATCGGAGGTTAGAAGTTAACAATAAAGTACATTATTATTTGAACTGTTCTTTTGACGAGGAGTTACTAAAAACTTTTGAAATAATAGCTCAAACTATAGATTCAGGAAGCTGGGACTGATGAAAATGATAAACAATGAGCAGTCAGGAAAGTGCGATAGATAAAGGTAGATATAGTGAAAGATAAAACGAGATATTTTGTAGTTGGGTCATTCTACCGCTCTAAAGAATGTCTGCCTCCTAATGCAATCTTCTGTCTATATGAACGCCAGATAGTTCTAAGATAGAGTACGTATGCACCTCTTGGTAGGTACTGCTCAGAGCATTATTTTTCGCTGATAGAGTATAAAATCGAACTTTGTAATCAAGTTCGGTGATATCTGCTTTGTTCCCTACATACCCATTAATACAGAAGGTACGTCGCTAATCTTTGCGTATTCTAATGTTATTTTCATTGATGGGGTTTGACTAAGCTCCAATCCTATGTTCCTCTTTGTAAGACACATCATCATGTATAACTTGTCTTCTATCTGAATTGTAAAATATCGTATTTTTCTCCGTTGGCCTAACATCATATGGGACTCCGATGAACATAGTGTACTTCCAAAAAAAAACATCAGCGGAACACATTACCAGTGGAGTGCTTACCTTCAGATTACATCGTAGACGTCTTCAAATCTAATCTAAATAAATACACATCATACCCCTTTCTCATAATTAATCATATTTGTTCATACACTTAATGATTTACAATCCTTTTATAATAAGTTTCACTATTGAAATTGCAATACATCTATCTCATTAAATTGTGACTTTTGGCTTGATTAGTTGCGACTCGTAAGTAAAAAAAATGTCATGACTTGTTGGTCTATTTTTATTTTTGTTATCTAAGGTGGCTGCTAACGTGACAAAACTGATGGACCAAGGAGGAAAAATCAGATTTGAAGAAAAATAAGTAAGGAACTAACTAGATAACCTCATTGTGTTTCTCAACATCAGTTACAATTTTAATTCTAGGGAAATATTATGTTCCATCAAAATAGTATATTAATGCTAATGCATACGTGCTTTTACTTATTTATTATTTATTTATTTGTATTAAAATATGAACGGATAATGCTGAGATTTTTTGTCTATTATACTATGCTCATTTTCTAAAGTCTGCATAGGTAAAATAGTCATATTTACTTGCTTAGAGTTTGTATGAATGCCATTACTCATTTTGTATGGGCTATTTTTTTATCTGAGAGGAGTGTGTCGTCATGCAAGTAATGTTTTATTATTGCTGTGTTTCTCGGTGGGTTTCTTGTTGTTCCTGTTCTCGTTCTTTCACGAGGCCCTATTCCTTTTCTGCTTTTGATTCTGTTATCTCCCATGATTATTAACTGTTACGTTGCTCTATAGGAAAATAATAATTGTAACAACATTTGTTTACGATGAACGTGCTATTTTGAATAGTACTTCATAAGAGCTGTGAATTTCATAACAGTTTATAAATATCTGTAAATCAGCTAATTATCTTCTTTTCTATTTCAGTTAATAGGTTTAGGTACTCTGCCCGTGTTTCACAACTAATATAGACTGCCTCTCTTTTGGTATTTTGTGAAATTCCCAGCAGTACAATCGGCTTATAACAGTCATAAGTTACCAATATGCTGATTTATTAAGTATCCTAATAACTTGACACTTCCAGAGGCCTAGAAGGTTGCTCATTATGTGATGAAAACATTTTTTGATTATAATTACCGTTAAATTTCATTTTCATAAAAATATTGAAATTTCCATCCAAACGCCGCCAAATCGAGATAAAGCAAGTTAATATGAAAACATAACTGTCTTGGTTATTGGTCTCTAAAGTTAACATGTGTTTGTATTTAACGAATATGTATATACATACATATATATATATATATATATATATATATATGTGTATAGTCTTTAACGAATATGTATATATATTGTATTTAACGAATCTCTCTCTCTTTCTCTCTCTCTCTCTCTCTCTATATATATATATATATATATATATGTATATATATATACTAGCTTACCTAGATATGTTAGAAAAATCTATTAAAATAACAATTTTAGTAGCAGGAAAAATCATCTAATGAACACCAAAAAATTGCACTTAAAATAAATGTTCTTCCTATTATGCTGAGCATGTTATTGCGATGTATTAAAAGAGTTTTTTTAGTATAATATCGAGCATATTCCGTATTTCTAATATAATTGATTACTTACGAAACATATTTGTTCTTTTCTCTTTTTTCTTGTGCAATAAAAATCGATAACTTATAGACAGCTGGTATCAGACAACTTCTCTTTACACATACACAAACACCCATATATATATATATATATATATATATATATATATATATATATATATATATATATATATATATATATATATATATGGAGTTTCAATTAACTACTAGACACTATTCTCGAGTTTTTTTAGGTCTCTACGTAAAAGGGTTTGTCAAGACAACCTAACATGAGGATATTTTACTTTACAAGTAAACACTGACCCTAAAATCTAAAATAACATAGTATTTTCAGCACAAATAAAATCCCCTCAACACAGCTATAGACCTGCTCAGACGAGAAATAGTGTCCATTCACTTAGTGATGTTAACTAAATTTAAAAAAACCACTTAGCTGGATACTCCACCAGAATAGACGAATGCTTGTCCTGGAATCCGGTAAGACCAAGAGACCACTAGAAAATTATTTAAGTTGGACTGACATATTTCACCAATTTACCATACGAATATTGTCGAACCTGTATATCAAAATATCTTGTTCGATCTTTAATGTGTTTGTGTCCTTATATCTATTAGCATTGCCTTGCTTATCTACATTCCCATGAACTAATCCTCTATCTATCTAGCTATCTATCTATCTATCTATTTATCTATCTATCTATCTATCTATCTATCTATCTATCTATCTATCTATCTATCTCTCTCTCTCTCTCTCTCTATATATATATATATATATATATATATATATATAATTTAAAGAAAGAGAGATGAAGATAAAAAATTGCACACAATTACATATAATTACATAAAATTGATACACATTTTATTACATCGAAAGTTCAGATACACGGATTTACACTAATCCTTAAACCATGGTTTTTCAAAGAAAAAAACTCTTCTCGTCAGAGGATAAACTTCGGTAATGTGCTATTTATAATAAATAAATATTACCTGCATCTTACCTTCTTTAAATTGATTTCCCTACTAAACGTATTGAGATTTACTTCATCACGATAGATCATTTTAACAACACTTCACTTATCGTTAATTCTATTATTATTAAAAATATAGCCTCGGATTACAAACCTACACTTATATATATTTATATATATATATATATATATATATATATATATATGCATATATATCTTTATTTATCTATTCAAAGTGTTTGTGCATTTAATATCGCCTTTTCGACAATAAAAGAGATTCAAAGTTTACACACGATGTTACATAAAAGAAACACACGTATTATGATATGATTTTCTTCCAAAGCGAGATTTACTGTATCGCCAACCTTTAAAAAATGAAATAAAAATAAAAAGTAGTAAGTTCTATATAGGAAGCACGTCAAGAAGTTTTAATGATAGGTATTACACACATACATTATCCTTTAGAAATAAAAAAAATACAGTAACACTTCGCTGTCCCGACACTTCTGGAAATTGATAGACGAGAAACAAAAACAATAATTAGATGGAGCATAATAAGGGCGAAAACATGTAGATCATACTCCTCACCCTGTTTCTTATGCCTGGGTGAGAAACTTGAAATTGTTAAATTTAAAGATAGAGAAACATTACTCAACGTCAGAAACGAAACGAGTTTGAACTGCAAACATTTAATGGCGCGCACGCTAAGCAGACTTTAGATTACGAATAACTACTACCACTCTACCGATTGTTACTTCATTGTTAGTATAACACAGACCCAATTTTTAATTTTAAATCTTATTTCTTATTTTTATTTTATTTTATTTTATATTTTGTTGTTATTTTTTATCATCTTGATTTTTTTATTATCTTTATTTTTATTTTTATTTATTATTTTTTATTTCTATTTTAATTTTATTTTTAATTTATTATTTTTTACTTTTTATTTTTTATTTTTTTATTTTAATTATTTTTACTTTTATGTTTTATTTTTATTTTTAATTTTTATTTCTTATTTTTATTGTTTTTTTTTCAATTTAAATTTTAATTTATATTATTATCATTCTGAGGTCTTCATAATTTTGAACTTATACAACCTATATCATCCAAAAATCACTGCACACCAACCTATAATAAGGTGTTCAGCACATACGCATAGTTACCACGTATATATGAATATATGTGTTTATATGTATGCATGTATATATATATATATATATATATATATATATATGTATATATGTGTGTGTTGTGTGTGTATGTGTTTATGTATATATAGAATTAACTAATGTAATTACATGCACTAAATTTTATTACTTGTCTTGTCCTTATGGTATTTATCTTTAAATGTAAGTAATTTAAGCTGATATAGATTGGAGCAATAATGAATAGTTTTAATTACTGAATTATAGATGCTTGTGTACATGTGCTCCTGTTTTGTGTGCATGCATGCAAGTATTTGTGTACACATGCATATGTGTGTGCACAATGTCTGTATGCATATATAATTATTTTATGTATCTTGATGCTATATGGGTATGAAAGTGTACGCGTATCTGTAAGGGTGTATACGTACATAATTGTATGGTTTATGTGTGCATGTATGTATGTATGTATGTATATGTATTTATGAGCATGTGTATGTGTATGTATGTATGCATGCGTCATTGGATCGAAATATATGTCTATGTACGGGTATGGATACTTTAACTGATATGTTATTTGTCTGAGTATGTTTATACTGGTGAAAATTTTTAATTTTAATTTTATTTTTATATTCATTCTTTATTTTCATTTTTATATTCATTTCTTGTGTACGTATAGGTGGGTATTAATCATATTTATTTGCCTATGTGTCTGTTTTATATACGTTTATATGTGTGTATGTATGTATGTGTATATACATATCTATACATTGTGTATGTATGTTATGTATATCCAGCTATGGATGTACGCGTATATATTTGTGTTTAGTCTTTATATTGGTATAGTCGGGGTTATATATTCTATGTACGTACGTGTATATGTGTATGTATTAATCTTTATACGCTTTGTATGTGTATGCATGTATATTTATGTATATATGTATATATATGTATGAGTGGGTGTGTTCTAGGCGTGGGTATGTGTTTGTATATGTATGTTTATGTACATATTTTTGGTCACAACTATTTACGCTTGAAAGTGTGTGTGTATAGATATATATGTATATTAGCGTTGTGGATATATCCATGTATGTCTATACATGGGTGTATGTATGTGTATATGTGTGTATGTGTATGTATATGTATGTACATGTGTATGCGTGTACGTGTATGTATATGAGTGTGTGTACATATGTATTTACTTGTACAGGCGTGTGCATTTCTTGTATTAATTTATATATTGAAACTGTTTTATATACTGAAAGTATATTCCTGCGCACGTACGTACTTAAAATATATGTTTTGCTTGAAAGTGGATCTGTATGTGTGTGTCCATGTTTAAATGTGTGTATATTGATGTCTGATTGTTTATATGTACTTGTGTATCTGTTTACATGTGTGTATCTTAGTGATAAATAAGTTACTTATACCTAACTGTGTTTGTAAAACTTGGAAAGTTAAACAGGGTTGAAAGGTAACCACAGATAAGGAGGTAATAAAATAAGGAAAAGGATAGGCAGTTCATAAAAAAAGATGAATAAGAGTCAACAAGTAAAATAGGTAATCCGGTACTAATTCATAAGAAATAGAAAATAACCAATCCCAAACAAAGATTTATTTGGGGGAGAAAGGTCTACAAATCCATCCCATTTCTCTGAATCCTTAGTCTGATGAGGTTGACTTTCTGTGAAGAGTGCAACCGAAACATGTATGCACTTATCTAACCAATAATGTTTGTATAAATGAAAAGTTATACTTATAAACAGCTCTACTTGCTATTGAGCACTTTTTATAAACACTTGAGTTTCAACGGATTTACATCTACAGAAACTAATACAATACATGTACACTATATATATATATATATATATATATATATATCTATATATATATATATATATATATATATATATATATGGAGTTTGAATTACCTACTAGACACCATCCTTGAGTGTTTTAGATTGAAATACTTTGTTTTTACGGACATTTTAGACAATTGTGTTTTAGGGGTTTAACCGGCAGTGTCGTTGAACATGAATAGTTCAGTTAGAGCTTTAAGACCGCAATGACGTGGATAAAAGCTCGAGGAGAAATGATTTAATAAGATAAAAAGACAGTTAAGAAAATTGTATTGATGAACAAAAGATATACAAACAGATAAGTGGATTTTTAACTTTGAAATAATATATATTTGTATTAATATTACGGACTGTGTTGAACCCGATAAAAGAAAAACTTTACATTATTATATTCATTTAATTATGTTCCTCTTACATTTCAGCATTACATTGCTCATTTTAACTATTTCCATGTGTGTAAGTATTTATTTTGCAAATTATCTCCTCTCATATGTTTTATTGTGGACATCATTTCTAAAATCTTTTTATAAAGAAATACAAAATATTTTATCTGTGCATATTACATTTTTTTTTGGTAGATTTAACAAAATTATGCATTTCTCCATATATATATATATATATATATATATATATATATATATATATATATATATATATATATATATATATAGTTGTGTGTATGTATGTGTATTGTACACACATAATCAGACAACATGTAAAACACCTCTATTTACAGGTCAAGATAGAATAACATTTCAACAATGAAACTGTAGAAAGTATTGCCTAAGCGACTACACTGTTCACAGATAGAGAAACATCAGAAATTAAACTCATGATTGAAATCATGAACGAGGAAAATATGATCCATAAAGAACGTTGGAAAAATGCGTCTAAATACATGACATGATAAACTATATATATACCAACAGATAACATTAGATAGCTAATAAACATAAATTATATTTGTACAACGTGTGTAATTGGCAGATTTAACATAAGACTCTATCTGTCAAAAATAGATCAACATTTCGGATTCGAAATTAGATAGGAATCATAAATATAAAATATCTATAAAGAAAAGCAAAGGCTTTTATTAAAATTAAATATACAAGAAGCAAAAGAAAAATGGTAAAAATGAGTGATAGAACACTTTCAAATAATGAAAAAACCGTTTATAAAATCGCAAGCAGAAGTAGACAGAATATGCTACTAGACGCTTTTGGGGTAATACGGGGATAAAACTACTACCAAAACAGGAATGCTAAACGGCTGATATACCTTAGGAAGTCCGTCAATGCATTTGAAGGAGGAAAATACACTGAACTTTAGAGATGAATTGATTTTGATGGAGGATCAATGACGGACCCAATCAAACTAGGATTGCTTTTGTAGCTTAAGACTGCCTTAAAACACACGTTAGGTCACTAACAACGGTTGCTACCACAAACCTGGCTTTTAGAGGATAGAAATACAGAGATTTGATAACAGCATCTATACTCTGACTAAAAGGCTACGAAGATTACAGAACTATCAATGCCACTTATTTTCACACAAATTCCCGCTCGAACAACCGACACTTTTCAGCGAGATCTCAATTTTAATAGAAATGGTGTTAGAAAGAAGCGGATCGTACTGAAGATCTTAGTAGACCTGTTGTCATGAAGACTCTCAGATAACACTATCTATTTATATGTTAGGGCCACTGAGATCTTATAGTTTAAAATAAATAAATAAATAAAAGGAATTAAAAAAAACTTGATTAAAGACTAGGAAACATTTTAACGGTGCGGAAAGTACTGGGATCTTAGAGAGGCTTACTGACACTCAAACACTAAAGACCAACGGTCGTTACTAGCGAGATACTAATGATAAACTGTGGCTGCGATTACACAAAATAGTTTGTAATGGTCATCAGAAGAGGTGGAAAGTGTTAAACATCTATGGAAACTTGTTATCAGTCAGACTCCATGGAGCACTACTGAGACCAGTTTGAAAACTCTTAGTGAGTAAATAATGATAATTGTGGGGAACTTGTATTCACTCAATCTCCAGGGTACGCCAGTACAAATACTAGTGAGCGATCACGATCCGTGTGCAAATTAATAGGTAAATAATAATATAGGTCTGAGATAATGGGAAGACAAAGTAGAAGTAATATCATCCAAACATCGACATGGAGAAAACTGAGAATAATGGACAATTTTAGAAGGTTTATTGTCCTTCAGATTCCAAAGAAACTTATTGGCAGTTAGTTACAAGAAATCATAATGATAGTTATAATAATAATGAAATTGACGGAGAGTTCTGTAAATCTTTTGAAACTTGCAGATACCCAGACTCCAGAGAAAAACAAGGTTTTTGCAAGCAGGAAATCACTAGTAACAACTTGTGTCCTAACTCCTTGGTAGTACTGCAAGAAATCTCATAATCTGCCCCTTTCACCAAAAAACACAATGTGATGACATTAGCCTCAGGAGATAACACACAAAATATTACTGCACGGCCATTTAAGATTAAAAGACCGAGGAGGGACCAGACATCTACCAGAAAAGTGCGGATAGTACTGGGGCCCTAGGGAGGTTATTGCTACCAACAACTTAGTGAATACCAACAGTCGCTGTCAAAAAAAAAATCAATGGTAATAGTAAGCGAATGTTCCGATAATGTAAACTCATGTGCAATTGTTATAAAAAGAGGTGGAGAACATTGGAAATCTGGGAAGACTTGAAATAACTCGGAGTCAGAGGGAACACCACCGGTTATTGTCAGTGAGAAATCACTGATGATGACCGGTGTTAGAAGTCCTAGTGAATTATCAATAATAATAATATGTAGCTATTAACGTATCCGTAAGTATACCCCGATACGGGGCCCCAAGCGATCTACAATAAACCAACTTCTACTCTTGAAGAAGACGTATTTTGTGAGAGCATGCACCTTCTAGGACCGAGTTAAACCATACACCACTCTGACAAAGCAGGACATTCTCATTCATGCCAATTTCAATGTTTTCGGATTTATTTCTGAGGTGCACCCCGGCTAGCATGAAAATTAAACTGATTGGAACCAGTGCCTATATGTCTTGTATACGATAAGTTTATATATATTTTAAAAATAAATTTTAAACATATAGTCTGAAAGTGATAGTTTTTATTTAACCCATAAATCGAGTGCTGGCAAGTACTACCATTCCGGGTTAGACTGGACTTCATAATAGTTGTTATAAAGGAATGACTCCACACGCCCAACAGTTCACAACTAAATCTAGTCTTGTGTCTTATGGAGGTCGGTTAAGGAGAGACAGAAATAGCAATGACTGTAGAAGATGGATTGCGTCGAGTCTCTATAATAATATATAGTATATTACAAAGCTTTATGCGTAGTTTCTTTCATGTATTTTTAACTAAACGTAATATATACTTGTCTTAGCATTTCGGCAACAGGTTACATGTGGTATCTCTTCTGATATTACACTTTAGCATTTCTGTTCTCAGTCACTGAATGGGAAAATCCTTTTAGACGGAGGTTACTTTTATTTTTGTCTCAATCCAGAGTACTCTTTCAGAAGAGATATATCTTTCCACGATGATAACCGACCTTGTGTTCAACTCTGCTCTCGTAAAGAGCCGGGTAATTAAGGACTTGTTTCCATGTGTTTAACCGAATAGCGTCGGCCAAACTTATTTGAATCTTAAGCATCCGTTTTTAGTCAATTTATCATATTGTGGTTTATCCGAAAATACTTCGCGATAAATACCAGCAATCGATTACGGTCGAGATTATTTTTAAAACTACACATTTGAACATTGAATCGATCCTACCATACTATTTTACGAAAAGAAGAATTTGTCTGGAGAGACAGTAAACAATTTTCCAACAGGATGACATTTGAGAAAGGCAAATAACAAAAGAAAAGGTTATGCCACGAACAGACCACCATTCGCAGAGACAATAAGAAGCCAAGACGCACCAACGTGGCTGCTTTTTATCTCTTTGCATCCGATATTTGCAACATCAATTCATTGAATCACATAAAATATATTTTTATGGCCGACCGGAAGTGTCTTCTGCACTGACTTCCTGTCTCTGAATGGCAGCCACTAGATTCAAGCAGTGACTTATTATAGCAACCATGAGAAACTTTAACGGACTGGCATTCTATTCATGTGCGATAAAACGGATCGATGTCCAGAAATGACTGCCGAATGTTAAACAGGAAAAATAGCGTGTGGTTCCAATTCACAACTCCATTGTTATTTGAATCTGGCATCAAATGTAATGCACAAAACATCAACATGACATAATGAATCTAACTCCATATTATGATAACTAACCCTTAATTTATGCAAATATGACACTTACGTATAAAATTAGAAAAATACCCATCTTAGGACGGGTAGAATCAATTCAGAACAGTTTGGCACCACTTTTATATCTCCTTAAGAATATTAAAATCAAGATAGCATGCTACTAAACCTTCTGTCATATTTCGATTTTCTATTAAAATGCATTACATGATTTTGATTCTATAGAATGTCTAAATTTTTAGGTTTAAGCTTAAGGTATCTTAAGAATTAATTGAAATTCAGGGAATTCTGCTTAATTGGAATCCAATGACAACGGTACACGTTTAATGCAACCTAACAATACGATAATGGGCACTTCAGTTTACAAATATTACATTATTAATAAGATCAGAAAAATACCTGTCCTAGCACAGGTAAAATTAATTCCCCGAACAGAACAGTTATGCTCCACATTAATATCAGCTTACGAAAATTGAAATCAATATATGATGCTACTCAAACTTATGTTCAGAATCTTTATTACAATTTGAATCAAAATCCATTACAAGAATTTTATCCTAGAAATGTATAAATGTTAAGGCTTAAGCTTAAGTGTCTGAGAATATATCGAATTTCAGGGAATCTTGATTTATTGGTGTCTAATTTCTATGGAACAAATTTAATGCAAATATGAAATGTTTGAATTTTCAAATAGGAGGTCGTGCTTCTATTATGTTTCTATACAACTTTAAAATACCCTTTAAATACCTTTTAATTCGGAAACATTTATTAGTCTAGTACCGAGTAGTAAAATTTAACAAACTTCAAGTTTTCTGAATCTTCACCAGAGAATTCAACTCCCTCTTTAATTACTTTGCATGAAACTAAATTAAACCAATTATATCAAACATTACCCATCCTTAAGCCTTGCAATTGTGTTTCAAAATCTATAACGGTAATTACCTTAGGAGTGAATCATGTGCATAAAATATAAACACCTATTCATATTTCAAACTTGATATGAATTGATATTAACCTATCAGTTAATAAAACAAAATACTGAACTATACATATACAAAAATAGATCAGTAAAGCTGAGCAATAATTACGTTTTAATAGAGTATATATTTATTTAACAGTATTTTTACAAATTAGTCATCACTTAACAAACTGAAAGCATCTTGATAAAAAGATGGATAGACTTCGAGTTTGACGATGAAGTGTATTATGAGATGACTGAAAATGATGCATGAAATGAACAACATTTGATAACTTATTAGGACGGGTTTTGACAATTGTTATTGACATTGGCTTTGAAGACGACATTGTTGCAGCTTGCGGTGAAGCAGCCCCGTGTTAATATATTCCATAGATAAAAGATACGTTGGAAAAGATACGTTCATAGACTTCATTGTGATACATCTGTTGCGTAGACATCTATGTTTATTAAATATATAATTACGTGGTAACTATACGGTGTAATACACCTACAGGTCTTGTTTGTCAGCATTTAATCACAGATTCTTCCTTTACAGTTCTAAATGCACGCCTGCTAATACAACCGCCAAACTTTATCTGTGATAGCCACAATGTAATATATCATATTGTTTGTAAAAAATGCGCAACTGGCGGATACGTAGGCGAGACAAAATTACCTTTTATATATGGATTTAGCAACCACAGACTAGTTATTAGACAAAACACACTTAACTTTCAAAGAGCCGAACATTTTAACTAAACAGACCACACACTTCAACAAAATCAAATCTGTCTTAATAGACACAAAATTACCGTCCAGTTATGCACGCCAGCAACAAAGAACAAAACTGGATTATAAAACTGAATAGACAAAAACAGGGATTAATACCGTTGTGTGAGTGTTGAATATGTATAAATATTTCACAGACTGGAATTTTTTTTTGATTTTGAAAGTAAATTTATCGACTGAAAAAAATCAGTTACTCTTAATGGTAATTCACAAATAGATGAACGCGTACACGTACATTTTTGTTTAAAATACAACGTTTTTTGTGACAATCGGTAGAAAGATTTCGCGTGAACTGACTTGACAAAGAATGAACGCTGCATGTTAAAGTAGAAAACCCCCACACCAATATTTTTAAACCTTTGCACAATAATTTATTTCGCCCGGATGGCTTCGTCAAGTGCTATTAGCTTGCTTAACGCTCGTATCCTGAGATGAGAAACTTACACCGTATTGAAGATATCGAACTGGCGGTAGGGAGAGAAAAGGAATAAACGAGTTAGAGTAAGTACAAAGAAGGCAGCAATGCGGGCCAACTGGTACCTAATCTAACACCTACTTCCATCTTCCTGCGGTCATAAAGATTTGTACTACCGTGTTTGTACAACAACTACGATTTCCAAGTACGTTGATCTATTTAAGCTCTACTAATCTTCGAGCCAAATAATAATATTACACGTTCTCATTTTTCCTGGCACTCGGTCAGTAGATCACCATATCTCTCATTTTCCCTGTCTTCTTCAGATTAAATGTTACAATCTCAGAATACAATCAGCCCCAATATAATTCCAACCTTATGTTCCTCACTCTACACGGCAAGGTCTAATATCTGCTGTGTAAAGACCAGTGTGAGGATTAAGGTGTTCTGGAGGTCTACGGTCACGTTCCATGTTCCTTGTCATCTTTTATTGGTTAACTGTTAGCATTTAATGACTTTTCAACATGCATGTTGTTCCAGCTTGATGAAAATTATTTTTCTTAACTTTTAAAAATATTTTTGGTAGATCTCCTTTATGATATTTCGCTACTTTCTGATGTAATAACTTTTCTATTACTTCCAGAACATGGTTATGCCTCCACGTGAGCCCTTAGTGCTAAGTTACAGTTTAACAGTATCTACCCGAGAGTTCCTCTTTCCCCACATATGCATGTTATCATTGTCTACTCTCTATCGTACAATATTTACTGGGGAAGGCTTGTATCGTAAGTGGATTTTCTTAGGAAGTATGTGTTTGCTCGCCGCCAAGCCCACATATATTTCTATCTGATCTTCCGATTGATCACACACTCTTTTCTACGAAGGCAATAGCCTTGTTGACACTGCACTTGGTGTAGATATGTTTTTCTTTATTTTTCATTCATTTATTTTTCATTCATTATCTCACTGACCACATAATCTATTCTGTTTTAGATTACTAATGCAAAAATGTCTACAATTATGTATACCTTGTCATTCATTTGTATCCTGACCATCGCCAACGATATCCGCGTGCTCTAAGATATTAATAGCTGTCTCCGTCGCTTCTTCTGCTTTCTACTTCACTATTATTACTTAAGTTAGCATGTCTTTAATCTGTTGGTCGTTAAAGTAACGGAGCATTATGACTGTTCGTATATTTGACACCTTGTACAACTAAACAATTGATGCAATATGTAGCTTAAGTTGTCAGTTTTTTTTCAAATATTGATGACGTGTTCAACATTCGTCGTAGTCCTAACCGCCCTCTTATGGACACGCCGTTTTTCGATCAGTTCTATTCGCGTTAATGGTATTTCCTACACATGCAATGGACACCTTATCTGAGGATTCAGACGAAACTGCATGCACCAACATTTGTACTTTCCAGGTAACTCAGTTTTATTTCTGCTCCGTAGGTTATGTCGTACAACATTGGAATTTAAATTGGTAAACAACAATACTATAATTGTTTTGTAGAATAGACTAAACGTAAGGAAACAGAGTAGAAGCAATTAATAATGCTTCCAACAATCTGCTTGGAAAGTTATTTACTATTTTCCCTTTATCCAAGGTAGTTTCAACTAAATGGGACAGTTTGAAGGGCCAAATATTTTGGAAAGATTTCAAATAAGCTACCGTCTTGTTAATTCAGTCATTAATACGGTCCTTAGGATAATCATTATTAATAAATAGTTCCCTAATCCTATTCAGTTCCGAATGCAATCTACTCAGTAGCTAGATCATAAGAGCTCTATGCACGAAAGTTTAAATTAAGCCAACTTTTCTAGATTGCGGTACAAAAAAGAATAGTAATTTACATACATGCCAGCAAAAGTAGGCTTCCTGTAGATAGTAGTGAGACAGTCACCTCTTAAACGTTCAACAATAACATCCAAGACGGGAAGACAATTATTATTCTCACTTTCCATAGTAAACTTTAGAAGCCCATCAATGTAGTTTAACTTGTTGAAGAATTCTAACGCTTCCCTTTGCAATGGAACCATGGCCAAAGTGTCGTACCATATCTAACATGTCGTGGGTATGGTTACAGAACTAAATAATACGGAGTCATAATTACCGACGAAGATATCAGCTAAAGTTGAAGCCAATGAACTCCCCATCGACACCTAATCGCCCTGACCATATATAATATTGTCAAAGTTGAACTTTACTGATTTTGTACACAGAAGTAGCAATTCCACGAAAATCTCTTTTGAAAAACATGGAGAAATCAGGTAATCGTCATAGAGTACGTCGGCACAAATACGTATAGTCTTATCCAAATATACATTTGAAAAAAGAATAGAAACATCAAACGAGCACATAAAGAATGTAGAACCCGAATATAATCTACGTAGGCCTTCCACAAACCGATATGAGTCGAGGATGCAATGCGTAGTGTATAACACACACACACAGGTTGCAAAATCTCTTGTAGCCACTGTGCTAAAGAATGTTAAGCGGACCCTATAATAAGGTATATAGGTCTCAATGTCACACCCTCCTTGTGTATTTTAGAAACACCATATAATCGAGGTCATGATGACCCAGAAGGTCTGGCTACTTCATAGACCTCCTTCGAAAATAACTAATTTTTAAATAAAGAAAGTAAACATCTGCATCTCAATTTCGTTCCTACACGTATTATCTGCTGGTTCGACCGGGCCAAGTTGGCAGAATTGAATTGTATCGTTGAGAATAGATACATTTTCTCCATGTAATCAATACGATCTATAACCCCAACTCCCGCACGTTTGTCTGGTTTGCAAATGTAAATATCTGTATTTGACTTTTACGTTTTTACAGTTTTCAATTGCGTTTTATTCCAGACAAAGTCACCGTAGCACATGGAAGCGATTTCATTTCAGCGATATTATCTAAGGACCTTGGAGAGTGATCTCTAATTTGAGAAAACATAACCTCGATAAAAGCGAGGGTTTTTTTTATATTAATATGGGTTGGGGGAATACAGAAATCTGACCCCTTAGACAAAACTTTAATTTCGAGGTCTTTTAAGACAGTATGTGAAAGGTTAAATATGTGTTCTGCTTTCATTATTTGGTTAACAACAATATTGCTTTCGAACAAGGATGGCCAGTTGTTGTTCATATTAGAAAAAAAGCCATGTTGCTTGGCAAATTATTCACAAATAGACAGATACTTGCAGAAACGAAAGAAATAAAAAAGACAAGAAAGCTTTGACTAAAAACCAACGACGATGACAAATACTAATATAATATTGTATTTTTTCTGTCATCTTATTAATATCATCACGTATAAAAGCAGGCTCCATAAATAAACTATGTCAACCTTTAAACTCATCAATACGTTTAGAGATATAGAGAGGACCCACCTCTTGTTTTAAAAAGCAACGTTAAAACGCATCATATAAGTTAGTGGATTTTATTTTGCTCTTTAGTCGTATATATATATATATATATATATATATATATATATATATATATATGAAAACAAAAAAAAAACACTTTTAATCCCAAGTCCTTCGGTGAAAAATTAATTTACTTGTAAGTCAATTTAATTTTTACAGTTACCATGTCAATTTGCTTCCAATATATTATGCTACTCTTAACATTACTTAAGAGATCATCAGTTGTTTACTATGAACAACTGTTTCGGGAATTTAAAGATAAAATAGTATTTTATTTCATGGCTTACCAGCAAAGTTGATCAAACCCCACTTATCTTAAAAGACGAGAACAAAAACGTCCCGTGTATTAGATGTAAGTTTTTTTTTCAGATTAATGTTTTGTTAACTTTTTTTGTTATCAAAAATGTGTTGCTCGTCGGTGTCTAAGAATATTTATCCGTTATTCACAAAAATGTGCTGTACTTTATTGTGTTCGGGCGAATCCATTACACACCTAATTAGCTTATTTATAGTTTTATGTATATATTAGTATATTATATTTAGTTTCATATTAAAACTATTTTAAAATAAAAATATATATATACATGGATTTAATATATATATATATATATATATATATATATATATATATATATATATACTATATGTAGTTTCGATTAAAGTAAATATTATTTACTTATCTGTCTAATTTCTTCTGATGATGAGAGGATATATTTGAAAATCCATGGATAAAGGAAAAGAAAAATGTTTATTTTATATTAATCTTGTTTGAACAATTGATGATTTAGTTACCATTGCATGCTATTGAATTGTTTTCTCATTTCGTTTCTACTCATACTTATATATATATATATATATATATATATATATTTATATATACATATATATTCATATATATATATATACATACATGTATATATATATATATATATATATATATATATATATATATATATATATATATATATATATATGAAACGATAAGAGCGAACGAAAAAGACGTCTTTTGTCATTTTTTGTATATATATATATATATATATATATATATATATATATATATATATATATATATGAAATGATAAAATAATCCGACGGTATTAAATTAAAATGGAATAAGTGGAAGACCTAAAAAAGCGCAACGTTTCGCCGAAATGGGATTTGTCAAGAGCGAACGAAAAAGACGTCTTTTGTCATTTTTCGTATTTTTTCGTTCGCTCTTGACAAAGCCCATATAACGTTTGGGCGAAACGTTGAGCTTTTTTAGGTCTTTCACTTATTCTATTTTAATTTCATATATATATATATATATATATATATATATATATATATATATATATATATATATAATATATGTTTTATTCTTCGTAAAACAAAACATATTTTATGTATATATACATATGTATATATATATATATATATATATATATATATATATATATATATATATATAATATATTTTATTCTTCGTAAAACAATTGAGCATTCTACCTGGCTGATAATATTTATATCAGGATTAAGATTGGCTTCACTCAAACTTTGAGCTTATGACGTAGTGATGAAGAAGACTTACTTTTGATAAACGGCCTAGTATTTGTATATCTCAGCATGAAGCACTTTATTGTCTAGCCACAATGAAAGAGTACAATAGAGCTTAGCTGTCTATATATACTGATAAAGCTATGCCAATTCTTATTTTCTCTCTTTCGAGTTTTTCATCCATTTATTTTCTTCGTTTTTAACAGTTTGTTCTATGTTTACATTATAACCGAAACTCCGAGTTTACATATTCTCTGAATTACTAAGTAATACATTTATTCAGAAAAATGAGTGAAAATGACCAGAAATAATGTCTACTTACGAAAGAAAACTGGTGTTGCACGCGAATATAATTACGAGTAGGCTATAAACATAAGTGTTTGGGACATACGCGAATCATATATTTTTTTTAATTTTTCGTGATTTTTTTTCTGCGCGTAGTCACTAGTCCGAACGAAAGAAAAGGGAAATCCAAAAACAGGAAATGGGTAACATATGAAGAATGAGAGCAAATCGGTAGCTACCTGTACGGAAAGCAGTAGGGAGGAAGTAGAGAGCACTCATGCGCAAGACAACAACATATCACTAATGGAGTAGCGCGTACATAGAAGCTATCCTTCAAAAGACAACAACGCCAGAATGGGGTAACACCAATGGTGTTGACTACAATAAGAGGCGCATTGTAGTATACACCACACTTTTCTTAATTTTTAGTTATTTTATAACTGGCAGTTTATTGTTTGCTATGGAAATATGCAAGGTATTGAACGGTGGTGAAAGCGTTCTGTTTTTGTTGTTGTTGAAATCAAAAATTCTCCCGTGGCAGGTGCTTGTTTATGGCCATTGAAGATTCCGCGTCTGTTATTGTTACGCGGCAACAATGCAATGTGCTTGAGAAGAGAAGAATATCAGTGGGAAGCGGCAATACGTGTTTGTTTTAATAAGAAGAGACGAGAAAGGAAGCTGTTGTAATAGATTGGCAGATAATAGAAGCAGGGAAAGGAAAAAAACGCGTTAAAAAATATAACAAATCAATAAAAATCAAAATGGCGTCTGAATCCGAAGAAAGAACGAAAAGATCGGCTAAATAAAAGACAGATAAAAAAACATAATTTTTCGGAATTGAAAAGAAAGTAAAGGGAGAGAAAGAAGGTGAAAAAGGATAAAGAAATAAGCGGAAACATAATAGTATTTAGTAGTTTAGTAAATATAGAAGTCAGGAAAAATATATTACAAAACAGAGAAATGTTGATTGATAGCCGAAGGAAAAAAATACAAGAAAATACAAAAGTGTGAATATTCAGAAGGATTAAAGCAACACAGATTCGTATAATATGTCGGTATTATTGAACAGCAACATTTGGAGGGTTATTAATACTTAAGCATAATGAATTTCATCAAAAAAGTATTGTAAATCTTAATTTAAAAAAGAAAAACACATCTTTTTAAAACCTCGTGTGAGATATATTCTCTTTAAAACAAACACAACACTCTGCTATAGTTTAACACTCAAACAACAGCAAGTTCAGTAGACTGATCGAATAAAGTTTTATCTCTAAAACTAAAGATATAATTAGACAGAAAATCGGTTTCATTTTTCAAATATCTATCATCACTGTTAAACAAATTTTCATTGAAGAAATATTGACTACATTTGACACTGAATGACTCAAATCAAGTAGTTCGCTTGCTCTTCTTTTGTCCTTTCTCACTTCTTCTTGCCCCTTCTTCTTTTATTTCTGACGTACTCTTTATAGTTGTTATTATTCACTATTTAGCTGATGAGAGCAATTAACACCACACTTTTCTTATCCATCCATTTACGTTTTAATTACCCTTTCTTTGTACGAATTATGCACCTAGGAAAAGGTTACTCGAAATGATGAACATTTGTATATATCGTTACACATATTTGTCTGTACATATTTTAAAATAAGTTGTCTTATGATTATCAACTTATTCAATATACTGAACATTTCTTATATATATATATATAAATATAAATATATATATATATATATATATATATATATATATATATTTAGTTAGCAAAATACATACTGTTTCATTGTATTACAGCTCTTCATTGCAACTATACCAGCAGGATCGAAACTAAACTGTCCCGCTGACAGTCGGCGTCTCTACTCCTACGATATCACGCGACACTGGCTGAACGTAAGTGAAATCTCAATGTAAACAATGTCAAGTGCTGGGAGATCAAATTGGTCATACCCAATGTGCTATGCCTAAAACTTTGTAACAGTTGGTGATTTCCTTACAAATGAGCTCTACCCAAAGAAAAGAGAGTGTCATATAGTCAACAACATATAGACCATTTCGCTGTATCACAGCTCTTCGATGCGAAACGAAATCTTTATGTGATATATAATCATAAATATAAATAATTAAATATTAGTAAATACTAGTAGAATACTCCTACATGATGGGTATAAGCAATAATGACAGCATTAGTTTATAATTTTAATGTGTTATTCTTTCTGAGAGGGTATAGTATATAGTATATTTCGGTCCCCCATAAATTATGAAGTTTAGAAAACATAAATAATGTGATAAGGTTACTCAATATGTTGCCCATAATATATATTTCATAATTCATAATAATAGGTTCAATAGTTTAGAAGTTAATCAAGCACATAGTATTATTTACGCTCACGCGCGCACACCACTGTTTTTAAAAATGTATTACATAATGGAAATTGATGTATTCATTTTATTAACATAGTCTTGATGATCAAGAATGACGACCGCTGAGCTTTTATCAAGTTTTGTGATAACTAAAGATTTATTATGGCGAAGTGCTTTGATGGGACGGGAATGTTCACTCTGCCAGTTTGTTTCACAAAAAGAGACAGGTGTATCTGCGTATGAATGAGCGAAGTCATTTAATTTCGCCTTAAGATCACTGACTTTAGAGTCAGATATTATTGAGCAAAGACGACTTTGAATTCCGAGTATATGTCTTCTCATTTCGGATAAGTATGAAGAATGCAGACGTCAAAATCATGTGAGATGATATTAAGTTCAAGTGCGGACAACTGAGAGAAATGAATATAAAGGATGACTACCTGTAAGTTTGTTCAGTTGGGTCCGGTAGATAGACATGATTTCACGATATCTATCGAAACTAAGTTCCAAAAAACGTCTGGTTAAATGGATTAAGAATAGAGCTCTTCCAACTAGTATTTGTAATTTAATAAGACCTTCCGTTTCTATCTGTCACCATGTTTATGGTCTACCTTAAACCCATAGAGACGGGGTATCGTTAAGACTCATGTTATCCATGATAGGGTCATCACAGCATAAGGTAACCAAATGACTGGCAACTATTTTAGAACGCTATACTTCTTTTTGGATCAAATATTCATTCTCATTTTCGAACTTAAAACAAAATTATTCTTACACTGACAAAGATATGTGTTCGCTTGATATATCACGTCTTTTTACCTGTGTGTCCCTTATTGAGACCTTTGGTATACGTGCAGATGCATTATACCGTATTCAATTACCAACAACTGCAATTCCCGAATATATTCTCGTGGAATTAATGAAATTCGCCACTATGTCGGTTGAATTCAGTTTTAACGACATTATGTACATACAAATTGATGGAGTATCTATGGGTTATCTTTTGAGGTCGGCATTGGCTAACATCTTTGTTGGTGTTCATGAAGAAAGACTGCTATCTGGTTCTGAAAGACCAGACCTTTATTTCTGCTATGTTGACGACATATTTTGTTTGTCTAACAATGAGACAGAATTGGACGTTTTTTTCACGTCCCCTAACAATATTAATCCAGTTCTTAAGTTTACTTTAGCTAAAGAAGCCAATTCTTCACTTTTATATCTGGATGTGTTAGTTAGTAAGGCTTCCTTCGGTTTTCTAACTACAGTATACAGGAAACCAACTTTCACTGGGCTCTACACATGTTAGGACTCATTTTGTCCCACAAAACAACATTTTTTACATTTTATTAAGACGCTGAATCATAGGACCTTAATGATTTGTTCACAGACCAAACTAGATGATGAAATAAAATTTATTATTAAGACCCTCTGTAACAATAGTGATCAATTAGGCATTGTTGAATCCATTATCAAAAATAAAATTCCTAGTTTTATAAAAAATAAACAAGCTTCTGTTGATAGATGCCCTATTTACTTTCGTCTATTTTGGCTAGGTAACATAAGTGATCGATTCGCCAAACACATCCTTTTGTCTATATCAAAATGATACTTTTCCACGAATACACGTGTTCTATTTTCCACCAGACCAATTTTAGTAGTTAATTCGAAACAATATTCCCTCACCATAACATTTCTATCATTTATTTATTTAAATGTAGTTGCAGTTCGGACTACGTTGGGTAGACATCGCACAGATTGAACATCCGGTCCGAACAAAACGTGCCCTCAAAAATTCGTCATTCAAATTACTTACCAACTGATGTTTTGCATAATACATACGGTTTTTCCATAGCCGAACATCTCATAAATAACCGTTCCTGTGCCTCAAAATTCAGTGTTGAATTATTTCCCATTCTCAGTAAGTCACACTCTCCCTTTCATCTGAAGATCTTAGAAACTATGTACATTAAGTCTTTGTTACCTTCTTTTTGTAAGCAAAAAGAAAATATCGGACTTAATGTAGTTTCTATTTGATTAAATGTTTCCTCCTTTCCCTGGCTATAATACCCATAACATTTTTTCTCTTAACCTTAACCTCTGTCTAGCCCTGTTGAGCGAGGTTCAGAACAGGTCAGCGTGCTCTTTCATTCTCTTATCTTTTAATTTCATCATGATTAAAAATAAATATGGTGTCTATTTAGCAATAATAAAGTTTTGTATTACAAATATATATATATATATATATATATATATATATATATATATATATATATATATACATAAATATATATATATATAAATATATATATATATATATATATATATATATGTATATATTATTTCATGAATGCACGTATCATATTATTCTGTTATGTAATATATTGTGTGGATATTTTCAGTATTTAATTCAGCAGTGCTCAATGAGTAAAGCTTAGTAGTAAAGTGTTAATATATGTTATGGTTATTAAGCTAAACAGAGGTTCTCGCGTTTCATCCGCGTCGGAAATCATCGAGCTAAGTGCCCAGTTTTTTGTTAATGTTTTTTATACATCCAGATGGTTTTTAGTCTATCTTACTAACCAATCAGATTCGTTGTTATCTCTCTCTAAAGGGATGATGATTTTATTAGCCAATGGCTGAGCTTCTCTTTAACGAAGGCCTTGCTGACATTTACTTGACAATATTGTTATTTTTTTTGTTTAGGTGCGGCGCAACCTTTTTCTGAATCTTTTTAGCTAATAGTTGATCTGATTTTAGCACGTCATTTAGATGTCATTTTCGATTTAAATAAAGATACATACACATTATTTCTTAAGGATAATGCTAATCCAATATACGTAAATCAAAAGTCAAATAACCTCCGCATTATATTCATAACACATATTTTAGTTCTATAAAACGTAAGCTTAGCAACGAAAATTTATTTTAGAAATCAAGCAACATTTACAACACAGGTCTAACACATAATAGAATAAAATAATATCGAACTTGATGTGTTAGTTATCTAGTCCAAATTCTACCTGGATATATAAAAATAGTAACAAATCTCTGAACTTAGCCTGAGAGATCCCTCCGAGATTAAAAGCGGACGACACTGCGTAGCTAATTTAAAATAACTATATTACCATACATTACTATATATGTCCATGACTTACTATATATAGCTCCATTGATACTCTTTTGTACGTATAACATTAATATATATATATATATATATATATATATATATATATATACATATTAACAGAAAATTCGTTCAATCTACTGCATTAATCTCTATCAGTTAGGAAGTGAACAATCGAAACTGTAGTTAACGAAGTAACAAACGCTATTATCACCAATAAAAACAATTACATAAAATACATTAAATATATATATATATATATACATATCTATATACTACAGATACAAGATGAGAATAACAAAATTGTAAAGATACAATATACCGACCTCTAACTGACAAACTTTATTCTGAACCCTGTGAAACGGATAATTCTAATACCAAACTATTACACAGAAAAAATAAACTGGACTTTACGAATTATCCTCTAAATATCAGCCTCTTAACAAAAATATTTGGATTCCTAAACAATTTGAGTATTATTCGTTTTCAAACATTCATTTCAATATAACAGCTATTTTATTTTTGACGTGTTTTTAGACGGTGTCGGCCCTGACTCTACGCTCTTATCTCAACATAATACTATTTATATTTTGGTCTTTATTTTGTTTTATTGATGAAATATTTTCAAAGTTAAATGTTGCGATAATATTTACAATTACATTGCCGGTTTTTCTCTATCCTCTGATGAAAAGAGTTCATCTTTGAAACTCCACGGATTAAGGATATGAAGCTCTTTGTTCTGAACTTTTGTTGTTCTAATGAATATTGTATCTTTACATTTTTTTATTTTTATCTCTCACCCCTAGAATTAATGGCTCTATTCAATATATTGAGCTATATATTATCACGATAGATTATTACTAAACAATAATTTAATTATCTTTAATTTAATTCAACATTTATATATATATATATATATATATATATAATTATAAATATTTGGTTCATGAACATACGTATACTTTTCATCTTTACAGAATTGTCAGTGTAGCGATACGCTTCTGAAAACATTAGATCATTCGAACGAAACCGGTAAACTCTCTCGTTTCTTGATTATGTATTCCTGCATTTTATTTGTTGTTTACGTTTGTCTTTTTCACACATCCTGTCTTTCACGGCATTTACGTTTCATGATGCCTCCTGCATTTTATTCTCATATATATGTCGACCACCTGTTGTAAAAAAGCGAAATCTAAATGTTTAGAAAACACTCACCTGTAGTAGAGTGCTCTATTTATTCACACAAACAGCTTTATATTTTTCATGATGGCAGTTTGCGACTTCGCTTACACAATCGTAAAAGGTGCCATGCGTGTGTGTATTGATTATTGTCATGCACGCGTGTTTAGTACAATTCTTTCGTTATAAATCTTTCATGTTTTTGGCTGTAAATCTTGTAGTGAATATCAGTGAAACAAGATCTTCTAAGGATACCTTTTATTAACAGAAATCCGATTACTTTAGGTATTTTGAAACTTTGTACCGACAGCAGAGAAACACACACAGACACTTGTTAGTTTCTAAATATCGCTTTTAATTTGCTAGGAAGATTTAGTACTAACATTGCGCGATAAAATGGTTAAAGTTACGAAAATAGGAGACATGAAATGTCGACAACTTTAGACTA
Source organism: Sepiola atlantica (assembly GCA_963556195.1). NCBI lineage: Eukaryota > Metazoa > Mollusca > Cephalopoda > Sepiida > Sepiolidae > Sepiola > Sepiola atlantica. Next base: position 43,006,017 of record OY744541.1, on the reverse strand, counting down.
AATGGATTGCATACAAATAGCAATGAATTCGGTTTGATTGTATGACTCTATATAGACTCAATATCGATATAATAACGATTTTGTATACGGCAAATTGAATACTATTTGCTATTTTATCCCTTGAAACACGATGTACAGACATTACTCCAGGGTGATTGGAAAAAGTAAGCTAGTAGAAAGAGACAATGGTGTTGAGGTTAAAGCGATGTAAGTCAGAGGTAGACGTCGCTACTCTGAGTGTTTTCATAATTTCAAGCTTTAGACTATAATTGTAATTCTGAACATTGCATTGTTTTTATCTTGAAGTATGTCAACAGAGGGATAAATTCGAAATAATTGATGAGTGGCGTAAACGATCGAGAGTGTTTCGGGATAACATGTGAGAAAACCACACGATCGAAGCGAACGGACCTTCTGTATTTTTCTCCCTCAACTTGGTTTTGGGGAGTGTGCTGTCACTATAAAGCGAAGTGTGCTAAAAGGCACGTCGTTATTTGACTTGGAATATATTGTAATGTATATAAAAGCGTTTTTGTTTTCGTTTTTTTTTATGTCTGTTGCACCACATTTTCGATTTGAAGTCGAATAAATAACAGGACAGCGTTACATATTGTAATAGGCAAAACAGATTCCCCGATATAAACGAACAAGGAATCGCCTGTACTGTAAATACAAGCTTCAAGAAAAAATGAGATGCAATGAGGCTGATTTGAACTGTTCATCGTCATTTGTAGTTTCATATACGGTGGAAATGTGCCTGTCCGAGAGCAAGAACTCAGACTATTTCTAGCTCATTTGGTTGAGACAAATTTAGCGACAACATATTTTTTTAGCTGAGGAGGTGTTGCTGGGAGACGCAAAGCTTGACAAACGTATTTCAGTTGGGTACCCTAGAGTGAACATCCGGAAATAAGAATACGTGAAATATCCGATTGAAACTTTCTCACTACATTATTTAGTATAAAGTTTACTGGCGAAAGGCAGAAGGCGTAAAACAATAACTTGTTAAAGAAGTGAAACACAATTGTGTTAGAAGTTATAAAAATGTAATTGTTAGTCATTCTTATGACGTCAGTAAACTTAAAACGAAAATAAGTCGACGTAAACATATGTGACTCCCGATTCGAATTATCTTTTAGGTTAAAAGCAAAGAAATATGTGCTGAATTTTGTGACGTAAGAAATACAGATAATTGATAAAGACACTGACAGATAGACAGAAAGAAATGGAATACAGAAGACAGAGCGAGGAACTTAAAGACAAGATAATTTCCGTTAAGCTATGAAAACCCCCACACTAAAGACACATAAAACATTTGCTGACATTCGCATAGAAAACTCACTACTTAAAAACAAGTAACTTGCAACGAAATTTGTCATCGAGTTTATCGACCATTAATGAACAAAGAAAACTTATTAAAAGCAAGAAGATAATTATTGTACACGTTTTCTTTTGTGTCTTCTGTGAACTAACAGCAACTAAAAAGAACAATAGATATCTGTTGGCAATCCGGTGAAAGTACTTGTTGACCTGTAACAAACAATAACAAAGCGATCATAGCGTACGAAACAGAAAAAACGACAACGGAAAGCTACAGTCAATCTTATTCTGATTTTCGTTAAGAAAGTTTTGAGTCTATGTAACATTTTTACAAGAACTTGCGGGTTTATAAATTTATCGACGTTATTAGCGCTTATATTAGAACATTTGGTCTAAGTGATACTGTGGCTAGTTTAAAGGGAGACTATGACGACTTACGATGATTAATACGTTGAATTCCGCACAAATAACTTTGAGAAACGAAGTGAGTGACAATTTACGATTAGTTATTGATACCATAGTGACTGGTTACCAATAGGTTTATACTGTGAATCGTTGACACTAGGTGTTAAATGTCTCAAATGGGACTAACATGCTATAAAACATACAAACTAAACCAGTTCTATATTGAATGGGTGGCGAACCAGTGTGTGTGTGCAATAAAACAATAGATAAAACGAGTGTTATTCGTCAGATTAGAGTCAGCGACAGAGGACGTCTTGAATAACCTAAAGCATCTCCGAGACTGGGAAGAAGGAAGTTTGGGTACATACTTATGCGATTCGTTAGCACGGTGGATGAAGCTTTATTTCCTGTCCAGTGGTAATAAAGACGAGAAACGTGAATTGTGTTTCACAACGTCGAAAAAGCACGTGTATTGATTTACTCCTCTCCAGGAGTTAGGCACAAGGCTAGTTTTTTATCTTACTCCCACAAGTAAGATGTGACCCAAGGTCGGGTCGGGAAAGTGCCTCAGGCAGTAAGCAATAAATTTACTCTTCCCCAAATAGGGGAGGCGAACCCTGGGAGAGTGGACCTCCTAGAACTGCACATGGCAGACCCATAGACCGGCGTAAATCAAGCCCCGAAGGCCAAGACAATACCAGTCTATGGGGTGCAGTATCCATCGGAACAGATACTAGACTTTGATCGTAGCTAAAAGGCCAAGAAAAAGCACGTGTAGCGCAGACGATAGATAGGCAGAGCCGATCACATATTCTGTTATAGTATACATCAGCACAGTCATAAACTCCCCTGTTCTTGTTTACTTTCTCCCCACGAGAGCATAGTTCGACATAGGATCGGATTTTAATGCGGCGAGAATTCACCTCCCCTAAAAAGGGGCACACTTGATTGGAAAACAAATACAATTGCCTTAGTCTATCAAGATTTCTCTTTCACTTCCCGAATATAAAAAAATAGGAAGTGTAGTATCGGATCAGATACAACACTTTGCTTCTAGTGAAAAGTACAAGGAATATACAAATAGGCATATTTATACTATAATTGAGGGAAACAGGTGTCTGATTTTCTTACCTCCGAGTAAAAAAAAAGACGAGGTGACATTCGTTCTCATCTTATTCACTCTGCTTTCTCTGGGTTTTCGAAAAAAAAAGACGGACGCATTTGACGACGGCTGTTGCTTAGATATTTTTGGCGCGCCCCTCTTTCAGAATACTTAAAAGAACTAACATTTACCGCTTTCCTATTGTTGTTCTATACTATAAATGAAAGTGGGTGAGCTGACTGCCTTTCCCCGACTGAATTAAAGTCTTGGGACGATGACGTAAGAGCTAGGAGAGGATGAGTTTCTTCGTGTTCATCTCTCTTTATATTTTATTTTTGATTTCAGCGGAGACAGATACGTCTTCAGACGGCTGATGACTAAAGTGTTGGAGGCATGACCCCTTCGCGGAGTATTTAAAACAACCATTGTTCACTGCTATCATTTCTCGGAGAACTATAATAAATGATGTAACTGCAAGAACAGGGTTTTTTTTTGTCATTGTAATGACGTTTATTTTCGGATCGACAAGCGTGCTATTCAGATCACACATGGCGACTGGAATAGTCAGACTATAACGGCAATCATCATCATCATCATCATCATCAGCAGCAGCAGCAGCAGCAGCAGCAGCATGATCATGATCATGATCATGATCATCATCGGTATCCTCAAACTAGAGGCAAACCACAGAACTAAAATAAATCGGTGGAAATATAATAACAAAGTGAAGGAGCAAATAGAGAATTTGGTACTTCTGCAGTTTACGGACCGTGCTATTTTCTAGATAGGATTTTCAAGTTAAATTCAATTTTAAGGTATCTTTTTTTTGTTGAATTGTTAAGTGAAAAGTACAGAATATTTTACAAATCCACCCTTCCCATTTCAAGAATAGGTTTTAAATAGCAATGTTATTATTTCAGCACGGTTTGTGAACTGCAGAACTACCGAGAATGTAATTATGACGAACAGAATGGTCGAAAATTATTAAATAAATCGAGAAACTGAAACGAAAGTCATGATTATCACTAGCGTGGATATTTATTATGTTTTGGGATTTTTGAGAAGATTAATAATTTACAATAACTGGACCCTGTGGAAATTCTACTGTTTTTTCTACATCAATCTGTATAATTTACTGTCAATAATAATATTACTTTGAAATAATAAATGTCTGTAAGTATTAATAAAATTAATTAAAATTACTCTTCATTATCCCGTAAAATAAATTGTCATAAATATTATTTAGCTAAATAAAACGAATATGTATTTTTCATCTTTATTTATTTAAAATTGAAGAAATGCAATTCTTTTTTAAATTAATAAATATTCTCTGTCTCCCTACCGGAACAAAATATTTTCAGATATGTATTGAATAATCAATAAAACGAATGCTACTTTTGAGAATGTATTTATTTTAAATTATGTTATTTTAGATGACGGGACGATACAATTTGAGTTTGGCGCAATTAATTTTAAAATGAATAAAGTCGGATTAATCAGCTATAACAACCTTTGCTGATCGGCCGATCTCATTTAGAAAATATGTGTGAAAAGTGATAATGTACGCAAAAACAAAATATCTGAGTGTATTATTATATAAATAATTCGGACGACTAAATATTTTCGAACTTGAGTATCTTCATGTCGAGCATGTTATTCTGGTTCCCACATTTGCTTATAAGGCTTTCACGTTCGAAAACATTCACCTGAAGTTTGTTAGAGATTACATCGTCCGAGACGTTGTGATTATAACAACCAATATGAATATTCCAAATTATAAAGTTAATATTTTTATTTATGCAACGTTTAGCCTTAGGGGCGCTTGGGTTCTCTTATTTACATATCTGCACGTGGTGATTTTAACTTGTTTTTCTTTGGATTATAATCTTCATGACCATCGGTTTACAACCTCAACCGCCCAACATTGTTACTAATGTGAAGGACCTTGGTACAAATGTGGACAACTTATTACAGCCATTCAGTCACTGTACCGGGATGGTGGAAAAAGCCAGGGGTGTTCTCTTCCTGCTCAGGGAATACTTCATAATACTAACAGCAGAAAACATACACCTTTTTACCCTCATACATAACCCTGGTACGGCGTTATTCTTGAGTATGTAATTCCAGCAACACATTCATATCTTCAGAATGATATCGTACACCTGAATCGTGTTCAACCGTTGGAATCCTAGAAGGCGACGGGATACTCAACGCTTACCTACAACGAAAAGTTTCAAAGACTAAATCTATTCTTACTTAAGCAACAGAAAATGCAAAGGGTACTTATTTTGGGTTACAGCGTCATCAACAGAAATGTAAATCTACCTATCAGAGAATGTTTTACCCAAGTCTCTAGTTACGGACTCCGCGGACATCTGCAGAAGATATATGATTTACGCCTTCGTCTTCATGGAGAAAAGCAGCATTTACTTTCAATGGTTCTACTCCCTGGACGAGACTGTCAGAGGAGGTCGTGCTGATGATCACGATATCTAAGTTTAAGTCGCCCTAAACAAATAGTCAGACGGTATCTAGATAGAATGTCTTCTATTATTTTACACGGCTTGTTGCACTATTTTCTGCTTAAATAGTGACCAATTTATTGATTGATATTTATATTTCTACCAAGTTTCTATGACAGAAATAAATACGTTCTAGCCTAACATTTTATATTCGTTTGAGAGTCATGGCTCGAAAATGTTGTGTGTAACACAGCAGACGAATTTTAGCAGCGTAAGCAAATATTAACGACGTGTCTCGATGAATGTCGTCTCACCGTGATATGATGTTTGATTTTGATCGTAATAAAAGTTTTGACATAGTGATTATCTGTAGCGAACGATGTGTATCAGTTTACATCAGTAAAGAACACACATTTTTGTCATTTAAGTATTCTAATGTTAGGAGGTATCTGACTCTTATGTGGGTAGATGATTGTATCAAAGCCCATTTAATTTCTGGAACAAGAATATTGCATAGATCAGTAACTCTCCCATATGACATTAACAATCAACAAACAAATAGTGTTTTACATTTGGAAGCAGTAATAATCCACACACAGCTGCAATACCCACATTGTCGCTGTAAAATTTACAATGAAGTGGTGTAACAATGACGATGATAATAAACTGCAATTGAAGATGTTCCTCCTGAAAATCGATATAAAAAACGTATAATTGCGTAATATTTTCTACGGTTTTACTCAATATGTTTCAAGGTTGTAATAGCCTAATGGAGATAAGTCTTCATTGTCTCAATGTGCGCGTTTCTAACCGCCTCTGGCAACGAAGGTCAGATCCTTGCTTGCTTGTTCGACGTAAATATATAACACTGATGGAAGTGCTACCACCGACGGGTGAAGGGGTCAATAACACATGTTTTGTGTAGAAGCAGTTCAATATGTCTGAGATTCCAACTCATGTAAGAAATGTAAAACTCTCAAACCTCTAAGAGATAGAAAACCGTCAAACCTTCATTGCCTTGTGTGCATAGAAAAGTCTGAGGTGAAATTCGGAGTTGGAGTCCCCATTAATGTCCGCTGCTTTATATACTAACGTTATAGAAACACTTGGTCAATTCTTGGGACATGTAGAGGGAGGATGTGTTGCATGGATAACAGCTTGCCGCTCGTGCTTACGTACATAGGCTTCCAGCTTTTAGCACAAGCTTATAGTCCTTCGAGACTAGCAGATACTCATGATTTAATCCATACCAACCAGAACATATTTGATTTTTTTCTTTTTCCTACCTTTATTTGATATTGTGTTAGTTTTCCTGCATTTCAAAATATATGTTAGAAATAAACCTTCTTACTTTTATTTGCTGCTATTAATTATGAAAGTAAAATTCTGAAATCTGAATAAAAACTCTAATTATTGGGCAGTGCCTGGTCGGAGTAGATCACAACGAACGACCCATCAGTGTCTGTTATTTCATTGCATTTGCAGATTCGTACTGTTCCTCGATTTATTAGGTCATTAGAACATTGTTTTATACATATCAGCTAGTAGTCCCAAACAGAAACCCTTCTAACTACTGAGTAACTACATAGACGCAGTCCGAAAACAGACGAACAAGATAGCTGACAGGATATTCTCTTTGATACATCAGTTAGGAAAAGATCCGTCCTACTTTTACGTAGACTTTTAACCGTTTTAGTTATTGTTTATGGTTTTGATTTATTTATGTAAAATATGTAGGAAGATGTAAACACATTCTTTTTATTTCGTAAACCCGAACAGATTTACCTCTTTTCTGTTGTTTTTTCCTGTCATCATGTTAACAACATAGAAGCCGTTCAGGACGAGTCGAGAAATATTGCTCATTTTCATAAGAAGAGAAGTAAGTATACACTTACTTCTCTTCTTAGGAAAATGATTGTTTGTATTGCGTTACAGAATATTATAATAGCATATCCTCTTTGTATTTGTCTCCAGCTCTCTTGAATATTAGCCAAGTCTTATAATACGACACCTGTAGTATCAGTTTCCTCTATACAATGTTAAGGTTTTCAGATGATTCAATGAGTTTGTGTCTATTTTTCTTCATTTTCTTTCTATTGCGTCACCACTTATCGGGGCCATAATCCATACAAGGATGAGGATTAATGGGAGGGGATTAGTATTAGTCAAATGATGATAGCACAGTCATAGGTATGAACGATGTTTTATTACTTATTATTTGTTTCAGGTATATATTTTTGCCATTGGATTTGAATCAGTTAAGCTCTCATGTGTTTCACAGACGAGCTGCCCTTGCGAAGAAATACAGCTAACCGTATACTTACATCTCTTATTACAATTAGCGTATTTTTAGTGACGGCATATTATAATAGCATCTTATATTTGTCTCTATTGTTCCTGAATATTTTCCAAGTCTGATAATACGGAAACAGCAGTGTTGATACAAAACAAATTTGTTCCACAGATGGGAAGCAATTGCAAAGACGTTCTGTCCATGTAAATTCTTCTCCTTCTAAAATACTGATAGTTCTTGGAAATACACTTGGCTCATAAAAGTTACGTTTAGTATTAGGTACACAGACGGAGTTTACAACAAAGGTTTATCTAGCTACAACCACTGTATATAAGTTCATATACAGTGGTTGTAGCTAGACGAACCTTTGTTGTAAATGTTTTACGGAGGATCATAGATTAGAGCTCAGTCGATTATCTACCAACGATGGAGTAGAGAAAGACTAGCAACTTCTCTTCTGTCAGAAAAATTATATCCCCCACTATAATTTAAAGTAGACCTTGCACTCAGTCAAGACAGGAAAGACTGCTTTGAGCAGCACATCTACTAGTGAACAACAGTTCTCTATCTTAGGACGTATTTGACTCTTATAAATTTATATTGCGTCAGGAGTAAGACATTTCTGGAGCAGCACATGGACGCAACAATTAATGACTATATTATTAGACCGTGCGTGTTTTCAGGAAATATAGAAAAGTAGAGCAAATGGGTCAATAGAGAATTATGGAAATAACATATCTAATGTTCATGAAAAAATTCGTGCAGAGAAAACCGGTCGATTGATATATCAATCTGATTAATATTTTATGTTTATATTATATGATGTATACTTTGTGTTTAAACAATGGATAGTTCTTTGAAATAACTCTGCTCATGAAAGTTACGTTTAATTTTAGGTACACAAACACAAACCACGTAACTGTTCCGCAGCCGATTACAACATGGCCATCTTTAAGTCCAACATTAACAAATTCTTCTTGAACCGTCTTCTTAAATAATCTAAATCTGATTCGTCTCAACCATTGCTACGTTACGTTGTTGTTTATTACGATCCTCCTGACAAACACATTGACCCTTATCCTCGAGTGGCTTATGGGTTATGATAAGCGGTGATTCGTTCGTACATAAAAAGATGGTGGCCAAGGATGCTAGAAATCCCCTGGCTTCTTGATGCTCACACTGTGTGTTATTCTATTGTCAAATAACGTAATTATATACGCCTATCATGACCTCATTTATGTAAATTTATATTTCATTTTCTACACCTATACCCCCATTATTCATCCATCCATGTGCATATTCTGTAAAGCTTCTCTACATGTTTGAGAACAGAATTCTGCCCAGAAATAGACTGCTCACATGTGAAGTTTTAAGAGGTTGTAATAAAGTAATTGCTTAAGGAATCTTAAGGAATCCTCGGGGCTGTTATTTTTGCAGGGCGTCGTCACCGTCTTCCAGCATGCAGCGCCTGATGTCCTTAAAATGTGACCCATCGGTTACTGACGAGACTCAACGCTACTTAACTTTGATGATCTAACAAGAACTTGTAAGCCAACGTGATAACTCCGTATGCTATTATCATTGCTGGTTTAGAAATATTAGCCCGCTGCCTGGTGTATGAGAAATGGAAAATATGCCTTACATGGTTTGCTTTTAAATTCATTATTTTTTCATAGGTGTGGTTGCATGCCCACACATGCATACGCCCCGGACAAAAGAAATTGCAATGGTGGCTTAGTTTGAGCCAATGTACAGATCACATACGCTTGTGCGTGTGGCTATGTACCAGGGATTGTAATCTCCGTCATATAAACACATTTTATTTCTGCTATGGAAAGTAAATGTTGACAGATACAGAAAAAAAACACTGTAATGGTAGGTATGTGCATCTTTTTTGCTATCTAATGTATATATACGTTTTTAAGGTCATCTGCGTTGAGTGGAGGAAAAAAACTAATGGCAATTAAATACAGATTTCCTTATATAACTAATTGTATTCATTTTAATGATTAATTATTAATATTTAATAATACACTTATTAATAAAATATATATTTCCTTTAACAAAATTATAAAATATTGCATTTGTGTATAGTACATTTACAAATGTTGTAAATCGGACCCAGCTTGCATAATTTTATATATATATATATATAATCATTATTTAATAATATATATTTGTTAATTATTATCCACATATGTATACGTTTAATATGAAATTTATCCTAAACGAATCATCTATGTAGAATACAATTGTTAAGCCGGTTGCACTATTCGAACCACGGGCACCTGCCACCTTCAATTCCAAATCCCGGCGTTCAAACCAAAGGACACACTTTAACAGCTACCCGGCAATCCGATAAATACATCCTATTTATGTCATATTAAAGCGGACAATATAGTCAGCCTCTTACCAATTTTCAGCAGATCATGTGGACAGGATCTTCGCATTAAGCTTACGTTAGAAGACTTGTATTATTCCTCTTAACGGGGCTCATCCGAAAGAAGAATATAAATAATCATTTAATAATAAATATTTTAAAAATTATTATTTACATACGTATACGTTTAGTTTTAAAGGATTTATCAGTGTGGGATATATATATATATATATATATATATATATATATATATATATATATATATATATATATATATATATATATTAGAAAATAATTATTTTATAAATATGTTACCAATTTCATTATAAATCAACTTCTAATACGATGAAGATATGCTCAATACCGGGGATAGAGCATTAATTTACTTGAGAAAGAACGAATATTAGAAAGTTAAGTTAAGTTACATACTATAAAAATGTAATCATTATTTTTTCTCAGAGCATACAAATCAGAGAATACACAAAAAGTCCTTTTACCTAGGGTTTTTCAAACAAGTAATATCTTCTCACCAGAAGATGAAACCAGGTATTTAATAATAACGCATTTGTCTTTAATTATTATTTTTTAAAAGTTTATAAAGTCAGAAATATTTATGTGAGAAATCCGAAAACCTTTTCGTAGGAAAATATAACTGTTAAATCAAAAGTCGGATAGAATCTTACACGTTATTATTCTCACAGAAAAAAGCGGAATTAAAACTGGACATATCATTGAAAACGAGGTAACATTTTTGATTATGCATCAGCAATTCTACAGATAAATTATGAGGTACAACAGAAGATCTGGGTATTTTCTGAGCACAAATTAATTATACATTCAAGTAATATTTATCCAGGCGAGTATTAAAATAAGAAGCCAAAGATTTTCCAAATTGAATATAGCAAAATCCACAATGTCGGTGAAATAATCAGGGTTCCATATACTTATGGATTTTCAGCAGCAACAACTTCCTTTGCAGTATCAGGAGTAAATTGGGAAATGAGAAACGAAAGAAAAGAATGAGATAAAGTATCAACAAGCGCCGAGGTCTAGAACAGGGCTTCCCAACCTTTTTATAACCATGGATCGGGCAACGCTTGACAATTTTATCACGGCCCAGGAGTACTCTAAGGTTGTTATTCTTCAACAGCTGAATGAAGTTACCAGTTAGAACTATCAAATTAGTTTTCTGCATGTTCATGTAACCGTTTAGACTTACACGCTCCCCTCCTCTCTTCTTATTCTCAGCTCTCTGTTGGCGACCACTGCCCTAACGCTCTCTGACTATAGTCGCCATGGAAACCCTTAAACATGCCTTTTAAAATAAGATACTGATATATCGCATACACGAATATGAATTGCATGAACATTGTAATCCACAATGACGCTAACTCAACAGGAGCACTCAGCTTTTTAAAATCTTTGTTACGCGACAGTCCTATCTCGGGGTAATGGGCGACAATGTCGTCGAAGTGTGTTGCTTATCTCCAGTCTACTCCGTTGTTTTGTTTGGTTTCTGTCACTGCAGAAACCCCCGTTTTCGTGCATAATGAATGTCGGAAATGGCAACAAGGTTTTTAGTGCTGTGGTGGCGATCTCTGGGTATTCTGTAATCAAGAATATCGACAGAGTCATTGTTTTAAGCAATGTTTTAAGCCCGCCGTCAATTGCGATCTCCAACAGTTGATATTCTTCTTGCACAGACATGCTGTTTTTACCCGGTTTGTTGACAATCCTTGATAGTTCCTGGGTACTTTGTGATTGAGAAGTAGCGTTCGAATTCTTAAAAAAAAAGGTGCTCATACACCAGCTGAAAATCGAAGGCCTACACTCAGGCTCAGTCTCTTCCCAAATGCCCGCTAATGTTTGAAACATGTCTAATATGCTTCTGCTCACGCGAACTCCCCACAAATCTAGTTTGGCTTGAAAGGGAGATGTTATTTCCCCTGAAGTGACAAATTGACTACATTGAGCAGGATGAATATGCCGCACATTCCTCGTCACTGAAATGTGCTACCAGTGGATATTTTTCTTCCTAGAGAGACTTTTTCTTGAAATTTATTGAGGTCCATGTCATATTCTATTTAGTCCCTTTTAAAAACAATCTCCATCACATGGCTGATGTCGTTGTTACGATTAAGTTGTAAATCTACGCTCTTATCAGGATCTGACTAACTCCCTATTTGGACAATTGGCCTCGACATTCACCTCAGCTGCATTAACCAGCATGTACATGTCAAACGAGAAGATAACAGCAGATAATGTACAACCCCTAATTATAGCTTGTTTTAGCTTATTCCATTCTCCGGCTATTATTCCAAAGACTATTTTCTGCAAGAAATCTTCATATTAGTAGTTTATAATTGCTGAAGGTACGCTATGTCTGTTTAGGGCTTCTGCCACCAGTTTCTGTGGTATGGACGCGTAGGCATTTGCAAGGTCCAATCATAATACCGTCAGGTCTATCTTGCTTTTCTTTCTCTCTCTCAAGAGTTGTGTAAAGACTCCGATATTGTCCAGAGAGCCTGGCATACCGGCAACGCCGCTTTTCTAAACTAATGTATCAATACAGCCATTTATGAGAATAAAATTCGAAAAGTGCCTTGATAACAATCTGAAAAGACATTGCTCTTGCTATTAAACAAGAAAATAATACGGAATTGGTCCAGCGTCATCGATGATTGTTATTTACGGATCCATACTCCTTCTGCGAGTTTTCACTGCTCAACGATCCTGCCTCTCGTCTATAACTCTTCATATTATGCATAAACTTTTGGAGAATTTATGTGCACTGTTTGTATACGATTTAAGGTAATCCGCTCGGACCGGGTACTGAAACGGATTTTTATGCTCTGACAACCTTTTAGATATCTGTCTCGGTGGACACTCCTGTATCAAATGTGTACATTTGTGGTTCCTGATGTATCGAACGGTTATTTGTAGCAAATGCATGTTCTTTTACAGGGTCGCCGATGAATCTACGAGGATAGGGTCGATTTCTCCTTCCAATACTTCCAATTGCCCACTGCGCTTATCCCCTTACAATTTCTTTGCGAAGTCAAAGGTGTTGGTAAGAAAATTGGCTCGCTTCTTCGACTTTTCTGTTCTCCTTTTATGACACTCAGCTCGCCAGATTGTTTTTGATTTCCTTTTGAGTATTACCCGGGGCTTATGAAGTCGTTAATGTTTCTCTATAGCTGCATTTTAAAGAGATCTTTAGGGGATCTTATTTCTCTTTTTCAGTTCTTTCATTTTATTCACCCTACGTTTTGCAATGTAGCGTGTTTTGAGCGGAGCCTGATTCTCTTAAAATAAATAAAATAATGGTGTTTCCCTTTTTTATTTTTATACAGATAAGTGTTTATTTCGTTTGAAAACAAAACTTGTGAGAGTATCGTAGTTTTCCCTTTTCATATACTTTTTTGTTTTATAATGATTACATCGTGAATGCATATACATTGGAAAGTATGCACATTTTTCAACTTATTCATTTGTCTTTATCAACGCTTGTTTTACACGTTCTATACAGAAGAACTGTAAAAAGTTACGATATGTGAGAAAAATGATTTCAAACGGAAAGAAACTTGTGCATATTCAGCAACGCCAAAAAGGCATCATCATCGTCATCCTCATCGTCATCTTCATCCACATCATCACATGATTTGCTAAAATGTCTGTTCATCGAAGGATGTCCGTATTGTTAATTTGTAAATTTAAAAATGTTTTTCATTTGCTGAAAACTACACATTACAGTATTTGGTTTTGTAAGAAGAATAAGATAACTATTGCAATCAACGACTAACAAAAAAAAACATATATTAATAAAATGCAAAGATTATGCATATATATGCAGCAAATATTACAATGTAACCAATATGAAATATTATCTGAAAATATAGATTTTTCATAAATAATAGGGTATTTAAACAAACCAATTTTGAAAAAAAACATATTTAATAAAAAAAAATCAAATATTAACCAAATAACTTTTGACAAATAAACAAATACCAATTACCTTGCATATCCTTATACTTACCTTGTTATTAAGAAAAAAAAGGAAAAAAAAACCGATCTACCAACATATTCAGTGATTGGTTTCTCGTCCATATGTAACAATATTTAGATGGAGGTTGTGCCCCCCTCCTCCACAGCGGAAGATGTGATACAAGGTTGGAAAGTGTGGATTTGAAACCAGCGCCCTAGCAGAAGAGCACTCTGGCCTAATGGGCAGCCCATCGGAATTTCACCGGTAGCGGCGCCTGAGGCGATTAGCAATAGCGCTAATCACTTGTCAAAGGGCGAAAAGACAAAGCCTGAGAAGGTGGGCTTCCTAGAACTGACTCAGACCGACAGCGAACACGTAATCCTAAAACATGGCAGATAGTCTGCTGGTTTGATTTTTGGTATGAATTTCTACTCTGAAGGGTGGAAGTGTAAAAAAACATAAGATTAGAATCGAAAATGTCCACGTACAGTTAAACTTAGGTAGATATTGGAATTTTGAATCAAAAGTTGAGTAATTGCATCTCAAAGCAGTAATGTGACGGGAATGAAGTCGCCAGTGAGACGTGACAAATAAGCAGATCAGATTATTTTTATTGAATTGTGAGAGAGAAAGGGGTACGGTATTCGATAGATGGTCGCTCCTCCCATGGGGATGTGTTTGGAGTATTATATATATATATATATATATATATATATATATATATATATATATATATGTAGATATGTATATATATGTATATGTATATGTATATGTATATATATATATATGTATACGTATATATATATATATGTATATATATATATTATATATATATATTATATATATATATATATAATATATATATATATTATATATATATATATATATATAATATATATATATATATATATATATATATATATTAGGGGTGAAAAGTCTTATTTTACTATATTTATATTTATATTTATATTTATTCGTTTTAAACAAGGAAGCGATGGTTGTACGAAATCCTCAATTTTTTAAAATACACCGAAACATAACAAAAGAAAAAATTCCAGCAACAAACGGACACAAATACTACACAGGATAAATTGGAATTCACCATCAACATCTTGCAAAAGCATTTTGGGCCCCTGAACAATTTAAGTATCGCTTTCTTTTTCAAGCATTCATCCCTAAATAACGGATGCCTTTATTTTTGTTTTTATTTTTTATTTCACCCATTTTGACTCTACGCTCACACCTCAAAATAAGACTTTTCACCCCTGGCCCTAATCTTATTTCTTTACTTCTGCTTTGTTTTACTTTATATACATTGTTCAAAGTTTATTGTTGCCGACAATACTTATAATCATGTTGTCGGTTTCCCCATCCTCGTATGAGAAGAAATATTTTCTTTGAAAATCCATGGATTAAGGATATGAGGCTACTCGCTTTGAACTTTTGATGTTCTTAATAAATATTGTATCTTTACAATGTTTTATTCTCATCTTTCACCTGTAAAATAAATTGCTCTATTTAATATATTGAGCTTTACACTGTCACGATAGATTATTATTATTAAACGATAATTTAATTATCGTTATAATTCTACACCTATACAATATATATATATATATATATATATATATATATATATATATATATATATATATATATATATATATATATACTGTACAGAACAAAATATAACATCACAAATATCGTAAAAAGCTAAATGATTTTGTGCTGTTAATTATCAGTTATAGGAGCTATTATGAAAAATAATAAAAGACGTCTAAAATGAGAGAGAAAAGGATAGGTAACGTATTTTTTACTAATGTGTCACCGTTTTTCAAAGCCGAAAGGCCATTCTAGGATAAGTGTTAATACTATTTTAGGTTGAAAATGAACAAGTTGAGAAAATTTAAAACGATGTGTGAAATGTTCAAATATTGATTATTTAAGCGGACGGCCCGACAGAATTTTGTTTATATTGGACTTAAAAACGATCATGTCTTAGTTAGCTGGGAAGCAGCCCTGTGGTACGGCTTCCACCTATAGAAAGTCCTTAGAAAAAAAAACTTTGTCTATAGAAGTTTCGTTTAAGTTTAGGAACACAGAGGTAGTAAAGGGATTTTTTTACAGCGGTTTCAAGGGATTAATTTTTATATGAATGTTTTACAGAATAGAGCCACAGATTGAAGCTCAGTCGATCTCGTGGCCTCTGTCTAGTCTTGAGAGACAATGGATACCTGCGTGTGTAATTGTGAAGCAAGGGGTGCAAAATCTGCACCACACCTCTCCTGTTCACCATAATGCTACATATATTGTCTATTCTGTCTAGGATCAAGGTGTGGAATCTGTTACGTTCTTGGTCAACGGAGGAGAAACCCTGTTCGACTGAAGCATTTAAAAAGAATGTTCCAATCCAGAGTGCCACACTTAAAGGAAAGCTAGATATTCCTAATTTACTCACCGATCGTGTCCCTATTTGTTCACATCGTGGTGGGCTCATTAAATTGATATAATAGTAATCTGAAAATCACATGTCGTAAACTCATCCGTACAAATCGTCAGGCTCGTATTCTCTCAGGGAACTATGAATTAATATATTTTCTTTATTTTAAATTCTATGCTTATTTCTCGCAAATTGTAGCTATTTGTCCCTGCTGCTGGTCATAGCAGAACGCGTCAGAAATAGTATCAGGCTTATTAGATACAATACAAAAGAATATTTAGTCGCTCTGGTCAATTTCTGTTCAATTTTACTTGTTATTTGACCTCCTAAATTGATCAAGGTTTAAGTTTTTCTATAGGAAAACAAATTTTCCCAAATTATTGGCAGGCGGCAATTCGAATAGTCATTTTGATTTTACTGAGAATTGAGCGTTTCTTCGTCGCAGACACAAACCGAGAGCCAATTTGAACAGCGGGTATTCTCGATAGAAATAAAATTGCATTATATGTGACATAGAGAGTAATAACGGATAGTTGTAAGAATGAGCCAATATACAAAGAAAAGCAAAATGTAGACGTGTATTATAAGCAATGAATATTCGATATAATAAATTATAGATATACACATACGTATGTATGTTTATGAGTGTGTAAATGTATATTAATATACCATATATATATATAAATATATATTATATATGTATTTTATATGTAGACTAGCCAAATAAACTAAAAAAAACAGTATTGTAACTATTTAAATATATATATATATATATATATATATATAAATATATATATATATATATATATATATATATATATATATATATATATATATATATTAATATAAAATAAGAGTTTTATTTGTATAAACAGTATGGATAGATATCAATAATATGTTTAAATCCTAGCTTTGATAAGCTTTATTTCCTCAAGACAAACACAAATTTGCTTTCTTTATGTTTTCATATTTTAGAACTTATATATATATATATATATATATATATATATATATATATATATATATATATATATATATGTATGTATATATATATATATATATATGTATATATATATATATAAATGTGTACGGAAATGTATGATTTAGCATACACTATTATGTATGTATACCCACCTCTTCTAATTGAAAGCTCGATTATTATTAACATGTAACAACAGAGCATATATAAATAAACTACATTTTGCTATATTCAAAATACTACGATACTATGTGTCTTACGAATCCTGTTTTCAAAACAAACATTTGTTTTAAAAAATGATTCGTAAAATGAATAAAGAAGTGGCCTTTGGAATGTCGCAAAATGTTGTTTATACACAGCTGCTAAGGATAAGTGATCGTAATATAACCTATATTAAGTTTAGTTTAGTTCTATTCAAATAGTTCAAATAGAGGAGTGAATCATTTTTTGGAAAATTCAGATATCTCCAACTTCTGTGAAGTTTTACAAATAGACTTCAAATATAAATTAATACATATTCCCTAAACTTTATTTACTTTAGAGTATTAAAAAGAGATTTTAGGTGAATAATATGGGGACAAGCTTCCAGTTGAAAATTCAAATATTAGAGATTTGCCTTGAATTTTATCTATAATACCAATTAAGCAAGAACCTCTGAATGTCAATGTATTCTTAAGACCACATAACACATATTCTTTACATTTGATACATTTCTATGATAAAAACCATGTAATAGATGTTGATCAAATTTGAAATACGGGTTAGAGACAATTAAATAGCATTATATTTGTATTTTAATGTACGTAAGGGGTAATAAAAGTTGTGCAAAACTTCTCTGTTTGTGAATAAATTTTACGGGTATTTTTGTAGTGTATATATATATATATATATATATATATATATATATATATATATATATATATATATATTGATTAATTATTCGGGACAGAAAAGCAGTACAACCTCAGTACCATCGGTTTCTAGCTCAGCAGATGTTTACCCGGCTATCTTCAGCTTTGTTGTCATCTGGTAAGAAATAGATTGTCTCGTATCACTCACGTTTGGATATGTTATTTGCTTTGAAGTGTTAAATTAGAATCGTATAAACTGTGTGTTAGATAAAGATGTGTTAGATCAATAAGCTTAATAAACTACAAAAAGTAGGGAGATAACATAAAAGTAAAGATTTTTTTTATTTTGAAAATTAAAAAAATATTTTCAGTATTTGTTAACAGTGTTTTTATCTGGGCAGTTAATAACTAATGATCGCTAACATCGACATGCCAATTTGTGTACATGTCTGTATAAATAAAAATAATTATATATATTTATATATATATATATATATATATTGTATAATTAGGCAAGAATCCTTCTTTTATACATATCTGGTTGAACAGGAGTGCCAACTTCTGTTTATTCCTTTTGTGATTCAATATTTCTATTCATCGTGTTGTATGTTTTAATGTTTTTAATCACATGGAAACGTCTTCTTAATAAATTCACCAATTTTATTTTGCATTGATCAATCATCCGCCTGAAGACGACCAATGATGGTCGAACACGTTTGCTTCAAATATGGAGATTTCCTACACTCCATGGTTAATAGTACAAGATCTATCGTTCGACGAATAGAAAGATTGGGTCACAAAAAGAATAAACAGAAGCTGGCTCTCCTGTTTAACCAGATATGTATATATATATATATATATATATATATATATATATATATATATTAACATTGGAAATTATGTATTTGTCTGTCTGAAGCCGAACGTTTGTTATTAGTTTAGATCGCTGTCTTTTTATATCTACTTATCCGCTCCTATATATACCCATTCCAATCAGCACCCGTCTTTTACATGTATATAATTAATTCATTTTAAATCTTCTAATAAATAAATATTCGCAAATATATACTCAGGACTAGTGTTTTCAGATTTCTAGATATATTTTATTTTGATTCATCGATTATAATCTTAATAAAAATTAGAAATCGAATTAATTAAATACATTATTTTTTAAATTTATATAATTGCGTGACGTAATTACATTAGATTGTAATGGAATATGATGGAACAGCCGGGTCCCAATCACATATTCGGTTAGCTGCCCTCTGATTATTAAGTATAATGTTCTATTTCAAACGCACAGAAAGTTCTATTTCAAGAAATCTACAGGCGTTAACATGACGTCAAATTAGAGAGAGAGAACGAAAGAGAGAGCGAGTGACGATAGAGAGGGGGAGAGATGTACATAAGACAGGGGCGCGTTATTTGATTAATAACATGTAAACACCACATTCTCTGAGATTTATCGTACGAGTCGCTCAAAAATGATATATATTTTTTTATTTTTTATTAAAACGTTTTGTTTTATTTTTTAATTTTATAGAAATTATGCTTTAAAAAAGCAAATTTATTGAATCAAATTGTTAAATTAAAAAAATAATAAATTAGAAATTTGTTTAATCTATATAAAAGTTTAATACGAATTGTTTTTAGTTTAAAATGCTAACTAATGTAAACAATAAGGGCGCGGAATTATACTTAAGTGCGAACTTACATGACTTAAATTCCAGAAAGATAAATGGTTCCATCGTGAATATTAATTTTTTAGCGAAAATGAAATTACAAATTATAGTTGATCAGATTTAATATCTAATTATTTATTTTAATTTTGTTTGTCTCAATTAAATTCAAGATTTGAGACTGGAAGGTTGGTCGTCTATAGGTTGTCGTCTTCTGAAATAATAACACAATTAAAAAAAAAACTTTCTTTAATTCATCGAAGAGAATTTAAAGATTTTGTTTCGTAAACACTTTCCTTGCGCTTACCTTGATCTTAGTTTAAAATTTTATGTATGTAATATGTAACCTAAAACAACTAGCAAACATATGCGACCGCAGGGATCATACATCCGCTAGTATATATAATTGTTATTTAAAATTCTAATGACACAAATAAAAAGCATGTATGAAGATGTTATATTGTGCACAAATTTAATCAAACAAAAACAGAAAGTAGAAAACACTCATGTTAATAGTCTGCCCCCGATAATAGGATGACAGGATTCCAATGAAGCTGCCATTTTGAATTTATCATATTAATATATTAATAAGAAAACAAGAGCAATGACAAAAACAAGGTCCAGAATTTAGTGGCGCGTTGTTTGTGATTAGCGAAATTTGTTATTTCTTCTACAAATCCTTCTTAATAAAGCGTTTAAATAGTACGCAGTTAATTAAAGTTTGAAATTAAGGTTAACATTATTATTATTATTATTATTATGAGTAAGACCATTGTGTGAAATAAAATCCTAAAATACGGTTTATAGTAGTGAATTCAACATTCGTCTCATATCAGTAATTTTATGTTTATCTTAGCTTCCATATAGGTAAACTTCGTTGTAGATTAGTTTACAATTATTTTTAAAATTGTACACTAACAGTAATGGAATAATCTAACGCCATGAATAACTCAATATTAATAAGGCTAACACAGTTATTTCCCTCGTCTGCTCCGAGGAGTACGGTCTCGAAATATCTGAAATCGACGTTTTCCAAGAATTAGCAATTGCAAACTTCTGCCTGTTTTCAAATAACTCATACAAACGACCTTCCGAAATATTAAAGGTAAAATAGATTATTATACCGTTATCTACATAAGATGTCACGAGATATACCGGCTAACTTATACATTCCCAGGAGAATCGTTGTTTAATTATTGATGTATTTTCTTAAACTAAAGTATAAACATTTTTTATGAGATATTGGTTCGTGAACAACATTAATACTTCCATTATAATATATGATTGTATGGGTATGTGTTTTCGAAGTTTCCATTATATTTCTATAGAATATACAAAGATCTTAATCTATCTTAGTTCCTATTTAAGAGGACTTATATAGATACGTTAAATTTAAAACTCATTTCACCCACTACATTTCGTATTTTAATCGATATTTTTGATTTACAATAATTATATAAACATATATATATATATATATATATATATATATATATATATATATATATATATATATATATATATATAGTGTCAGGTTGCATATGAAAAGAAATCAAATAAAGTGATCGATCATATAAGAGAGCTAATATAATTTATTTAGATACTGTATATTACATATTTCAGCAATGTACCGCGGTTTCATCCAAAAAGGCAGATTTACTAAAGATGTGCATAATCTGCCCTTTTGGATGAAACCGCGGTACATTGCTGAAATATGTAACATACAGTATCTAAATAAATTTTATATATATATATATATATATATATATATATATATATAATATATATATACAATAGCGAGAGTGTTTGCTTATGGGCTTGAACACAAGGATACGATCCTCGATCGAGCCATAAAAAACCTAAAAAAACTGTAATTCATGCCTCCTTGCTAGACACTCACCATTATAAAGTAAGAATCATGTATAGGGTAATAGAGTGAGCCCCGTCCCATACATAACATAGAGCCTTCAGTCGATCCAATTATTATATATATATATATATATATATATATATATATATTTCCTTTCTTTTATGTAGAACACTTTCTGACTGATAAGTGATAACAATGTTCGCTTACTGATTGCGCATTTTTTCGTATCACTATTCCTGCTGGGCTCAGCGGTTAAAGCGTCAGATTCTGAGTTAGAAACAAACAACTCTCGTTCCGGGGTTCGAATCTTGCGAACGTCTTAAATTATTATCCTTACACTGACGATTCCGCAAATATTAAACGTATACGTTTGTAAATAATAACTCAATATTTATTATTAAATAATTATACACACACACACATATATATATATATATATATATATATATATATATATATATATATATATGGAGAGAGATTGATATATATGTACTTAAAAGGTACCTGCCCCAATAGTGGGTACATTAATTCCCTAAATAGAAAAATATTATCTTATGATATAAAAATCAATACAAATACTCAACTTTATTTCTAGCTTCTTTATTACCATTTTTGTGAAAATCCGTTACATGAATTTATTCTAGAAAGTTAAACTTAAGATTTTTTTAAGAAGAAATTACAATTCAGATATTTTATTTTATTACTGTCCAATGACTATGAATTAAATTTTATGCAAATCATAAATATCTGAATTTACAAATGACAAGTTATTCATATAGTATGCCCTCTAAAAACCTTTTAAAATACCCCAACGAAACTGAAATTTGATGAATATTAATTGATTGATGTATAATACCTATTGTTGACATTTCACAAACATCGCAGGTATCTGAATTCTCACGAAGGGATTAGACCATCTTTTTTATTCCTTTGCCCCAACTAAACTTATTTAAATATAGCCAACATAACCCACCTTTACGCCTAGCATCTGTGTTCAAAATGATCGAATATTTTTACCCGGAGCTAATTCTGTACATACAAATATATAAACATACACACACTTAACTTTATATAACTTGAGATGTTTGTTTGTGCATCTGGCTTATCTCAACACATTCCATTACATAAATGTGCAATTACTGTGTAGTAATGATGCCGATGCTTATATATTTATAAGCTGGATTATCTATAAGCATACAATATGGAAAATATTAACATTAATAAACCAACAAATTGCAGAAAATTGTTCGGTAAGGGATATTTATTAATCTATATGATACGCAATAGTAATTTCATGTATGTACGTACGTTATCAGTCGCCAAGCTTAAAAAAAACAACAAAAAAACGTGATCGGCCGATCACCGAGGAAATATTTATTTATTTAAAAACATATTAAGTTGACAATAATTTTTACTTATATGGAATATATATTTTGAAAAGATTTAGATTTCAACAATAAATCAATTAAATAAAACGGTTAAAGCTTTCGTTTTATTTAATTAAAAACACACTATTTAACTGACATTTTTTGTGCTAAGATTAAAGATAACATTTCTTGTTTTAAAGAGATAGGATTTTCAATGATTAAAAAAGAGATATATTTGTTTAATTTATCTAAAGAGTATTAATTAGTTGATAATAGCAATTACATTTTGGGAGAAAAGAAAGACCCACTTTGTGCTTAACATTATTAAACTTTACATAAATTAATTATTTACAACGAAATATCATTAACAGTAAATGATGCAGATAGATGAAGACATAAAGCGTGAAATTTTCATGGATTCTATAGTTGTCATCATCATCATCATCATCATCATCATCATCATCATCATCATCATCATCATCATCATCATCATCATCATCATCATCATCATCATCATCATTATCATCATCAGTAGCAGCAGCAACAGCAGCAGCATCGTCATCATCACCATCATCATCATTAACAAACTAATACTCCTCACACAGGCCACCATCAGTTATTTGCTAACTGATAATGACCGGTGGTGTTTCCTGGAATGTGAGTAGCAATAAGTCAGCCAAGATTTCAAGTACTCTCCACCTCTTTCGATAAACATTGCAAATGACTTTGCGTTATTGCAACAGCCGCTTACCATTTATTTCTCGTTAGTACCGACGATTGGTCTTCTTTAGGTTTTAGGTGGCAATATGCCTCCCAAATGCCTCAGTACTCTCCGTACTCTTTCAGTGCAGATTCGGATAATGCTCTCTCTCCTCGTTCTGTCCAGCCTCCTTGACTCTTTAAGACGATTTTGGGTTCATGTGGTGGTATTATTTCTACGTTTTTCTTTTATTTCTATTGCGATTTCTATGTGAGTCGTTGTCAGTTGCAGTTGATGCGTGTTGGTTTCCGCATTCGAGTATTTTTCTAAAGATTTAAGCAATTTTCATCATTGCCTATGTTTTTTTATCTACATCTTACCTTTATTCCAGTTTTTTCTGAACTATTCCTAGTTCTCCTACGATTTTTGATATTATATCTAATTTATTCATAATACCTACCCCTTTCAGTTATCTTACAAGCACCGTGTATATGCTTCGATTTTGTGTCTCTTTGATATTCACCCTCTGATCTGCTGAAGCAGCAAAATTATTATTATTATTATTAGTAGTAGTAGTAGTAGTAGTAGTAGTAGTAGTAGTATTGTTATTATTATTATTATTATCATTATCATTATTTTTACTGACTAAGAGTTCTCACACAAATCATCGTCAGTGATTGCTCACCGACATCAACCAGTAATATTTCCTGGAGTCTAAGTGACAACAAGCCTCCCCAGATTCTCAGTATTCTTCACCTCTATTTGATAACAACCGCAAATAACCTTGCGGTATCGCAACAGCCTCTTACCATTCGGTTCTTACTGGTAAGGACCATTGGTAATTACTAGAATTTGGGTGGCAATAAGCCTCCCAAAAGTCCCAGCATTCTCCGAACTTTTCCAGTGGATGTTTGGTTTTTGCTGTCTCTCCTCGGCCTTCTCATCCTCCTTAACCCTCTACAAATATTTTGTCTGCCCTTGGTTGGGTAGTTTCATGCCATCAGTTGTCTCCAGCTTTCCATTTTTAATCTCAAGCAATGTACATATTCCTATTCCGAATTATATTTGAATGTCCTGGATGAAGACTCTGGTCGTATTTATCATCTTTTCAAGAACCTTTTTGCTTTTTGCTAATGTCTTCATGTCGTTCATGTACATGAGATGGATTATTCTTTGATCTCTGCCTGTAGACTTGTATCTGACATCACATTACCTGAGTATGTTGTCTAGTGGCATCATGGCTATGATAAACAATAGTAATTATAGGGTATCTGCTTGGAAAATGCATCTCTGTATTTTGATCTCCGTCAAGTGTCGTCCTCCAGCTGTCAGTTCTAATCTCCACGTTGACATTGCTTTCTCGATGAGATTAATAATCTTGTAGAGTATATTGTATACTTTTAAGCATTCAATTATCGATGCTTGATGGATTTTGTCGTCCGCGTTCTTGTAGTCAATCCATGCCATAGATGTGTTCTTTTTTTTGCTTTTAACTTATTTCAGGATCTTTTGATCTATGTGTAACAGATTATGTGTTATACTTTTCCCTTTAGGCCATCCTTTTTGTTCCTCGGGAAGTAGCCCACGGCTGTTCAGGGAATAGTAAATTTGCTCTCTCAGTTATGCCCTTAGGATTTTCCACATTGTTGGTAAAAGGTTATTGGTCTGTAATTGCTTGGCGTCATTTTGTATGAGCGTTGTTTTTCTTTTGGTCATCTACTCTGGTACGTCTGTTTTATGGATACATCCTCTCAGTTTGTGCGTTAGCCTTTTATGTAAGGTCGTGAATTGTTTTAACTAGTACGCATGTATTCAGTCGTGACCTGGTGCATTTTAGTTTGCAATTTTCTTTAGTGGTCTCTTAATAGTTTCTTCATTAATTTCTGTGTTTTTTTTCTTTTTTAATTTCGCGAAGTTTATTTTTCATGTTTTTCAGCCATTTAGCATTTTTGTTGTGATCTTCAGCCGTTTTCCATATCTTGCCCCAGAAATGTTTTGTTTCTGTCGGGTCAGGTTGTTCTGTTGTCTTTCTCCGTTTACGATTTTGTAACACTGGATTGCATTGTTTTCCTTTTGTATTGTTCCGATTTGTATCTGTATTGTCTCAATCTTCCTTCTTTTGTTTTAGTTTTTCATGTTTTTTATTCAGTCTTTCATAGCGATTCTTATTTCTGCTCTTCCATCGTTTAATGTTCTCCTTAATCCTGTTTACGGTTTTAGCTTCCTTTTGGAATTTGGTGAGCTGGGGTTTCAGTCTGATCTCCCATCCAGATTTCGTGTGTCCATTCTTCTTGCCAATCTTCTTTTCTCTTTTTAAATGTATACTTATTTGTTTTGGCACAGCATATACCAAGTTGTTTAGGTCTGTGATAGTGTGGGTTAAGATTTACGTGAGTATTCTGTTTACTTTCTCTGTTTCAACTTATAACTTCTTCCAATCTTCGTTCCTTAGGGATGGACATCTTGTTTGTTCTCAGACATTAATCGTTTGATGTTTTCCACTCCCTATGCTTCTTCCTTACATAGTTCTATGGTGTCATCGTCTTCGCCCTCTTCAGTGACTGTGCTAGTGTATTTAACGTCTTTTTCCTGTGAGTTTTCGTCAAGTAGTGTGTTTTGATCTGTCACGCCATTTATCTTTTGTTTGATTTTCGTTAATTCTATCTCCGAGAACCACCCTATCTTGAGTATCTGCCTTGCTTGATCTCCTATCCTTTGTTCCGTTGTATGGTAGTCAGTAGAAATTCCCCATATATCTTTCATTCGCTTCCGGTATCCTCTCTCTGTGAGGTAGCAGCTTTTGTAGTGGACTTCCATTACTAGTCTGTTCCTTTTGTGCTCCATTTCTTTCTATGGCGTTTTCGTTTGTTTTTGTCATTTTTGCTTTCTTGTGTTTGGTCCGTGTTCTTGTCAGACCTGGAATTTGATGTGTTTCTTATCCGTTTTTTTGTCCGAGGTCTTGTTCTGAAATTAAAAGAGCCAATTATTATTATTATTATTATTATTATTATTATTATTATTATTATTATTATTATTATTATTATTATTATTATTATTAAAAGACTATCTGAAAAGGTTTTGACACATTTATATGTACACATTCTGCTGATTTGAGTGTGCTTGTTTTCGAAATAACATATGAATGGCCGTTTTTCAACGCTCGATTATATGTTAATTTATATATATAGCGTAGGGCAAACTTATATGACCATAAAGTGGGTTTATCAAAATTAGAATAACTATTTTTACTCCAAATGTACATATTATATCACAATGAAAGAGCGATGGTGTTATATCTTATCTATATAGGTTAGCTAAAACAAAGTGAAAAAAAGTGACATTATATATACATTTTGAATATAAAAGTACTTATTTTATAATTGAAACAAAATAAAACAAAATGGAATCATAGGCATACTTGGTAAATAAAAATACATATTTCAATATTCGAACGACATGAAAAAATGACATATGTGCATTCAGAAAACAAAAAAAATACTTTTCTCAATAATCATTCAAATTTACTTTTATTAAACCATAGATATGTGTCAGATAATTTTGCCTCGCCCAGTATATATATATATATATATATATATATAAATTGCACCTAACAATAATATCTACCCGTAACACCTTTAGTAGATTGAACTAACATTATTCCTCTTACTTCCAACCGATCATTAACATATCTAATATCTAGACATTTATACCTCATCTGCAATATAGCTCCTACTATCCTTTTACTTCAGCTCTACTCCTAACTTCTTATATCTATCACTTTTTTCTCCTGTCCGTAAACCCACCCACAAACTCCTTCATGACCTCTTATTCTCACCCCCTTATTATCTCCTACACATCCACTATATCGTCCTTATATTGGACTCCTCATAATTGCAACATTTTCCCCTGTAACTTCTTTTTGTCCTCCTTTTAACTACGATCTTTGAATTCCCCTCCAATTGGGTCCATTTATATCCCCCTGTAATTATTATTAGATCTCTAACACACTAGCATCAAAATGTAAGTCTGCTTAATTTTTCAATCCAACCCTGGCCCATAACACTTATATTAATTCAACTGTTACTAGCATTTCTGTCCTATCTCCTTAATAGCCTCCATACCCCCCTCGAGAAATTTTTTTTTAACTAATTGATTGATTCAGGCTAGTTGCATAACTACTTATTTTGGCCTATTTTGAATAATCCTAATCCCTCTAACTACTCGCGAGCCATTTTCTATCGGTCTACTCTCCTTTTGCTCACCTTATCTTATCTTTGACCAATTTCACCCACATCCCCTCAAATCATATTTTCATACTACTTGGACACCCCTTGCAAGCTTCCCTTATATATCTAATTTAATTTTAAACTGTAATTGTTAATTGTTACCCTGTTACGACTCACTCACCATTTAACTATAGATTATAACACTGACACTGCACTCAAGTTTTGATTGAACCAACCCAATTCCACCCCCTATTACTTGTAATCGAAACAAAGTGTTTCAAAAAATCTATCCTTATCCCTTACATTGTTCCCCTCTCCTAAATTTCAATTTAACCGAGTAGGACAGACTTTATCTTTAATTTCACTAACTCTTTTCACATTCATTTATGTCCCCCTCTTGTCTCCTTGGTCATTTAATGTCCCTCCTAATTATTCATCAAACCCTTAATTTGGTGTTAAAATATTTTTTTTTAAATTAACTATTCCCTAGCTCCTTTTAATTTTTAATTTTTAATTTTTAATTTTAATCATTCACTGTCTTACATTCCTCTATTTATTTTACCATGCTTTTAACTAATTCTACTTTAACCCTTTTTAAACCCCCAGAAACCATAACTGGTAACTACAATTTAATTTGCTCTTAGCTGCCTGAAATGTTAGAAGCTCACTCATTTGAATTCTATTTTTAGAATCAGCAATCTGTATACCCACATCCCGCTTCAGATTAATCCCACCCTCCAAAACCTACATCCTACCGCCCGCCCACACCCTTAACCTCCCTGTCACTTTAACTGCATCCCCATACCTACCCTTCCTCCTTTTCCTTTTCCCTTCCCCTAACCCCAAATCTTAAACCATTTTGCCTCTTTTGTTTCATTTGGATTTAAACCTTGAATGAGATATCATCTGCCTTATTTGGTCCTGGAAGTATATTAAAAAATGGCCAGTTTCTCTCTTTTCAATCCCCTTTAAGTGCGTCTGGACTTACCTATATTTTGGGCACTTTCTCCACACTGCTCCCACGCAAAGAGTTTATCTTCGCATTCTACAATTCATCGGACTCCTTTTCAACGGAAATTTACCACCCGGACAATTTGCATATCTTTTTCACGGAACTTTTCTTTTCATTCACTGCGTTTTTTTAACAAAAATTCTTTTAATAATAATTTTCATGTTTTTCAAATATTTGAACTTTGGTTTTTTCGAAAGCCAACTTATCCATCTGTATTTCTCCTCTGATGATGAGATTTCGATCTTTGAAAAGCCTTGGCTTAAGGAAAGAATAATAAACACTAGTTTATTACTGAATACACCTTGCATTGAACAATTGAAATTTGAAATAAATTTGGACAATCGTCGCATATTTATCACTCTTTTTTCTGCTATCTCTCTCTCTCTCTCTCTCTCTCTCTCTCTCTCTCTCTATATATATATATATATATATATATATATATATATATATATATTTAAAGGTAAATGAAGGAAGAAACATAAATATCTACGAATGACAAATCTATTTCAACTTCGATTGTTCAATGCAAGGTGTACTCGATAAAAACATGTTTTTTGCCTTAAGCCAAGTCTTTTCAAAGATTAAAATCTTATCATCAGAGGAATTACATAGAAGGATAAGTTGGCAGTGGATAAGCCAAAATTCAAAATTTGAAAACATATAAAGTAATGCAGAGTAAATGTATGCGTGTAAAAAATATGGGGTCTGTTCAGTTGGTGAATGTCCGTTGATAAGATGTCTTGTGAATTGAGATTTAAAGATTGAAAAAAGGGGTTTCGTGAAGGCAGCGTTGAAAATGTTCAAAATGAAGTAAATCCAATAGAAAGATGTTTAGTTCACTCGTAGATGGAACGCACTTATTGGGATGTTATTTTGAGAATCAGAGCAATTTTAAAATACTTCCGTCGACCGAGAATGAAAGTAGTTTTTCAGGAGTTGAGTTTGAAACGCAGGCAGTCGAGACTTTAAGTAGTGACTTCGATCGAGTCTAAGAAAAGCGATCGATCGTGTTAGTGTATTTTTTTATTTTTTTTATTTTCATCTGTTTTATTTGTTTTAGTTTTTTACTGTTTTTAATTTCATTATACTGTTATTTATTTATTCATTTTATTATTTTATTTAAGCCGAGAACAGCTGACAATTGGGAAATACAATAATTAAAATAATTTAAAATGTACTAACTTTTACTTACATGGCGATAGCAGCAACTGTGATGAAAAAAATATTATTATAACATAATAATAATGATAATTACAGTGATCATAATAATATCGATAATAATAATAATAATAATTGTAATAATAGGAATACTAGTATTCATAGTAAAATTAAGGTGTGGGGAATAACCGAATAAAATACAGATAATAAGGGTAATATTATCGAAATGGAAATAATAATAATAATTTCAATAAGAAGATAACATAATAAATAATAATGATACTAATAATAGTAATAATAATACAAATAATACTACTACTAATAATAGTAAACATAATACTAATACTAATAATACTAGTAATAATAATATTAATGATAATAATAGTGATAATATTAATAACAATAGTAATAAAAAAATAAAGATGATTATGACGATTATAGTAATAATAATAATAATAATAATAATAATAATAATAATAATAATAATAATAATAATAATGATAAAAATCATACGCAGCATGGTATAAAATATGATATATAAATGAGTAACTATACTATCTGTTCTTATTGTTTCTGGATAGATGCGTTCATTTTTCTAATAGGGGACCTAGTGTTGTCGTATTTTAGGGGGTCAGTATTGCATAGTAGGGGTTATTGATTTCAAGCGATTTTATATATATTATGCAATGATGGGGTTCGTTAGAGTTAATATATTTCATTTTTTTTGGTTTTTACTCTATTTGCCAATAGTAATATTGTATCAAGTGGTTATATTTAAATTACTAAGAAGGTGTGATAGTTTTTGGATGGTTAGAGAGTGGGTGGACATACATTGGGTAGGTATTATCTTTAGTATAGGGTCCCAACGTTTCTTTATTTAGGTTCAGCGTTACATGTAAGCAGTTTACTCGTTTAATATTTTATGTTATTTCCACATTAATATTTAACCTTTTCATCTCTCTGAAGATAATCTTTTTCATTATTTCCCACTTTTGACCACTTGAGTTTTTTTACCACTACTAAGCCGTCATCTCTATATAATCCTGTATTTTCTATGTTAATGTCTTTTGTAAGGTTGTATTGTAACTAGAGTCCAACTAGGTATTTTACTTCTGCTGTATCTAAAACACCCATGGATACATCAAATGATCTCGATTGATTATATTTATTCCATTGTTCATGTTTGCTTATTAGCACTGTATTTTTGAATTGCTTAATACTATTGATTTC
This sequence comes from Sepiola atlantica, assembly GCA_963556195.1. Taxonomy (NCBI): domain Eukaryota; kingdom Metazoa; phylum Mollusca; class Cephalopoda; order Sepiida; family Sepiolidae; genus Sepiola; species Sepiola atlantica. The sequence continues at coordinate 42,974,558 of OY744541.1, read as the reverse complement.
CTGTTCGGAAATATCAGAAAGAAGGGTTACAAACTTAATAACATATTAGAAAAAGTTCTTTACCTATGGAGATATAATAATTGATGATGCTAAATTGAATTAATTAACAGTTTCGATTTTGCAGAACCAATTTTTAGTTTCAGTTGTATTTACCTACTAATTTAGTTTGTAAAATGTTTTCATTTGTCTATTTAGTCTCTCGAGTATTGTTTTACTTTTTTGTCTAATATATTATCTTGTGGGGTTTATAAGTATAGTGGCTGATGTTGTTTGGAAGTAAGGCTTATAGTCTTTGAGAAGAATATATTCTACTTTTTCTCTCAATTTACCTATTTTGTCTCTAATTTTAAGTTCATCAGTAATGGATTTACTGTCAATGTTTATACTTTGAACTAAGTACGTAAGATTTTCTGTAGTTTTTAGTGATATTATGGTTAAGTGAAAATGGTGTTCCTGGTTGGTTAATTTGTAGAAGGTTTCAGTTTTCTCAGCTTTGGCTTATATGTATTCTGAATATTTCATTTCCCTAACGATTTTTTCTAGCATTTTCTGAAAAATATATCATATTAAGTCATGTTTACTTAACCTGGATTACTAATATATATATATATATATATATATATATATATATATATATATATATATATATATATATATATATATATATATATATGTATACCTCTTCTGCAGGAAGGTATACAAAAGGTCTAGTTGGGTATCGAAAACAAATGCATAAGGTGAGTCTACTTTTGCCTACAAATAATTTCTGAACAGCTCTGTCGGCAATCCAGCGGTAGAGGCGCCCCAGGCGATAAGCATTTAACTAACTATTTCTTCGAAATAACGTAAATTCTGGGAGGGAAGACCTCCTTTGTTCAACCCGATAGCTACAAAGCTACTGGTGGACAGATTGCCAAAGACGTATCAAAACTAGGTAATATAATCATCAATATACTAACTGTTTTGGGCTGCATCACAGTAATTCAGTGTGGCTAGAAAACAACCCCTTCACACGCTAGCTTACTATATTAATTAAAATAAATATAACTATATTATTATCGCTTTTAGATTTATTCTTTTATGAAGAGCTATACCTTATCGCTAATAATCGCTGACAATCTTCAACATCATAGTACTCAACCCACGAAAGTAGATGATATATGTGGTTATCTACATACATAATGTTTCGATGTATCGCACCTCTTCAATACTTCAGACTAAGATAGAACCCCAACGTTTTTGGTAACATACGAACGTTTTAATTGTTACACTATTAGCACAAACTTACTAGAATCATCGGTGTCTTAGCATTTACACATTTTTAGCAGTTGGAATTGCACCATTCTTTTAGAATAAACTGCGCATTATTACTGCATAACCTCATACTTAGTGCAGCCGGTTACTCCAGCTAGTATGTGATATTAGCCGGAGATTTCTGCTTACACTATATTAACCGTGCTTAGAACTTACGCATAAAAACAATAGAATAGGTTTTGTGTTGATGTCATATAGGAAATGCGAAACAACATTCGTTAACAGAATGGCGCAGATCCTTTTATGAGCATATCATCTATTCGCTGTTATTCGTTGCATTTTATGGTTTCTGTATATTGCCAGTAATCCAGGCACATTTGCAGCACATTCTCGCTGAGAACAGATTGTCCCTTAATGGAATCTATCGGATTTTGACGTATAATGGAGGGGGAGAGAAAAACTCATGATAAAAAGATAAGGTTATATTGTCAGCATTATAACGCGGACAATTTTATGCTCTCTACACGGTTTCTAGTACGTTCAAATTAAGATGCTTTGTGTACAAGGCTTATTTACCTGTACATTGATTCATTAATACCGAGTTGTTGATCTCAATTAAAAATTAGGATTGACGTCAAACAAAAGCTGCCAAGTCGGCCGCAAGGAAGTTGAGCGCTCTCTACCTGGCTAGAAATCTTCCCACACCTGCCAGTATCCTATATCTCTGTAAAACCACCATTCGCCTGTGCACAAAGTATTGTTACCACATCTGTGCCAGTAAATTAAACATTAGATTCACCTTCATGGACAGGATGCAAAAAGAAATTTCAAGCTAAATAAATCCCGCACTATCTGCAAAACATCAACTCCTGTCGAATAGTTGCATTGTTGCATCTATGTGCTTGTTTTACCAGTAGCAACACGAAATGTGCTCCGATGCACCTATTGCGCTTGTACCCTCTCAACGTATGTACCTCCGCAGCAAAATAACACCTTTCTTCTGAAGCAGCCAGTACATGCCAGAAGATTAACAACGAACTCTAATAGATTCTTTACTCGGATCGCTTGCCTGTGGAATCCTTCTCTGCTTCCTGTTTTCCCGACAGTACAAACATGCAGACATTTAAATGTAATGTTATCACCCCGAATTGCTGTCCAAATCCCCATCCAGGTTGACTCCTAAATAGCTCTTCAGCACGTCATGCTTAAGTAGCAACATTTATTTTTGGGGGTGAATAAAGTAAGATTAAAAGACTAAAAAACGCTGTGTAAATTAATATCAATTTTTATACGTGTTCTTTTTATTAATAATCACTATTTATTAAGGCTAAATGTCACTCGATGATAAAGGCTTAATATAATATATTTTCTGTCGAGAGATAAAGCATATTATGAGATGATTGAAAATTACGAATGTAATGAACACCCTTTTCTTACATATGGGGACGATTCATGACAAGTATTTGTTGATATTGGATATTAACACCATGTTGAAGGTTGCAGGGAAGCAGTCCGTTATAATGCGTTAAACACATATGAAGTTCTCTTAAATACCTGTTTATATTTTAAAGTTGTATATACTTGACTCTGTTCTATTGCTTTTTATGTGTCTGCTTTTTTTTTGGAATAAGGTAATCACTAAAGGGACCACATGAGTGTTACTAACATCTCTAGTAGAAATGACGTAATTGACTGAAATGATTCATCAGCCAGAACTACACTATTATTTCTATTAATATATTTGTGTACTATCTTTTAATTCTTAATTCTGTTCACTATACGGTTTCATATTTATATATAAGATTTCAACGCTAAATTCAAGAGAGGTAGTGTAATATCTGTTCTGTTGCCATACTACCATCCTCTCAGTCATCATTCCCATAGTTTGTTTTTTGTGGTGGGTAGAGGGGAGGTAATGTAGTATCTGTTCTGTTGTCATGAGAACAATCTCCCTATGTATTATCCCTATTTAGGAGTAGTGTAGTATCTGCTTCGTTTTCATGGTACTATGCTCCTATGCTCCTATGCATTAACTTATTATTTTTGTCGATAGGGGATATGTTGCGTATTTGTTCTTTTGTCAGGAAACCATCCTCTCCGGCATTACCTTTTTCATTGGGGATGGTATATTATATGTTCATTCAACATAGATTGGCTTCTCTTTTAAAGCCGTGATATGCTAGCAAAAACTATCTGACCTATAATCGCGTAATTGAGCTCGTATAGTTAAAAGTATGTTTCTGCTTCTTTGTTTTATTTTGGTATTAAATTAATCAGCTTAATATTTATTTAGATCTTTCTGGATATTTTTATTATTTATACTTTTGTAAGATTGACTTATTATTGTAAAATCACGGATATAAAAGAGCAAGTATCTGCTGTCGCTTCATATATTTGTTTTCTCTTTGATTAGTAGGATATAATGGTATGAACACTACTATATAATATCAAGGTTACCCAGGGTTCCGGGAGCATAGATTACTAATCATAAAGGTATCTGTAAAATTTTTTCTTCAAATATTCTCATTTTTTACACATACTCAGTCACTTGAATTTTTGCAATTGCCTACCCACCTCCCTTTCATTATACCCCTATCGTTTTAGCAAGTTGTTAAACATAATATATTATATAATGGGTATTTGTCTGTGTGTGTATGTGTTTATTTCGAGCTAAAAGTAAAAACAAAATACAAAACAGCATTGCTCGGGTATACACGAAAACAAATATAGGTTTCATTATATTATTAAAGGGGATATAAAAATATAAGAAACTTAGAGTTTCCAGCGAATACATGAAAATGAATAGAGATTTCGTTATATTTTTAAGGAGGGACAAAGAGTCAGTGTTGCCCAGGAGCAATAATTGAAAATTGGCAGCTCCGATGAATGACATACATTATTATTATAATTTTCAAGAGCGAGAGAGAGAAAGATAGAGAGATAGAGAATGAGAGAGATGAGCCAGTTGGAGAATAAAGAGAGTTATTGGGAACAGGGGGCGGAGACAGAGAGAAAGAACAAGAGGCGGATAGAGAAAAAGTTTTAAATAGAGATATGCTACACAATTTAATCTCCTGTTTTGTTTTATTTATGGGCCCAGCAAAGTCGGATACACCTGCTAGTCTATTATATGAAAGGGCAGTTGTGCGTATATGCGTATTTCCAGCAAAAAAAAGTAAACAAACAGCTACAAAGTTGGTATATTCTTGATCAGTGTTGCTCTGGTATAATAATATCTAAAATGAAAAAGAAATGTATTCATTCTTTGAGGCTCAACTGGACCAGGATTAGTCAGGAGTGTAGTGTTTTCAGCAATTTGATGTACTATGTCGAAACTGATCACTTATTCCTCGATGAATCATGTGTGTGTATGTTCAGAGATGAATTAGTTGCGCGGAGGAAAAAGAGGGATTGCGGATTAGGAAGGGTTAACACTAACAATAAAAAAGAAAAGAAAAAATAGCAACACCATATATATATATATATATATATATATATATATATATATATATATATATATATATATAATGTCATACAATGAGATACTAGAATTCTAGAAATAAACGTTATTTAATACAAGTAGTGCGACATGAAAACCTCACACTTTTTAGCTGGCCAGTTGTATTCAGCTAAAGTTTACTTTCCAGAGATGATTTATTACCGCGTTGTTTTTCGAATTATTTTATTATTTCATGTGCCCAGCGGGAAAATAAATGGACACGTCGAAAGAGCTCTTATCAGGACATTTGGATAGGTTTCAAGACACATCCTTCCAAATCCTTCTAAATTTCCGGAATACGTAGTACATTTGCATTACTGCTGAATATTCATGTAGCATTGCACTTTATTTCTTCTGATATTTTTGAATATGCTTGCAACTAATTCTGACGTATCCCCCTTACCAATATCAAATTTATCATATAAATCTTTTAAATACCCAACCTATGAAGATATCTCAACACAAACTGAGTTATGCAATGTAAACATTCTTCTACATAAATCCCAACTCGTAGATATTTTATAAACTTATTTCGGACTCGGGTTTTCTTTTGGGATCAAAGTGCAGTATCCTTATTTATTTTGCTGCAACTCAAACACCACTGCTTCCACTTAGAAATGTTATCAGTACAAAACATATTGGAAAATCATGGGCGGTCTACTGTTTGAGACCGTTGCTAGAGTTTTACTACCCTGCAGCTAACTTTATTTTGTTTATATGTTTTGTTTTTGTTTTGGGATATTTGCTTGTCCGATTCTACCATTCATTTTCAATAAAATTGAAAATGCGTTTTGTAAATAAAATTATTTTTGTACAATTGGAGATATTGTTAAAAATCTAGTGACCAAAACATTCCATTCATGAAAATTTCTATCGGGGTCATGTTTCGCATTCGCAGAATTCAAATGGAGACAAAAGATTCCATTCATGAGGATATAAAAAAGACCTGCGCGGTGAATCGTAACTCAAATAAACCAAGAAGATAAAGATTGAAGTACTACGCGAGCGCTTTTCTAGAACCTCCTAGGATTGTAAATTTCTCATTGGGTTGAGTTTACTTAAACCGTCCCGAGACTGTGAATGTGGGTCCCGTATGAAATGGTGCTCTGATGGGAAATTATCTGATGAGTACGTGATTGGATGCATCTCATCACGTACCCATCAGATTATTTCCCATCAGGGATAGAATGTTTTGCGCACGGCACGGTCACTATTATAGATTTTTACCGAGATATTTTAAGTAGAATATTCAATAAAATAAATATGTAATTTATTGACCGTTGAAAGGGAAAGAGATGGACAAATGATGAACGAATAACGTAGACAGGTTTGTACGAATACGTCAGTACGCGTCAAGTAAAGAGTAGAATAGACATAGGATGAGAAGCGACCCTCTAACGGTGCACACTTTTGATGAATTCTACTTATTAAAAGCCAATAAATATACATTTTTGTTATTTAAATTTCAAGAGCGAATGTTTCCATCGCTACAAAAAAGCTAGTGTTTAAAATCTAATAAACCGTGTAAAACTAATCTCCTCCACTAAAAAACATTGAATAAAAAATTAGTAAAACAAATGATAACAAATTCCCTAATTCAATCGTCTAGGAATAACTAAAATTAATGAATTAAAGCTTAAAAAGTACCACTACAAATAATAATAATAATAATAATAATAATAATAATAATAATAATAATAATAATAATAATAATAATAGTGATGATGATGATGATGCTAAAGAAGAAGAAGAAGAAGAAGAAGAAGAAAGTAAGTATAATACCAATAATCGTAGGAGTACTAGGAACAATCCCAACACACATGGAGAAAAGACTGGACGAAATTGGAATGAAAAGAACAATTGAAACCATACAAAGGACGACAATGATAACAACAGCTGCAATCTTAAGGAAAATCCACATAAGCTACGACGAGTAACCTGTCACATAAAATTTGCAACAGGAACACACACCACATCATGAACAAAATAACATAAACTGCAAGAAAATCACTTCATAAGCTCCCCTCCCCTCTAATAAATTACACCAATGACCAGAAATTGAAAGAAAAATCATAAGCTCCCCCCTTCAATTCCCTTTACTCTCCCTTAAAATAAAATAAATAAATAAATAAAAAGATGATTCCGGCAGGTGGCTGACACCAGATAAAATATTTGTAGAGCCTCGAGGAGAATTAGAAGACCGAGGAGGAACAGCACAAACCAGACCTCCAGTGGAAGAGTGCGGAGAGTGCTGGAACCTTGGGGAAGCCTACTGCCACCCAAATCCCAGAGAAGACCAAAAGTCTTAACCAGCAAGAAATCAATGGAATGGTAAGCGGCTACTGCGATACCATAAGTTTTTTTGTGGTGGTTATCGAAAAGAGGTGAACAATATTGAGAATCTGGGGAGGCTTGTTGTCCCTTAGATTCCATGGAGGTACCACTGGTTTATGTCGGTGAGCAATCACTGACAATGACTTATGTTAGAACCCATAGTGAGTAAAAATAATAATAAGACTGACAAGAAAAGGGACCCGCGGAAACAGCTGGACATGGCTGAGAAAAGGACACTTTAAAAGAGAAACTGAATCTTTACTGACAGTTGCACAACACAATGCGATTAGGACAAATAATATTAAAGCTAAAATAGATAGTCCCCAGGAAAACTGTAAATGCAAACTGGCTGGACAAAGAGACGAAACAGTAAACCATATAATACGTGAATGTGGCAAACTAGCATAAAAAATACAAAAACAGACATAACTCTTATAGAAAAGCAGTACACTGGGAACTATACACAGGACTGAATTTCGAACACGCGGACAATTGTACAAACATTAATAAAATATATATATAAATTGTAAAATGGCACGTGATATTAAATAATTCTTTTGGGATTTTTTCCTAGGAAGGAAAAGTGTAGTATATGTTCTATTACTACACTTCATAGTTTCTGTCTTTGATCAGCGAAATAGAAATCTTTCTCGACTAAGGCCAGTGTATTTTTGTTAAAATCCAGAGTGTTACTTTTCAGAGTCCTGCCTTTTACAACACCTTAAAAACTGAGCTTGCATCTACCATCGTAGGTAGGCAAGTAAATAGGGAATATATTGTCCTGAAGCAGAGTGCCCTTTATTGAGAAGCTTAATATTTTCCAGTAAATATGTTCCAAAGAGATTTTACGCTTAATTGAAACACTTACGTTATACTCGTATCACGTTATGTACTTGTTTAACTTTTATATAGCCTTATACGGTGGAAAGTAATGTCTGAAATAAAACGGCACAACATTTTAACATTGGTTACTCAAGGGGATATATACCAAAATACTGATTATGTACTAACGTTATTAGCATAATACAACGGATGGTAAGATTATATAACAAAAAAAAACCCAATAAACATAGAAACAAAGTATGAGAGAAAAAAGAAGACGATGGAATAATAGTTATATTTGGGAATAACATATGCAGCGATGCAATATTTTATAAGTGTAGAAATAAAAAGTGAAATCTTAGTATAGAGCTGGATTCGTCCAAAATTTTACTATAGTTATATAAAAAATATTATTATCATTTCTGATGACCAAAAGAAAAAACCCGCGCATAATTTATATTGTAGAAGGAAAGTTGTTTTTCAAATTAATTACAGGTGGCGGTGTAAATATGTTGTAGTTGTCTGACTCGCTGTTTGCTTTTTTAATTCCCCTTATCACTTGAAATATCTCGTGTTTTATTCGTTACCATTGGCGTGAGAGGATGTTAGCTTCCGTCCTCGGACTCAATAGCGCAGGGATGCTTCCCAAATAACTACAACATAGCTGTTTTCAAGTGCAATTTAAATTCTTGTAGAGTCGCCCTCTTAAATAATCAAATGTTTACTAGTTTCACCCATAGTTACTATTGTGAAGTTGTCCAACAGTAAATAATAAATAAAGGATGTCAAGTCGAGGGTTGGTTTAACAAGTGTTTTAACAAAGTAAGAAAGTGACTAGCACTTGGCTAGACAGTTACAAGACTGTGCTTTGTCTTCGCTGTGTCTCTGGTGACTCGCACTATTTATAGTGACAACCGGTGCAGTTTCTCCTGTGTAAGAACGGCCGGTGTAACAGTTACCAATCATTATGGTGTTGTCTCACCGTCCACTTCACAAACTCGTTAAACCTTATCATCGAGTGGCTTTATAGCCTTGATAAGTGACTGATTAGTATATATATATATATATATATATATATATATATATATATATGTATTGGTCTTCATTATAGGGTGCAGAATATATCTATCTATCTATCTATCTATCTATCTTTCTGTCTCTCTCTCTATATATATTTAGAGCGAGCGAGCGAAGGAGAGAGAGACAAAATGGTTGTTAAAGAAAGACTTTATTGAAATATGTATTTAAATAAATAAAATTAAATAACATTAGCATTAGAGCAGCATTTTTTCTCAACACAACCAACGGTTTAGATTAAATGGAATACGTCTAGCTTTCATTATTTCAATCAATATACAGTAAACCTATTTTTAATTGATCCGTTTTATAAAAAACTTAATCAAATATACGTATCCCCCCACTATATTGTAGATAAGTGTCTCTCATTTTTTCTCCTTTTTTATCTTTCAACATAATTTACTGTTTCGTATCGTATACACATTTCGTTTGGCTTCCAAAAATTGCGCAAAAAACAATTTTGATGTTTCTATTTTTTGTTAATCATCGAATGCCGTCTCTTACCAAGAGGCGTCCTTTAATGTATTTGATTGCAATCTTCAGCGCAATGAATCAATTCGACGATATTTTAAACTAATTATGTGTAATTATATATTACAGTGACTGTACACTTCGTGTTAATGATTATTACGGGCGAGACTCGTATATATTTAATTAAAAAGTAAGTCCACGGGAAAAATGTCTGGGGAAAAAAACTTAATACAAATAAAAATCAACCTGAAATAAATAGTTGATACAAGTTTTCACATTTCAAATGTTCTTTCATCATATATATATATATATATATATATATATATATATATATATATATATATATATATATATATATATATACATACATATATATATATATATATATATATATATATATATATATATATGTATGTATATATATATATATACATTGTTGACTTTACAAACTGCACCCTCCTCAAGACCGAATAATCTCTCAAAGGCCGCACGTGCATTGAAAGCACTGTAATACTTCTCTCGTCACCGATGTACTTTCTGCTCTGGTGCTTCCTTGACGTAAATACACTAGACTAACCCGACAATCAGCTAAGTCCCATCCATGCACTGTGGAGGTCCTCAGATACAGGAGAGAATTCTACCCAACTAACTTATTTCCCCGTGCTGCCGGCCTCTGGGACCTTCTCCCTACTCTCTGTTTCCCCGACTGTAGCGACATGCAGAAATTTAAAACTTATGTGAACAGACATCCTGCTGCACAGTTCTTAATTTAGGATGACCCCCCACGCACAAACTTTCACCCTAATTTTCAGTAGCCCTTTACGTCTACAGTGGCGGCCTACCTTGTTTGAGCTGAACTATGATAAAAGTAACACCTAACGTAAACTATAGACTAGGATCTAAAACGATGCAATATATCTTGCCACTGCATAACAAATTCCGATCCTGGTTAAAGTACTATTAATTTTTACTACTTTTCATCCATCTTTCCATTTCATTTTTTATTCTTTTAATTCCCTTTTTCGCTCTCTTTTCTCATTCTAACGTCTTTGTGGCACGCGCCGCATATTTCTATCGTTTTTCAAATAGTTACGCACGTGCAAAAACATCCCGTAGTGCATTCTTTCTTTCTTATGTTTTGACGCTATGTAATGAATTGTGAAATCTTTACTTTTTCTGAAGACATTCGTTCATCCGAACGAAAGCAGTAAACTCTCTTGTTTTTATGATTTATACCTAAATTTAATTTGGTTTTCCTTTTGTCATTTTCACATATCCTGCCATCACGGCATTTTATTTTATGATATATCGTGCATTTTATCCATATATATATATATACATATATAATATATATATATATATATATATATATATATATATATATATATATATATATATATATATATATATAAATTAATAAATGCGAAAGCGTTTTTAATTTAATCCCTTCTATATTACCATCAAAAAGGGTCACTGCTTTTTAAATCAATAATAATTTAGAAATACGGTATACATAGTACATAATCCAGACATTGTCACATTCGCACACGCGTCTAATTAGCATAACTTTTTAAACAGTCTATAATTAATTAATATTTGAATTTATACATTTGCAATTGTATTGTGTTATGTTATCTCTATATCTTCAATAATATAAACAGTAGTTAATTGAAATAACTTAATAAAAGAACACAATACTAAAAAAAAATTAGTTATATTTTCAGTTAAGAAAAGAAAAAAATTTACACCCCCCTCATTTATTTTACCCTCCCCCATACATAAGAATATTATTAGTTAGTAAAAAAAAGAATTAAAACGGCAAAATGGACACATGCGATCTGACTGATTGCTCTTTCAAATTTTCTGCTCTCGCGCAGTCTGTAAAAAATTTAAAAGAACTTCGTTGTTGACGTAACTGAGTCGAGACTTTGCGTAAGTTGTGAGTTGTGTCGGCAGTTCCAAAACAATAAAAACTGTCCGTGAACAATAGCACATATTTATTGGAACATCTGTGTATTAGCATAATAAAAACCAAGAGTTGTGTGTGCCTTGGTGGGGGGGGGGGAACAACAATATAAGTAATGTGGCTGGTGCTAGGTCTTGTTAGTGGAACTTTTAAATTTGTGCAATTCTTTGTACGTTAAAGGATGTGCAATTAGTGATAATCATTTTTAGTGCGTTTTCATTTTTGTTTTTGATTTGTTGCCAAGTGATGTCACTCTCATAGCTCTCCCTGTCTCTCTCAGGGTCTGACTGACAATGAGAAACCCATCAAAAGTCAGTTCTTTTAAGGATAACTACCGCTTATTGTGATTGGCTGCCCGATTACAAATCGTTTGGTATTTTCTGCTATTCAACGTCAATTAACGGCTCGTTTCATTACTGTAGCAGGAGAATTCAGTCAGGCTGCAATCTTTGAGCTTAGTCTTATTCTGGAAATAGCACGCTTCCCCGTATCATTAATAGCAAAGAATGTTATCATATATGGCAGGATCATTTCGTAACCATTTTTAATCATGAACAAAATTTGGTCATCGGCTGAATATTTTGACTATTTAAAATCATGATTGACATCTGTCGATCCGATATTGTCGTTTGATAATACAGTCTTTAAATGAATTATGGCAGGTATAATTCCGTTACCTTTTTCTGTAAAAACGGGGTCGTTTTAAAAAATTGGTCTGACCTTTCAAATTTTAATTGAATACAAGTAAACTTTTCTCGTTATTTGACCTTTCCAACTCAAAAATAAAATCGTACATTTTGACCGAAAATAATCGGCGACGTGCCACCTAAAAGTGTGTTGACCTCATATATCTTTATTAATTTTTCATGATTCATTAAATTTCATTAAAATATATGAATGTCATCAATTAAATAGTCCATCGTCATACTATGATATTAACCCCTTATTTAAATATATATATATATATATATATATATATATATATATATATATATATATGTGTGTGTGTGTGTGTATATATAATATATATTAGAATAAGTAACCATCGGGTAGAAGAACAGAAAATCAACGAAAACTAAGTATCGAGAAGGAGCCAGCATGATAAGAAACTAAAAAAAATATATAAATCTCATCATTTATTATCGTTGTTTATAGGTATAAATAAGAAAAGTGGGGTGGACGTTATAAGCAAGCACCTGAATCAAATTGTGAATACTTCTTACGTGATCGCCTTCACAAAAGGGCTCGTTTCTACCTGCCGTACATAACCTGGATGTGAGAAAGAACAAGTTTACGCTGGAACAAGAGTATTCATGTGTATCGACCACATGTGACGAACGTGCTTTTCCAACAATAAAATACGAACGAAATAGAAATTGGCAGTTGCATTTTACAAATCGAATCGCCTAGATAATTGTTCAATAGATATTAGCATTTACAACGATATTATTGGATATGAGTATATTACGTAAACAAGTTCCGGTGGCGAACACATTGTTCCATAGTTTAGTATTCTAAATGGGGTTATGAAAGCCGCGTTAACTAGGTAAGAAAGTTCTGGTACCAAGCACATTGTTCACTAGTTTAGTATTGTATTTTTTATTGGAATAGTGTTTATTACGTAAGTTCCAGTGTCAAGTTCATTGTTCTATAGTTTATTATTAAAAAAAGTTTTTCATGAAGAAGAGTTAATTACGTAAGTAAGTTCTGAAGACAAGCACGTTGTTCCCTTGCTTAGTATTGAACGTGTTTTTATTAAAGAAGAGTTAACTACATAAGAAGGTTTCTCTGGAAAGCACATTGCTCCTTAGTTAACGTTGACGCATCGGTTACCGTTAGATAACTGAAGTTAAGCGACGTTGCTCCTGGACTTTTCTGTGCCACTCAAATCAAGCAGTGCCGACTCAGAAGAGGTGTGCTTTCGGTTACACAAATCTGGCTTAACAATAACACGCGCACGGACTATTACATAAGGTATCTATTGTCTCGCCAGACGGAACGGAGGTCATGATTGAACACGGGTGTATTGGAGAAGATACTACCACGTAAGGAAGTTTCAGTGACACACAGTTTGTTTTCATCTACATACTATATTTTCCTTCATTTTTTTTCCTTTTAGTATTCCTTCAAAAGGAAAACTAAAAACACATATTTTCTCCCGTTTTAATTTTTGATATACATTAGACGCGTCACTAATTCACATTGACTTTTTAGTAAACGTGTCGATTTTGCAATTGTCTTACACGAAACAAAATAAAAAAAGAAGCCGCTCACGTCTCTTCGAAATATCCAATATTTTTGCTACGCATTTTTATCTTTATTTTGTTTTACGGTTTTAACTTGTCTATTTTTATTTTTTAATGAAGACTTGCCAGGATGTGTTCTGTCAAACAGTGGAAGGTGTTATAACGGTCAGGGTCGATTACATAACCCAACGATCGAGTAGTAATGAATGTCTGATGGATACACGCAGACGTTGTCCAGGGACTATTATACGATACAAACAAAATCTCACAATTACAAGAATAAAAAAGAATATAACTGAATTAGGACACTTTCCTCTCTTTCACACAAACTTGACTATATTGTACGTGTATATATACCAAAGGATATACATATTAATTTGATCATATCTTAGCTATTATCTCTATCTATATAAAGTTAGGTATGTCAATATTTTTTTATATTTCATGTGAGATTCACTCCTAAACTAATTAACCGATCATTATAAATTATAGAACCAATCTGTCAGGCGTAATGACGGGTAATATGCGCTATATTTAGTATAATATAGGCTTATAAAAAGGGGAAAAGCTCTTTGTGAAAATTCAGATACCCCCAATTTTTGTAAATTTTCAAAAATAGGTATTATACATTAATTCATAAATATTCCTAAAATTCCAGTTTCTTTTCGGTATTTTCCATTGGGTTTAGCGAGGATGATATGGGCATAACCTTCCATTCGAAAATTCAAATATTTGAGATTTGCATTGAATTTGATCCAGAGTCATGAGATATCAATTAAGCAAGATTCCCGGAATTTCAATTTATTGTTAAGACTTAAGCTACGCCTTATATTTGAGACATTTCTAGAATCCAAACCGTGTAATTAGTTTTGATCAACACCGGAAAAGGATTCCAACTATAAGGTTTAGTGGCATAATATCTTTTATCACTTATAATTTTACCGGTGCTTGGACGGGTAGTCATCTAGTATATAGTAATATATATACTCTACTTTTTTTAACAGTTGAATTGAGAAAATAGTTAAAGGGAAGATGGCCGAGGAGGCATAAAAAAACAAATAATAATACTATACTATAAATACTTTTTATGAATATTAAAGTGTTTTGTTCACTTACAGACGACATCGTATAGGGTGTTTTATACTCACCAGTGCAGGTGTAGCGGTTGTAGGCGGTCGCATGGGATCGAACGCAGTTCGTAGATTTAGGCTAAAATCACGAGAAAAACACTCAGAAAAACACGACCGTCGGCAATCGACACATACAGTAACTGAAATTTAGATACGTTTACCCCGAGAGGCAGGGGGGAAGTGTAATTGCTGTCTACAGTGTTCAACGCTCGTGCGGAACACGCTTATGTATGTATATAAATATATTATATAATAGATTTTAGGAAAACTTTATTACAAGATAATTTGTTTACGCTCCAATAATTCAACTTAACAACTGTTTGTCTGCGATCGTTTCTGAGATGATATGTTTATATTAATATCAATTTACTTCATCAGCACAGGACACGAAAACATTGAAGTCAACAGTCAACATCAAGGTCATAGATGTGACCATTCATAATAATACAGCAAATTATATAGGATGATGGAGGTGGGGGTAGTAACAGATGAAAACACTATAGACATAGTACAAAACAATTTATACAGATATACAACGGGACTCACAGAGGAAAAAAAGGAGTTTTATTACAGGTAAAGAAAACACACTCTTCAGGGAAAAAGAAAATATATGCAAAGGAGGGGAGATAGAATATTTTCATTGGCTTATCCTGATGTTAAATGGTTGTTTTTCATATAAAGCGTCGAATTTACGTAAACATTTTTTAAAGAGTACGTAGGACATTGCTCGATTTAAAAAAAATACATTTTACTCTTATAACCTATAATGGCTGCTATTGGTGCGAGTCTGATGTCTTTTAACAAGTAAATCAAACAAGTCGGTATAATTAAAATGTTACTTTTCTTCAAAAGAAAAATACCTTGCAAACATCCAAAGGAATTCTCCATCGGAAACTGTGTCGAATAAACACAATACTGTTATTTACAGAAACGAACCCTGCATAAAATAGAAGGAATCCACTGTTCAAAAAAGCAGTACAATAAATAGGTGACTTTTATATTTAGTAAATGTAACTAATATCTAAAGTAATTCTACCTTGCAAACGCCAGTTCAATAAAAAAAAAATCAGTTTTCTATTTTAGAAAATAGAACATACCAAAACAGTAGAGCAATCATCAATTAGCAAAAACGTAATTCTAATAAAGATGTGATTTCGGCCAAAACAAAACTACATGAAACCAGATTAATCATGCTATGTTTGAAAAGTTAGTGAATAAAAACGTGTCTTTAATTCTGTAAGGTGTAAAATCTATTGACGCTGGCCTAAAGCGGGTCACCTCTTGCTTACTTCTTACAAATGTATCCAATGATTGTTGATGGCGAATCAAACTGATATTCGAATCACATACACCAATGAGGAGAGCGTCAACGTTAATTGAAAAAGTATCATGATTAGTGTGTAGACGATTATAAGGAATCGGAAGAATGGGAACATTTTTGCGTATCTGAATCGGAGAATATTTTAGCCTAACTCCAATTCTCAAAACGATTCTTTTATCTTATTTAGTTTTTCGTTTAAAACTTAATTTTCCATTGCTGGTACTCATGATGAAAAGATAAATATTCATTGATATTTAATTTCTAGTAAAACGGAAATCTACAGATAACAATAACA
The DNA here is from genome assembly GCA_963556195.1 of Sepiola atlantica. Classification (NCBI taxonomy): domain Eukaryota; kingdom Metazoa; phylum Mollusca; class Cephalopoda; order Sepiida; family Sepiolidae; genus Sepiola; species Sepiola atlantica. The sequence goes on along the minus strand of OY744541.1, from coordinate 42,958,143 downwards.
AATTTCGGTAAAAATGACACCACAAAAATGGAATGGTAAAAATGGCACCACAAAAATGAAATGGTAAAAATCGCACTACAAAATGGAATGGTAAAAATTACACCACAAAATGGAATGGTAAAAATTACACCACAAAAATGAAATGGTGAAAATGACACCACAAAAATGTAATGGTAAAAATGGCACTACAAAAATGGAATGGTAAAAATGACACCACAAAAATGGAATGGTAAAAATGACACCACAAAAATGGAATGGTAAAAATGTCACAACAAAAATGGAATGGTAAAAATGGCACCACAAAAATGGAATGGTAAAAATGACACCACAAAAATGGAATGGTAAAAATGGCACCACAAAAATGGAATGGTAAAAATGGCACCACAAAAATAGAATGGTAAAAATGACACCACAAAAATGGAATGGAAAAATGACACCACAAAAATGGAATGGTAAAAATGACACCACAAAAATGGAATGGTAAAAATGACACCACAAAAATGGAATGGTAAAAATGACACAAGTGGATGAATAAGAAATCAAATAAAGAAAAAAATGGGAACAGTTTTCTGTTATTCTTTCTTCTTTTCTTTTTGCGGTATGTTCATTTTGTAAATAAGTTACTTACTTGCCTATTTTTTATTTTCATTTCATCTAATATATAAAGTAGAGACGTTTTTTTCCCCCGTACCTTCTTGGAGTATAGGAAAATAACCACATGCACCACAGCCTACTAAACTCGCCACTATACTACACTTATTCACTCGACCGTGTTTTAGTAAATTTGTTATTATTTTTTTCTACCTACCACTAAATATTACTTTTGCCCCACCATCAACGTCTCTCCAAAAACCAACTGCATAAGGTGGTAGCAAAAACTTTTCTCCCTAACAATTATGTACTGTCACTCTACTCATCGACACCGGGAACTAATACACACAGTTTAATTTTCACAAAAGACCGGTTCTTATTTGTTATTTGCCTGGTATTAATTTAACAGGCATGCCAATGATCAAGGTTATGTTAATTGGCCTATTTTCACATGCATTTTTAACCCGGAAGCGTGGCGCAGTTGGTAAGAAAGCAGGTTTCATGTTCGCCAGTTTTAGCGTTCAATCCCATTCTACTCTACCACTATTTTCTTTTATTTTAAATTTAAAACATTCGCCAACACGTTAGACGGGGCAGAAAAAACAATAGGCCGTTTCTTTTTTTATTCGACGTCGGGTTCCGCTAGTTTTTACTAAAACAAGGCTTAGATGACTATGTTTACTAGCTTACGAAAAAATTCAAATTACATTTTGTCAACTTAAAACTTACTACTGCAAATTGGCTTTGTTTTAAAAGAGGAATACATCTTTATTTGCCTCACTATTTTCAGTCAATTACGGGGAACCATTTAAGAAAAAAAATGTTAGAAATGTCTACTCGTTTAATGTAGGCATCCTCTACAAGTGTATTCTATTATTTCTGAGTTTTTTTATCATTATCCGAAAAGTAATAATACTTAACACCTCTATAACTTAATATTTAGAAATTGAAAAAAGAATCAGAATCGATAATTATATTGGAATCGGAAATTAAGAACAGACTCTGTAATTGTACCGGAAACATGAAAAATATTGGAATCGTCTAATCACAAATTCTAATACATTTAACTGATCATATAATCTAACAGTAATCGATAAGCAGCATGATTATATTGACTTAAAACAGCAGATATACTCTTATAAAGGGGCAACGCTGTGAGGAGTTTAAGTGAAGCACGGGTTGCGCAATACTTACCAGCGTTTCGTAATCCAAGTGTTACGCACTAAGCAGATTCAAGTGACTTTCCAAAGCTTTAGCAGAAACACGACTTACTATGAAGTTAGACAACATTTAGTTGATGTGTCTTCTTTAACCAGCAGACACCGACGATTTGAAGCAGTCAAACCGTGTTCTCGCGATGACAGGTCGGATGTAGATGCGAAGACGTCAATATGAGGCGTTTAATCCACGCCTTACGTTCCGGTATCTGACGAAATAATCGTCTTTACTTGTGGCTTTGACAGCGAAGTACAATGAAGACGGCGCGGCAACCTTTGTATCTCTTTGTGACAGAATGGAGATATTCGTTCGAGAACACAACGCGGTGGCAGCGAGAATTTCATTACAGCCATAAACAAGGTGAAAATAAACGGATTTTTACTAGTTTTCTTTTTAAATATTTCAGTTTCTGAACACTTAAGTCTTAATAGCCCAGTTTACCTTATTATTTCAATTATATTTTGGAGGGGGGTATATGTATTCATACTTTTTGCAATTGTATTAAAACAAATTATTTTAAAGCCATGTAGTAGTAAACGGATACCCATCTAAATTGTGACAAGGCTGGGCATTGCTTAACTTCAGTAATTCGATAAAATCTGCTGTTTCAACAAAATTAAGTCGTAAACAAGAAATGGAACAACTCTCAGTCAATTGGTCTCATCCCGACAATTTAGTTCTACACATGAAGTTTATATTAGTTTACTTGTTATGAATTAAAAAATTGCTAACAGCCCGTTGTATTAACGGTCGCCTATGTCAGTCGAAGCGCCGGTAGTCTTAAATATAAATGAGACAGTCGTTATCCAAAACAAGCGGGCAACGAATGAGTCGCGTCCGGTTTTGAATGGTTCGTTTAGTTGATAGAGCAATGTCTGTTTAGACCTGATATAAGCAGGCGTATTTCATCTATTCAATCAGCTCGGCGACTCGTCTGCCGTTCAGTTCCAGTCGGTTCGTTGTAAATTCGCTTCCTGTTGCGATGACCGGTGGTTATTAAAGGCGGTACTCGTTGAATGCCCTGCTTTTTGAAGGTGGCGTTCGTTGGAGACTTGTAGCCCTAACTCAGTGTGTCCGTCGAAATTTAATTCAGTTTCAGGTCTGGTTAAATTTAGCCTTTCTTGAAGTCCCGTTCGCTGTTCACAGAAGTAAGGGTATAAGCAATTCGCTGGTCTAGTTTTAATTAGTGCATTACTTTCGTGTGATTTTTTTCTTGAGTTTGATATACAACGTAATCTTGGATCTATTATTAATATTTAAGATTCAGGAAACCCAGGCGTGGATTGGGATGATCGATCGTGAAATGTTTATACACACATACACCTACTTACACTGCCCGGGTTTTCGTCAAGTCTCTAGACTTAGATAATCCTTCGTTTTTTATAAAAAATTATACATGAACGTGCTGTTATCGATTTAGTAATATCTAATTAGTAACGAGTTATCCGTCCTCTATGCATACGATCCCGGTCGAGAACATTCTAACTATGGATATCCAGAAACTGACACGTTCATACAAACCATTCATTGCTAATAAAAGCATAATATTTGAGATGCTTTCTTTTTTTAATTACATAAACCTTTATTTTATTGACATCTTTTTTCTTGGTTTTCCTTTTACTCTCATTGCTTTTAACTTTGAAAGTGCCTCCATTGTAAACTCGTACGCCCATATTCCACACCGCGTAATGAAAAAAGCGGGAACAACACATTTATTGTCTTTATCTTATTGCGAAATCCGGCCGTAAAACCATTATTTGCAAACCACATTATTTTCTCACCGTCGGTGCTTTCATTAGAGCGACTCTTTCCAATGCACAGCTCGCTCCTTTTTTCCACCCTAAGTTTTATGAAGATCTAATTCGTGTCAGGTTTCTACAAACGCTGTTGAGCAGAAATCCACTTACACATTAATCAATACCATTTCGCGTTTCCTTCGCGCGCGTTCTATTCAATTGTCCACTTCATTATACTGAGCTGAATGTTATATAGATTTCATATTTATCTGTCGATATAGGTGGAACTCTCAGATAATATGAACATATCCATCTTTTTAAAAGATCTCTCAAAATTATGGTGAGTGTTCTATTAGCGGTCTTTTTTCAGTACACTAGAAGGATACCAGTCCCTAGAGAGTTTCATACGATGCACACTTGTTTTATGTATTTCATTTTTTTCTCTCACTTTAATTAACTCCAAACAGAGCATGTTGCCACTGATCCAAATGTTCTAAGTGAGGAGTTGTGAAAAGCGATGTTTGTTCATATTATATTTAATTTTCTGCATGTTAGTACAATTAGGGAAACATGGAGCAGATAGGGAATTCCAAAGACTAGCTCTTCGATGAAAGAAACTATTAGACTAGATATCCTTCAAGCATTTGCCCCCCACAGTAGATGGATAAGATTGAGCTTATTGTCGGGTGTGTTGGCTGTATATACATCAAGGAAGCATAAGAGCTACAAGTTCGTCGGAGCACATTAAATTGTAGTACTTGTAAACACGCACTGGTGTGCAACATTGTGGCGATGGGCCAGGGTTGGAGCTTAGTTGACAGTCTAGAACCTATTAGATTAGAGACTCCATTTTACCCTGTCCAAAAGGGTGAGACAAGTTTTTAGTGCCTAAGACTATTTGTGACAACAATACTCACTGTATCGGAAAATTGTGACTTTGTCGAGATATAGGATACTAGTAAGAGTGAGATTTGGACGACAACCGAACAATAAACGGGCAAAAATATAAAATATGCTTGTCCTGATGCAGCACACACACACTTAGCGGGCTAAGCGAACTTCCTCCAAAGGAAGAAGTTCCCACGAAATAGCACATTAGAAGCGGTCCCCAGTCGAGAGCATTTTAACGAGGTCAGATTTTGAAGGCAAATATCCCCGCCTACCCACACTCAACGCATGCTATTCCCAAACGGTCAATCATAATGTACTGATCAAGCTCAACGTCGCTTAATTTCCGTGATCTAAGGGAAACTAGTGTTTCAACGAGATCATAACGAATTCATTACTTTTTCACGCAAAAATGCATTCAACAGAGGTTGGAACTTCAAGACAAAGTTTACAGTGAACTGAAATTGTATTGTTCAGATTATTCTCATCTTGATTGCAATTTTCCTAACGTTTTGGCCGATGTAATCTCTACCCTTTTTCCGGTGCACCTTTTCAAACTTGGGAATATCTATGTCTAACTCAGGAACCAATACATTACCTCGAAGTGAGATATTTCTTTTACCCACGGGCGTATATTTTTCTCGTTTAAAGTAAAAGCGTTACTTTTTGTGTTAGTCAAGAATCAAACCTTCAACCTCAAGAACATTGTCAGTTTAAACTGATTTTAAGCAACACCTTTAATGGTAAACGCTACGTGTCCATATAAACATTTCTAGTGTGGGTATTGTGAGTTTTCAACTTAATCTTGTCTAGATTCATATTATTACTGCTTATTACTTTGTTTATGTATGCACACATATATATTATAGTCATGAAAAGGGCAGCAATTTATATTTTTAGAACTCGTCAGTGTGGTGGCCTGACGTAAGAGATTCTTACCCCAGTGGATTTACTTTAACATATATATATATATATATATATATATATATATATATATATATATATATATATATATATATATATATATATATATATATATATTAAAAAACAAGGGGTAAGGTTAATCAAATACCCTTTAAAGACTGTTAAGATGCGATGATGTTTTATTAAAAAGAAAATATCGAAAGCGATTAAAAAATTTTTTTTTTATAAACTGGCATTTTTTTTAGTTTATATTACAGATATATTTCGCCGAGTAAAATCGGCCTCTTCGGTGTAGTTAGATCAGATGTTAATGGTCTGCCGGTCTCAGATGTTGTGGATATGTATTTATATAGGAGTTCATACCTTTTTTAAAGCATCCAAATAAATTTAAAAAACAAGGTGTAAGGTAAATCAAAATACCTTTTAAAGCATGTTAAGATGCGATGATGTTTTATTAAAAATAAAAAATCGAAACCGATTTTTTTATTTTTATAAACTGCCATTTTTTTTTTAGTTTATATTACAGATATATTTCGCCAGGTAAATTATACACGTGCTGGCGTGATTTCATACGAGAAAAAAAACACCATGAGCCGACTACAACATCTGAGGCCGGCAGACCATTAACATCTGATCTAACTACACCGAAGAGGCCGATTTTACTCGGCGAAATATATTTTGAAACCTGGACAACGCAAATTATTTATGTTTTTTAAAATAAATTATTTATTTACTTTTAACACTATTTAAAAAAAAAACTTTAGTACTTTCGGTGAAATACACCCTTGTCAGAAGTATAATCATATTTTTTTCTCTTCTCTTTTAGCAGAACCTCCCTGACTGAGACATACTTATCGCAATCAAGTTGAAATTCGTCTTGATGTTATCGGCGATAAATGTTTATATTCCGGTGTATGTAGCACGCGGTTACGTGAATAAGGTAGTTTGAAAAGTTACACATTGAAAACGTTGCTGGAATGGCAATAATAAGGAGAATATTTTTTAAAAATATTTTGAAACCTGGACAACGCAAATTATTTATGTTTTTAAAATAATATATATATATATATATATATATATATATATATATATATATATATATATATATATGTATATATATATATATATATATATATATATATATATGCCACTTCTTTACAGAAAAAGTACATCACTACAAGATTCTAATGCCCTGTTATGGGTACGGGGATGACTTAGCTGTCCCGACTTATTTTTACAAGTCTTACTTCAGATATGACATATGAGACCACTGGTTTTTGTTTGTACATATATCCATTTCACTCCTGTTTTACACATGTGTAGTTGGTTCATGTTATGAGCTCTCATAATAGTGCAGGATTAGAGAGATAGTCTCTGTTATATGAACTACATACATGGTAATTTGGTTTGGTGTGTTTACTTTATGACATATTTAGAGGTCATTTAATGTGGACACAATATAACTATATATATATATATATATATATATATATATATATATATATATATATATATATATATATAAAACTCAATGTATGTGTCCATGTGTTCATATGTGTGTTTTTGTGTGTTACATATAGAAATAAATGTAAGAGAATCTACATAAAATCCAGAAGTGTATTTTTATGTGGAATTTACCGGGAGAGACAATGGAAGTGTTCTTGAATCGCTAAAACTGCAAATATATTGTATCCTTCTGAAATATGTATAAAATATTGTAGGGAAAGACAATAAAAGTGGTGTCGAATCTGTAAGTACCCTCCTAACCTAAGTGAGTACCAGTTTTGGATCGCACGCGACCGGTCGCTGGGAAGAAAGCTTAAGAGGAAATAACTGTTGAGTCTCGGGCGCGGCCATAAACGCTGATGTCTGTCTCTTTGTCTATCTATGTAATGGTTGCCTTACATTAAGATTTCTGCCTCTCTCTTTCTTAGTTGATTATAAATTGCATTTGAGATTTCTTGGCCTTTTCTTTCCATTTCCAAAACCCTGTTTTCTCTTAATTGTTTTGATTTTGATTACAAGAAGATATGAAGAGCAGCGAAGAAGCGAAACTACAACACACGTCCAAAATAAGTAACGATCATAACACGGTCCCGAGGAAGCAAAAATACGACACGTATTCTGAGGAAGAAAAGAACGATAACGCCACATATGTCGAGTTGTTTATCGTTAACCATTGCTCCCGGCAGTGAGGCGTTTTAGAGCTGTATCTCTCGATATAAGTGTGAGTTCAAAGAAAAAAAAGGAACAAACAAGATTTTAAAAAAACATGTAAGCGAGGACAGACAAAGGAGAGTCCGAGGAAAATAGAGAAAACAAAGAGGCCACAACAAATACGTAAATTGATTTTAAAGTGTATGAACTATGTGTAAGTGTATTGCAAAAGAGAAAAAATAATGATAAAGAAGTAATGGACCAATGATTCTTGGAAATTAAATGATATTCAAAAGTGAACCACTAAAAAAAGAATGAACATTTTCTTCACCGTTACAAGTTGATATACAGATTGTTGAACTCATTCAGAAAAACAAATTAAGATACGCGGAAAATAACTAAGTAAAGAAGACATTATGACAAAGTAACGAAAAAATGATCATAAAAAGTGTAAAGCGAGTGACTTTTAAATTGAAAAGATACAAAGGAAAATGTAAATTTGTATACGACTATAATCCGAACATGTTCGCTTAAACACACACACACACACACACACACGCTCACAATAGAAAATCATTATTCATAACGGGACGCTGTGCCGTGATGATGGGTGTTCCTGTTTGGTGTTATCGTCAGTCATGGAAATTCTGTACTTTCCCTTCAGGTCATATGTTTATGTAACTAAATCTGGGATATGTGACAGGTGGGAATGGAGTGACGAAAACAGAGGGAAACAGGTTAAAGGTGACATACCGAGATGGAGAGTAGGTGACTGGCTTGTTCTTTTGTCTTTCAGGAAAGACAGTCGGGAGCAGGCTGTAAAAATACCATATAAAATATAAATAAATACACATAAAAATGGCGGACTAAGTCTCTTTCAAGGATTTCTGTTATCTTTAAATGAAAATGTTAATTGAGGACATTTACAAAAGAGAAACAAAAGAGAGAATCTTTGTTTGATTTTCCATGCCATGAAGTCGTTTTACATAAAAGTAAACGTAATTTTATGTGTTGAAAATAAAAGTCGTTTTGGATGTACGACTTATATGGTTCGTTTTAAAACTGAAATTTGTTTGTCTTTTTCCAAAAAGAAAAGAAATGTGTAATCGTAATTTTTGTTCATGGTTAAAAGACAAACAAATTGTACAATTATGTGAACTTTTACTAACTTTTCATTGGTGTTAAAAAAACAATGTTTTCTCTTTTGCAGTTGATCCATTTTATCAGCTTTTTCGAGGAAAGTGTTTTGTATTTTTTGTGAGAAGTTTACTCGTTCTATATTTGTTATCCCATGTAAAATGTTGATATCTAGTTGTTTCTGTGTTGTATTATGAACTAAGAAGAGAGACAGATTAGTTTAACTTAACAAAAACAATTTTTAATAATTATTTGAAAAATACCAAGCTTAATTCAGATTCGATTAAGTGTTTTAAATTGTAGTCAGATGAATAATTAATTAAGGTTATAAAAAGTGAGAGAGATTTTTTTCATGGCTGTTATTTACTTTCTCGATGTCCGGAAATACATTGATTTTTTGGTTAATCGAAATTTAAAGAAACATAGACGTAGGGTTTACTTTTGTGAAGAGTCTCGCTATGTTCTCTATTATTGAGCTAGCCCAGTTAGTGTTTGCTCAGTTGTGGATAGCAACTTGAACATACAAATTTCCCCAACATACGGAGAGGCGAACGTGATGAGGTATGACAGACGTGCCATTTTTGTGGATTAATCGGACTTCCGAAATGCCGCAAAGTTATATCTGATTGATGTAGATAGATTTAGACTAAAGTAGTGTATTATAGTCTTATTTTTGAATTTTAATGAAGACTGGTGTATGTTCTGAGGACGACTTCCCGCCTTTACCGTGTAGATACAGACGTGTATATGTAGACATAGATGGAGTTCTGTCAGCTCTGATGATGGAGTTCCCGCATCAGCTGTGGTGGAAGTTAGATGAACTGTGAAATACTTAACTGTGTACGGCTGAAAGCAAATGGATGTTATAGTTCGGTTCAAAATAAAAGAAAGGTGTCGTATTAATGTAATTCTAAAAAGTATACGAGTAAGACATGGACCTATTTTAACTATCTGATGCGTACACGTGTGAGTGTCGGAAATAAAATTTCCCTCTTTGTCGTGTAGTTTGAAACGTGGGGTGGGTAACTTATGTAAGGTTCTGAATTGGTGCTCTCTCTGATAAAGAGGATTAGATAGATAAAGGTGTGATGTATTTCAGAAATTCATGCCGGGAGTGCTGAAGTGTTTTGAACGCTTAGTACGGATTTGATTATTGTGTATAGAAGCGATACCTTATGTAAAACTCATGAGCTGACCATATAAGAAGGAATACTAAAAAGAAGGGTTTCTGATATCTTTCCAATATATCTATGCAAGACGCATAAGTTACATTACTTTAAAATATCGGTTATAGTGTGATGCATTAGAAGAATATGCGTGTGTGCATAATGAATGCAAATATATAGCGTATATAGATTGTGTACGGCAAATGGCCAGGTCATTATGAGATAATGCTCTCCGGGTGTGCACTATGCATTGATTGACTTATGGAAGAATGAATATTACTCCGAAAAATTTCCGCAGTAAGAGCGGGGCGAAAAACGCTTTGTAATTGATAGATGACATAAGATGGGCATTGGTGTAGACATTGTTCGTAAAACAGTTTTTACTTACATTCTAGAAGGATGTCATGTGTGATCGATAAGTAATTCCGGCCCGGTGAAAACTTAGGATGATGATAATAAAAATCACGTGTAATTTTTTGTTCCTGCGATTGTGATAGTAATTCCTGACCTGACTTTACTGATGAGAGCTAAAAAAACAGGAGGATTGTATAATAACGGGTGTGCACGTTAACTAGCATACATTTTCGCAGGGGTGAATGAGTATGAGTGCAAGCGACCTTGTCGGTTGTGGGAACAAAAACAGTTGAAAGAGTGTATTGAGAATAACCTGGCACACGAGGGAGATTGACGGGTGAGTGCAAAGGGGCAAGACTCAAAATGATATTCGGCTCAAATCCCACGGATGTGATGCTTTGTGAGACCAAAGTGACGGAGAACGGTTAGATGTTGATCAATACCGGTGTTAGATTGCATGGGACCGGTCGCTGGAAACAATGCTTCAAGAGGGATAACTGCTGAGCCTTACACGGGGCCATAGGTGTTAATGTCTGTCTCTCTGTTTATCTATCTGACTCTCCAATAGTAACCTTAATTCAGGATTTCAGTCTCTCTTATATTTATTTAAATTGTACTTGAGACTTCTTTGATCCTTTCTTGAGACTTCTTTGAACCTCCATTTCCAAAAGCATGCATTGTTCCGACTTGCTTACACTAAGATTTGAATAAGAGCGACACTAAAATATCCGTCCCGATGAAGAAAAATACGACAATGCAAGATATGTATGAGCCACTAATTCAGAGAGTGTTCCAAGATTTCAGAAAGTTGTACACTGTTTAGGTTTTCGTAGACGCTTTATAGCGATTTATATTCTGAAACGGATAGACTGCCATTTAAAGTAAACAAAAATATTATTCATGGGAACCAATTATCGAGTATGAAAATATAACCTTTAGACATCAGTTCGTATCATAACATTCTTAATTGCCATGCCACCCATCGTTTTGTTTTCATTACTATAGCAGAACGAATAGTGTCATATTAAGGAAAGAAAAACTTTCATCTCATATATAGTTTCGGTCAAGGTAGGTGGTTGTCTACGCGTTAGACGAGAATGACTATTAATAATGGATCAACGGTCTCAAGACTTATAAATTCTCGTGCAAGGAGATGTTTTTTACTCATGTCCCAACTTATAAAGACTAAACGCACTCGAAAATATGTATTATTGAATGAATGAAGATGAATAGTATGAGAGGATTAATGAATAATGATTGGTATGAACAAAAGTTGATTATTCATGAGGACTGTTTATGAAACTTGTTTTGCCATAATGTATTAAACAGATAGTGTCAAGTGAAGAAAAAAAACAAAGTCCACCTCATATATAATGTTTGTCTAGATAACTGGTTAGACGAACATGTCCATCAACGAAAGGTAAACGGTTTTAAGCGCCAAGCATTCTCGTGCAAGGGGATGTTATTTCTAGTTCACTACTTTTAAAGGCTAAATATCACTCGAGGATAAAGCTTAATGAGATGGATCGACAGATGAATTATATTGAATATTATGAAGTGATTTAAAAAAATCCGTGTCAAATTAAAAATAAAAAAACATATTATATATAGAGAGAGTCCGTAATCGTAGTTGTTTGTCTACTCGTTAGACAGGAATAACCATCGATGATGGGGTAACGCTTTTAAACGTCAGAAATCCACGTGCATGTGAAATATTGTTTCACTAATATCACCAGTTATCAATGCTAAATGCTAAAAGATATGTGTAAATTAGATGGATCGATTGCCAATTGAATGACGATATATGTAATGAAAAGATTAAAAATAATGAACTGAATGAATAGAAGTTGATTACTCATATGGACGGTTTATGATTTAGAGATGACCATATTTTAGGCAAAAGAAAAGCAGCCTTGTGGCAACGTGTTGAACTCATGAGCAGTTCTTGAAAAGAAACTGTGATTATAGAATTTCCGTTTGATGTTTGGGTCGCGGAGGAAAAAAAATAAGATCTTGGCTATTTTGTTTATTGCATTTTTTAGAGAATTACACTAGTATTGCATCGTTCCATTCTTATGGGAAAATTTCAGTGTCACAAACCCCGATGATAATGTAATGAATAGCTAGCCTTAGATCATTAGCGTTGTCTTTAAGCACTCGGCAATAATGCTATCTTCGTTTGCAGATTTGTTATTTTTTAGACTTCATAACTACCTCAAGCGTGCAGGAGTTGTTTAACAATTATCATCGCTCCCGTTAGTGCAGTTGATGAGGGCTGTTGGTTGGGTTTAGCAATTAGAGAATGAATATCTCCAGCGGATTAGGCGTTCATTTAGATCTGGGGTTCGCACGCTATTGTGATTCCAGATGGTAAGGATATCACTCTAGTCTATCTTTATGCGGGAACAGAGGAGGCTTTAGAGTTTACGGGAGTTACTAAAATATGAAACACGTTCCATGGCTGTTCTCACATTCCGTGTCTTAACGAGCAGCTTAGTAGCGTACTTGTCTAGTGTCGGGCTAGCGTGGCTTTCTGAACAATGTTAATTGGTTAGCCCGGGATTAAAGCATTGTATTTTTACTTAGTGATTTATGGCGTCTCAGTCACCACTAATTAAAGACTACGCTTGACAGTTTGTCAAAGCACATCTTAGGTAGCATTTCGGTATTGGTGTACTTCAGGTTACGACCATAACACTGCTGGATATCAGATACATCTGTGTTGAATGAATTTCCCAGAATCTTAAGTTTCTGATGGAGTAGTTCTGACACTATAGGGTGACCCACCTACAACGGTTTTATATATATATATATATGTATGTATGTGTAAGGAAATTGATAACACCATTGAAACTACATGTATCTGACTATTTATATTGAATTAAAAAAAAATGATGTACTTTTAAATAACATCATTCATTTACTAATTTATTCTGCTAAAACCTTCGATGTGTACATCTTTCTGAGAAGCAAGATATTTTTTTCTTCTTCATTTTGTTGGTATTAACTCCGAGGGGTCTGAATCCACCGGAGAGTCAGACAAATACCTCAAGTTGTTTGAGATGATAGTTTAAAGTGAAGAAAAGTCCGGTTGATGTTGTTGCGCTGGTTTGCTCTTTTTGTAGAATATATATATATATATATATATATATATATATATATATATATATATATATATTATTACTAGTAGTGGTATTTTTATTATTTCATGTATACGCATATAATATAGTATGTATAGGTTTTCAGTATTTGCTTGAACAATGCTCAATACGTTAGTATAGCTAGGTAGTAAGTTATGAAAATATATTCATGGCAATTAAGCTACACAGAAACGTCCGTGTTTTATCACCGTAGGAAATTGTTAGGTTAAGGACATATCATTAGTATTAGTTATTATTTTTATTTATCTACATGGTGTTTTATAACGTCGGTGTAATTCCCCACAGTGGGTAATGTTTTCATTAGCCAATGGCTGAGCTTCGCTCAAACAAAGGTTCGGCAAACCTTTGCTTAACATCTTTTATTTTTGTTTTGTTTTGTATTGGGGTGGCGCATCCTTTTTGTGAATGTGTATACTTAACATGTGAATGTGTATAATTAACACGTGAGTGCTTAGAATTGTTTTATTTTGATTTATTTTCTTATTCGTTGGAATTTTAGCTTGTAGTTTAGGTTTTTAATTAAGTCATGTATTTATTTTATTTTTATCATATATATATATACATATATATATATATATATATATATATATATATATATATATATATATATATATATATATATATATATATATACAGATGTACTCAGATGTATATATTTATATATTTCAACGAACACTATACATTAGTTTGATCTTTCCTTGATACGTTTAGTTTAATGGAAATACAGCTCACAGGGCTAAAGATACCTCATTGAATCTTTCCTTAGTCGATGTAGTGATTATGTAAACATGTTTCATATAGCGTTTTGTTTGTTGAGGAATTTGTGATGGCTACCTTATAAGGCGATCCCTATATATGCAAAACCTGTGTACATCCAAATAACATAAATAAACGTATACGATTGTGACAAAATCTAAAGCTGAAGATAAGCTAAAGAAATATAGAATAGAAATAAACAATAATAGGTAGACACATTGGTAAATCCGTAAAAGGAAGTTATATAAAAGCTCAATAACACTCGTTCGGCATGAAAACGAAACGACACACTTGTCATCGGTTCACACCCCGTACTAATATAAGTGTAGTCGCCTATTTTAAATACGCGCATAGTGTATACACACATTTATGTACGGTAACATATATATATATATATATATATATATATATATATATATATATTTATTCCCTCACCCTAAAATACGGAAAAGTTTGACCATGTTCTACTTGATGTAAATGAATTAACTTGAAGTTGGTGAGTATTAAAACACGGGGTAGGTCTGTATATGTTACGCACTAATACATAGTATGAGATTAAGCCAATTATACAGATGTTAAAGTTATAATCTATGTTTATTTAAATTAACTCGTCTGAAGTATTTTATATTTTTGAAATGTATATGTTTAATACCAAGTTAATAATTATTAAATATGCACAATTAAAACGATGCTATTCTATCGCAATGCCGATAATCTAAAATTACTAGGACTACGTTGCACTGCAGATATCATATCGACCATATCTGAGCGTACATATCCCACATTTTGGATAACGCAGGGGAAGCAACGTTGGTAGCGCTAGATATCTCTTAAACCTAAGACAAAATCATACTGAAATACGCCCATCTCAAACTCATATTCCTTTGAGCTAAGAAAGCTCTGATCATACAAAATATTTGTCCAATGATATTGTACAAGTTTATTTTCTTGAGATAGTCCCTAGATGTCGGAAGACTTCCGACCTTGGCAGCTGTTTTATTAAGATCGATTATTTTTCAATTTCTTTCCCTGCACACTGTTTATGCGACCAGATAAAGATATTTAAATGTCTTGTGAACAAACATATTGCTGCCCAAATCCCCACCCACGTTGACACTTAAGAATCTGTCCCATATCACATTAGCATCTTAAGCTTTAGTGTCTTGGTTGCGGTTGAAACACATAATAAAATATATGCATGCACACTGAAAACGCGGAACTAATTATAATAGAAACCGAATCACGTGTAAACAATGTAGGTGAAACTTAGTGGAAACCGCTTATCAAGTGTTCGTCTAAGAAAACGAAATTTTGAGACCGTTTTGTTATGTATATTCTAATAATTTCCTCAGAAAGAGTTTTTTTTCTAATGAAATACCGAAATGTTATCCATCGTTTTCATCATAAATCGTCCAAGCGCTAGTCGAGGTCATAATCAATACGAAGTTGTGTAAAGTAACATTTAGTACAAATACGTACCCTAATTAGATGAATACTACAATTCATATACGGTGTTTTAAGTCGAAGGATAAGGAAGTATTACTAGGGGTAGCCACTTCTATTACTGTGCTTAAATTACTAAGCAAAAGAAAACGATGGAGCGGCCAAAATATAAAATTCAGTGAATTCAAACGAAGGAATTCTTGTAACTGTAACAATGAAATAGATACCCTACAACCAACAAAAAGGTTTATTATTGTCTGTTGCTAACCTACAACTAATAAGAAAAATACATTTTATGTACGAATTGCCAAAAATACCTTTAAAGAAAGATTAAACAAGCACACATATTTATTTTAATTATATCAATTATAAAATAAAAATTTCACTTCCCAACGTCTCCCGTACCTCACCACAAACAATAACACACAAATAGTTAACTGGAATATTACTAGTAAAACAAGTACCTGTACATCCCTAAATACACTTTGTTATCTTTGCCGAAATAATAAACCTGAAAGAATTAGATTTTGTAACAGGGTTAAACATTAAAGAAATCAAAATCACGATTAATTGTAGGCATAACATGCGGCGCACTCTTAGTAATTCGAATACAACTTTTAGAATAACTAAGTCGCTCAAAAAACGAGATGGAAATATTATTGATATAAATAACCTTTTACCAAATCTAGAATTTCTACAATAGCCAATACTAAAGACGCTGTCCACTTCATATATTTTCTTTCTACATGATGCTTATTCTATTGATTATTTGATATTCGGGTTGGTGTGATTCCCTGCTCCCACTTCCTGAGCAATCCTGTTTCATTTCGGGACCCACCAGATAGGTCGACTGTTCAGCTCGCTGCAAAACTCTTAACACCTTTTCAAACCTTAGTAACTCACCAAAAAAGGAGTGACGTCACATATGTACACGTGGGACAATCATGCAAACATTTTTCGTTCACTCATGTTTCTGTCCTTTTCTGACACGATGTTGTCTGTGCCGGCGTCGACTTTTGTGAACTTTGTTATGGGTTTTCAAAACATGATTGACTCACAACGGTTCTTTTTGGTGCATGTCAGCGTAACCTGCACCGAGCTCGAACAAAGTTCACCCTCTCTCATAATAAAAACTAGTGGACCTACACACTTTTAGGCATACGGGGCCCCTTAAATGTAACATACCTTCCTCTCCTATCAGGAAAAAAAATCCTTGGATTTTCTCTCCAAACGCCCATCCCTGGGACTGGTCAGAATCTGAAACCAAACGTAACTGGGCCCTGATCCTCCGAATCCAGCCAGAAATCCATCGGCATCACACGATTCTCATCCTGGGATGTAAGACATGTCATCTTAGGATCTGAATTGGCTCTCCGGCCATTCCATCAAAATCGATAATCGGCCGACCTTTGACCTGAATTGGCCGTATGTCATACCTAGGCACCCGTCTCACACACATATCATTCTTTGCATCATCGGTATACGAACGATTGCTAATTTCATGCATATTATCGGATATAGCGGAACAAAAACAGAAACCCCTTTCCTTAACCTGTAAACTTAAATGGTCAGCCTCCAAGATCTACGCGAGGTACCGTCTCTACATCACTTACTAATCTGGACCATACCCTTTTTCTCTTTTTTTTTCTTTCTGAATTGTTCTGCAACGACACATCAGTCCGTTTTTAACAAGTTACATTCAATGTTCAATTTCTATAGTCCACTCTTAAAGTTCTCCCATATAACGTCCGCTGCATATTTTCGGGCAATCGTCCGTTTTCTCATTCTTTCTTTTCCGTAACACCGTAACATTCGCTGACTTCACTCTCTTTCTCTCCTCTTCGTCTCTCTCTGTCTCTTCTTCTTTTTTCTTTATTTTTTTAGACCGTAAACGTTGTTCCTTCCGTGATGACCTCGGTCGAACGCCCTCATGTGGGGAGCACTGGTCACGGCAACCAAAACGTATATGTTGCATAGCCCTTCAAAGGGGCGCGGCACCAAAAGGGGATTTGTTACATAACGCTTGTGAATTAATCTTCTCGTAACCGAAAACAATACGAAAGTTGACGAAAAGATAATGAAGCGGTTTCAATCCTTTTTAACACTTTCTGTAAGCCACTTTTAAGCGACATTTTTAACAGGCACTTTTAATACACATTTCCTTAGGGCGATTTTAAGCCTTCAAACTGTCAAGGTATTACACATTAATTTTTAACCACTTCTCGTTATAAAACACTTTTTCTTTTTAAACATTTCAAATTACGCATTTTAAACATAGTACTCTTTTAAATTCTTACTCATTAAACACAGTTCAATAATCATTTTACATTAAATCTTGTATCTCATTTAAACTCATTAAACGTTTTACACATATCAACTAAAGCATGGTGCAGTTTTCCTTCCTGTTTTTCAGTTCTATCGAGTTTTACAGATTAGGACCCAAAATGTTATGCACAAACAAGTTACCCTACATATTCTTTCGTCGTCTGATCGTGATCGCCGTTGGTGCCGTCGGTTTCGTTGTGTCTGTTTGGTCGAGATCGGTATCTGTGGATACAAACTTTATGACAGGCAGAAGACTAACACGGAGACGATTTTCCTCAGCAAGATTTTATCTTTTATTCCGCTTCGTTGTGAAAAGGTTCTGTCCACTCGTTCCTCGATTCACTCATTCATTCTTCTGGGGGATGCGACGCTGCAGGGGGAATTACTGCTGGATCTCCAACAGATTCAGCCATTACGACGAGCGATTACATTTTCGATTCCCTGCTCCCACTTCCTGAGCACTCCTGTTTCATTTCAAGACCCACCAGATAGGTCGACTGTTCAGCTCGCTGCAAAACTCTTAATTCCTTTTCAAACCTTAGTTTCTCACCAAAGAAGGAGTGACGTCACAGGTGTACACGTGGGACCGTCATGCAAAACATCTTCGTTCACTCATGTTTTCTGACCTTTTCTGACCCGATGTTGTCTGTGCCGGCGTCGACTTTTGGAACTGTGTTATGGTCTTTCAAAACATGATTGACTCACAACGGTTCCTTTCAGTGCATGTCAGCGTGACCTGCACCAAGCTCGAACAAAGTTCACCCTCTCTCAGAATAAACACTAGTGGACTTACACACTTTTAGGCGTACGGGGCCCCTCATAATATAAAATGAGCATGCATGTGTTTATTCATACATTTACGTATTATTTGTTATGCAAAGCCATTCACTGATTAATTTTGTTTAGAAATTAATATGTATGGTTTTCTATTTGTCAGTATGCCGATTAGCTATGGGTTTTGCAGCCCTCATATGTTTCTACCTGCATGGTTTGTACCAGGATTCGTGAATTATTTTATTTTATTTTACAAGAGTCACCTTATAACATTGTGTAATGATGAGTTTAGATTTGTAACGTTCGTGTATATATATATATATATATATATATATATATATACCTTTATTAATATACAGTAAGTTATGGAAATATATTTATTGAAATTAAGCCACACCGCGTTTCATTCCAAGAGAGAATCATCAGGCTACAATTCATGGAGTTATTTTTGTGAGGTGTTTTTATATACACGTCTAGCGAGTTAACCAATCAGATTCGTTGTTGTTCTCTTAGCCAATCGTTGGGCTTATCACAAATAAAGGTTCTGTTGATTTTACTTTCGTATTTCCTATTCTATGGTTCTCTTTTCTATAGGGTGACTCATCCCCGTTTCTTTGGTGTTCTTTTAGCCAATCGTTGTGGTTCTCATAAAAAAGGTGCAGGTGATTTTACTTCCTATTTCTTATTCTGTTATTCTATAGGGTGACTCATTCTTGTTTCTTAGCCAATCGTTGTGCCTCTCACAAACACATGTTCGGTTGATTTTACTTCTTATTTCCTATGTCGTTCTGTTTTTGTAAGGGTGGCCTATCACTGTTTATTCGTTTTGTTGAAATAATGGTTGGCCTACTTTTAATTTTTACGTTTTATTTTCAAAGTTTTTAGGTTTTCGTTTTGTTTAGGATTTTATTTATTTATTTGTTTATTTATTTATTTGTTATGTATTGCTAACCTAAGATGGATTTTATTCTGTGAAAGCACTTGTTTGCTATTTCACTTCTACACTTTAATAGGTTTTGGCGGTCTTTAAAATTTAGGATTTGAAATTTCTAATTTAGACATAATCTACGCAGTATGTCAAAATGCCTACATGTTGCCCTGTCGTATAATTTTCCATTGAATTATTAGTGAGCGTCTGTTTTCTTTGAGCTTTCAATAATGGTATTCTGGTGCCGTTTTAATTTGGCGTTCTTTGTTTGTAAAAGTGTTGTTGTGGTCGTAATACCAGGTTTTAAAATATAGGGAGGTCATACTCACGTAGTACTTCTTATTATTCGGTCTTTCTATTGCCAATATTGTGACTTGGTAAAAAATACTTTTGGTTAGGCATTTTTTTAGTGGACAAAGTGTACGGTTACAGCTTTTTTCTTCATTACTAATCTTTTCATTTCTTTTTCGGTAAGTACGATAAAGGCGTTGGTTGTTAATATTAGCAGTTTTAATATTTCTGTTTTTCTTAGTGTTATTTTTCTCATAGTAGTCCCTTTTTTATGCAATTTGTCATTTTTACTTCCTCTCTGCTGTTCTCTTTTAGTATTTTGTTATTGTGTGCCTTAATTATTATTCTAGGTTTTCTTAACAGCTGTAGAACAGTTTTAGGTTATTTTTATTGAGTATTTTATGCGGGGTATTGATTACGGGGAAGTGTTTGTCAATGAGATTTAGGAATTCCCTGCCTAGTTCAAGTTTTAGCATGTGATTATAGGGCGGTGTATACTAAATTATACGTCTTTTTCTTTTATTTTTAATTTCAATTTTATTACAATTATTAGTTTCTAGTTTCATATATTTAATTTTTATATCATAATCACTACTATCTTTTAGAGCTGTATTGTAAATATTACTTGCTTTTTAAAATACATTTTCGTTGCTAGAGTTATTGATAAGCCTACGTTCGATAGAATTCGGAATCTGTTTTATAATTGATGGGCGATGATTGGACTTTGAGTTTACGTATATTGGATGAACTTAATCTTTAAAATATGGCTCGTAAGTATTTTTTATTTAAGTTTAAAGTGACAGCTAAAACGTGAGTTATTTGTCTGTTAGCTAGTACTTCTACTCTTATGCCTATTTTTTCATTTCCATACATTTTCTCAGCGACAAACTAGAAAGGGCTGGATGCAGCACAGAACACGCAAAGCATGATGCTGATGTCCTCATTGTTCAAACAGCCCTTGCCTCTGCCAGAACAAGAGATACGGTTCTCATTGGTGACGACCCAGATTTGTTGGTCCTCCTGTTGTATCACGCTGATATGACCGAAAACGAACTGTTTCTGGTATCAGAGTCAAAGCAAGCCACCAAATCGAGAAAGGTGTGGTGCATAAAGCAGTCGAAAGAGTTGCTGGGTCCTCAGATTTGCGACCATCTGCTCTTTGTCGATGCTATTCTTGGCTGCGATACCACTAGTCGCCTGTTTGGATTGGGACAAAATTTGGTAGTGAAGAAGGTGAAGACTGATTCCCTGTTTCGTGAGCAATCAGAGATGTTGCACAAATTAGGGCAAACACCGGAGGACATAACTGCTGCAGGAGAGAAAGCTCTGGTATCACTGTACGGTGGTACCAAAGAGGAAGGACTGGACAGCTTAAGATACAAACGGTTCTGTGACAAGATTTCCAAGAACACATCTTCCGTGGAACCACAAGCTCTACCACCAACATCAGCAGCTGCAAGATTCCATAGCCTCCGTGTCTATTACCAGGTAATGGAGTGGAAAGGAACATGTGTCAACATGAAGCCACAAGATTGGGGATGGCACCTTGTGGACAGAAGGTGCATGCCTATACAGACAGATCAGCCCGCAGCACCACCGGAGATACTGGATGTCATCTGTTGTAGCTGCAAGAAAAACTGCAAAACAAGGAGGTGCACATGCCAAAAATATGATCTCCATTGCACTGCCGTGTGTAGAGAATGTCGTGGTACAAGTTGCTCTAACTCACAGGTGCCAGATTTGTCAGATGCTGTAGACGACGATGCTTAAGCCGGATACCGCAAAGTGGCACAACTGGAATTGACACTCTTGAAATTAATATTGATGATCTGTTGTTGAAACACAGGCTTACTGTTGTTCATGAGTATGATAACAAACTTATCTATGGCTACAATTGTGTTTTCCTACATTTCAGTAGGCCCTAGGTTAAAAAATGTACCGAAAAAAATAAAATGTGAGCAAATACATTCTAAAAATAGACATTCTTTCCAGCATATTGGATTTTTGGCTATAAATTCTTTATCCAATAAAAATGTAACCTACTCCACGTAAGTCCTTGTGTTCAAAAACCCCATTCTAGCACTTAAAATCACTCAATTATGACATCTAAATGCGGAGATATGGCAAATTATCGAAAATTGGCGGCCATCTTGGATTTATGCAAATTAGACATATTTCCTCAACGTTGATTTCTTAGGACTTTTAGTATGATGTTCTAGACACCTCATGGTGATGCCTGGTGGTGAAAAAAATTCTGTTGCAATTTGTTCCAAGTTGGGCCCTAAAATGTGCTATATTGCCTGGACTACGTCTGGATGGTGTTGGCAAAGCACTCGTCTAGCTCTGGTATTTTTGTCCTGCTAGTGTTAATGCGAGGGTGGCTTTTCTGCTTGGTTCGATGGATAAACTTTGATTGAAGACTGACTTTACTGCCAACTATGGACTGGTCGATGTCACAGTAGCTACGTGTGGCGAGAACGCAGTTCAGCGAGGCTCTCTGTGTGATGACAAGCTACAGCTAGTGCCAGTAATGCGATTTTGGGTGTTGCCAGAATACTTGAAAATGTGGCTAGGTGGCGAAAAATGTGTTAGTTATGCAGAAGTTGTCGTAGGAGCACAACTACAAGAATCCTCTGTCCATTCTCGTTCAGCCTGCCGACACTAAAATGATCAATGCAGTTTGGCCAACGGTCAAGGTCAGAACCCACTCATACATTGAAGTCACCGAGAAGATACAATTTATCTGTGATAGGGATGTCATTGATCGTGGTGTCAAGAGCATCATACAATTGGTCTTTTGTCTCAGCTGGGGAGTATAGTGTGGGATCGTAAACACTCAGGATGTTAAATGGGCCCGAGGCGACTGAGAAGCGGAGAGAAAAGATTCTGGCTATGCTTCTGGACAGTGGTTGAGAAAGCCGGCTTGAAAAAAAAATCCGGCTTTCTCAACGGGCTAGCTTTAACATATTTTCGCTGCCTTTTTTTCCCACTTTAAAGCCCTTTTCCTTGTTATCTCTGCCCAGGAAGTATTTTTAATGGCGAATATTTTCCACCTCAATCTTCTCTGAGCCTGCCTGCATCCACGAGCGTTCCTCTTATTGGACTTTTTACCCTTTTGGATTTTCTATTTTCGCCGCACCTGAAGTTGTGGCTTCTTGGAATTTAACTTTGAATCCTCTCTCATTACATCTCGTGCCTTTAACGACCTACCTATCTACATCTTATTCTCTCCGCTGGACTCTTCGACACCGGACTTTTTAGCAATCGGACATTTGCTTGCATTCGGGCAGAGTTTTGTCCTGTGTTTCTTTCCCTACAACTTTTATTTCATTTTTTCAAATTTTAAATCTTGGCCATTGCCAACTTATCTATCCCAGCGACTGCCTCAGATGATAAGATTTCGATCTTTGAAAAGCCTGGCTTAAGGAAAATTTAACTTGAATAAATTGCCTTTTTGCGGAATATACCTTGCTCTGAGCAATTGATTTGAATTTTGATTTGGCTTTTGATTCTCTAATTCCTTTCCATTCTTGTTCATATATATATATATATATATATATATATATATATATATATATATATATATATATATATATATATATATATATATATTTGTGTTGACATTCATGCAATGATATTTGCAGAGAAAAATACGAGAATTGATACAGGCTAATAACAAATTAAATACGCTGAAAATACTTTTTATGAATGAAAATTTCAATATTTCACATAATCATCTTGTGCGTATTATGATATGGATGTACTGAAAATAATTTAACAATTCCATCATTTTAATAATTATTTGATGACATTTTCGTTTATAATATCTGATATATGTATATACATATGTATGCATCCATATATATATATATATATATATATATATATATATATATATATATATATATATATAATTCAGTTAAAATGGGTTGAATGAATGGTTCTGTTCTGTTCCGTGTGTATACATACATGACATGGAGAGAGAGAGAGAGAGAGAGAGAGAGTGTGTGTGTGTGTCTGTGTGTGTGTGTGTGTGTGTTGTGTGTGTGTGTGCGAGAGCAGTGCCTACCCGACAACGCAAAGGAGATTTAACTTTAATTTTAGTTCGCTGTATGTTTAGGTCAAATTATTATTATTATTATTATTATTATTATTATTATTATTATTATTATTATTATTATTATTATTATTAGCAAGGTAATTACAGTTAAATTTTTATATTACGGTTACGTTTTGTCATGAAATTATGACTTGGAGCTTTGGGAATTTTGTGGATTCATAAAAATTACTTCTCTTTTGACTCCTAAGAGTTTTTGAACCCGACTAGTTGCAACATACACTCCTTAATGAACAGGCTCCTGAATCCATTACTTTTTTTACAACTCTGATGGCTATATTTCTAAGATAGCTTCCCTTTTGGAATCATCTTCTTGCTCCCTGTTTATCTGACAGTATACATGTAGACATTTAAATATAATGTGAACAACAATTCTGCTACCTGACTCTCCACCTAGGTGGTCTCTTAAAAATATAGCTACTAGTACATTAGTCCATTACGTCCTAGTTGCAATATTGCATTGTTTCAGGAAATTAAAAGTAAACAGGCGGTGCTTCACGGGGATTTGCTGACTTTAAACAACATTTTACAGCGAAGTATATACATAGACTGTCAAGTCCGACTCCATATTTAGCAAATATACCCAGCACTGACCAGAATATATTCGGTTAAAGTAGGGTGATTGAACGATTCCGTTCTGCGGGTCTTTCTGTATACATACATGTACATTTTATTAATAACTATTTTTGAAATATTAATTATATAAACAGTGTAAACTTTAATAAACTTCTCCCCTTTCTTTTCTTTTTCTATTTGAATTATTTATCCCATGAATATATTTTTGAAACACTACTCTGATTCAACGATTGACAGAGAAAAATATACAATTCAAGGGCGAGCATTCTTGGAAAATTAAGAGTATGAATAAATGGAAAAGACATGATATACCGCATTTAGAAAAATACGGCTCTAAATAATCTTCCTAAAATGGTGGTTAGAAACCAATGATACCCAAGACATAATAATAACACTTGGACCCAAGTTCGTTTTCTTACATCAGGCGTCTATAAATCACTAATTCTAATTTCATTTTGAAAGTCATTGAATAATTGCTAGTTTGGATAAGGAAACCATTGGTATGGCGTACTCCAAAACTAAATACCTTATTTAATAAATATATTATACCTTGACGGTGTAATTATGCACTCTGGTTAATTGTCAATTCCTTTAAATTTTTATATATATATACACACACATATATATATATATATATATATATATATATATATATATATATATATATATATATATATATATATGTATATTATAAATATACACCCGTGACATGTTAGATTAAAGGCGTTAACACAATTTATTCTACTTAGACTTCATTTGATAATTCATAAACTGTGATTCAGCTTTTATGACATTCTTCTCGCATTACTGAAAATAATGAGATTTATGTTTGTCTATATTAATATTATTATTGGTAAAATCATAATATGTAAGCATTATTATTATAATTATGCTGTATTATTCTTAAAGAAGATTCAAAATAATAATTTTTTTGCTACAGACCTTAACAACCTGTATAGTGTGTAAGAATCACTTATCAAAATTACATAACGGCTTTTATTTAAATAAAAGTGTCAGACATATGTAAATGTTTGCAAAGACATTAAGAAATAACAGAAAGTAGTTTAATCAGCCTATAATGAAAAGGGGTTTACATAGTAAATTATAAATTACGCTAATTAAAACAAGTAAAACACAATTTTGTTTCAAACATATCTCACTCCCTAAAACTATGGCATACTTTAGCATATACTT
Organism: Sepiola atlantica; assembly: GCA_963556195.1. Lineage (NCBI taxonomy): Eukaryota > Metazoa > Mollusca > Cephalopoda > Sepiida > Sepiolidae > Sepiola > Sepiola atlantica. The sequence continues at coordinate 42,932,407 of OY744541.1, read as the reverse complement.
TGTTTTATATGTAAGTATGAAAAGCCGTAGGAAGACAAAAAGTTATACATTACTATATACTATATATATATATATATATATATATATATATATATATATATATATATATATATATACATGCAATTTAATTTGTATTTTACATTGATGCGCCGGAAATGCCGCGTAAGTAAGCAACTATATATATATATATATATATATATATATATATATATATATATATATATATATATATATATATATATATATATATCTGTCTCTATCTATGTCTCTCCCAGTCTCTTACTCTCCCCCTCTCTCTCTCTCTCTATATATATATACATATATACATGTGAATATATATTTCTTTAAGTATATATCCCATACATTATATGTATATCCTATGAACACACATACATATATATATATATATATATATATATATATATATATATATATATATATATACGTATATATAAATATGTTTACACATATATATATTTATACATAGATGCATATATATACATATATATATATATATATATACATATATATATATTATGTTTTCTAATTGCACAATAAACCAATCTTATAATCAAATTATAACTAGTTTCTAGAATCCAACTGGATGAATCAATCCACTCTCTTTGAAAATATTTATGGAAGTTTATATATAAATGCATTATTTTTTATACACTCATATATTTATTTTTTTATACTTGAAATACAACGAATTAGTGCGCGTATCTCGTCCAATCCAAAGACTGCGTTATTAATTATGCCGTTTTAAAAAGCTATTTAGGCACAATTACCGTCCACTAATCAAATAAAGAATCCCGATGAAACGCAGGGATACAGAATGCCATTTTGCGATCAACACTACAAACTTGATGCCCGTTGTCCCTCTCTACCCCTCACCCTTTTGGATGAAAAACAAAAACGAACCAAAGAAGATTCATGTATATTTCTTTTGTGATTAGCATGCATATTCGCCATCATGATCGTGTTTCTAAGCAAGCTTCTTGTATAAGCTAACAAAAAAAGAACGACGTAATATAATACTAACACACAATAATGCATAAGCAACTGAGAGATGTAAGAACGTTTTAGGGGAAATATTTAAATCACGGATCTTACATAAAATTGGCGAATCCAACTCTGGATTTTATTGATTTTATTCTCGTTCGTTTCTTTTCAAACTATCTACCAGTGTTAAGCTAGAGATGCTATGAATAGTTATACGTTGACGCCTTTCAGTCTAAAGCAATGTGATGAAAACATGAAATTATTTCTTTTCAAAACGATTCCGACTAAAATAAACAAACAGATCTTTAAATGATAGAAAAAGCGGTAACAGTTCAAATCCTCAACGTGCGGACGATATTTGTTCGCAAGATTATTGTCTTGGAAAAATAACACCGTAGTTTAATTGTTTTTTATTTCTCATTAATCTTACCTCAATTTGTGGTATTTGGATTAGTTTGACTACTGTACTCAACTTGGATGTTATTCACACAATGTTTCGGCCGATGTAACGTCCGCGCTTCTTCAGGTGTAACTTGACGGTACTACGAATACAATTACGAAATACTTAAGACTTTTATCCAGTCATGGCTGACGGATTAAATAAAGGGTTCCGTTCGAAATTCAGTAAAGATTCCCGAGTTTGGCAGAAAGATTAATGATTTGTGTCAGTTTGTCGTCGTGTTTTGCTCTGTCGATTTCGATAGATGAAACCAACTTTGACTCTCATCGCAACCTCGACGCCGTCTTGAAACAGATCATAGACCCATGTCTCTATCTCTCAAAATTATGACGCCGTAGACGAATGTGATGAAAACATGAAATTATTTATTTTCAAAACGATTGCGATTTCGACTAACATAAACAAATAGATCTTTGAATGATAGAAACTTTTCAAATCCTGAACGTGAAGACGATATTTGTTCGCAAGATTATTTTTTTTTAAATAACACAGATATGCTCATCCAGTTTCCTTCTTGAAAAAACATTTTCTCATTAAAGAAAACGAAAATAAAAATGCATTTTTACACGGTAATGGCTGACGGTATAAGAACACTTAATCTTCGTAGATTAAAGGAATCAGTTTAAAATTCCGTACAGGTTCCAGCAGTCGACCAACGTTTCCTAAGCTCGACTAGAAGGTCTTCAAATTTGAAAAAGTACATCTGAAGAAGGCTGGAAGTTACATCAGTCGAAGCCTAGCGAATATAACAACCAAGATGCGAGTAGCAGTCCAAAATAATCCAAATAATAAAAAAAAAATCATGACTACTACTGAAAGTAATCCTAAGAGATGTCACTACATTCTCTATGAAGTATACACAATATCACAGCAGTTTTCTGTCGACAAGACGTCGGGAGATAGGATGCGGTATTAAATGTGTTCCTCTTTAACGTCACAACCGGCTTATTCATTTCGTAACGTTACACATGTTTCTAAATTCAGAGTTATTAAATATCGATATAGTTTACTAACAAGTTAATGTGTTTAATTTACGGATAATCAATGCTGATTTTAATGAAACAAATTAATTATCTGCCTTGAATTATGAAAATTTTAAAGTTTATTTATCACTGACAGTCGTCTGTAATTTTTTCTTCTTTCGTTTTACGAGTATGTTTATAACTGCGTTACGTCCGTTCTTATTTAATAAACACTAAATAAAAAGTTCTCTTTTTTTCTGTCCTTTCGTATATTTCGTTTTTCGTTTCGCGGTAGTTATTTTTCTCCAGCTTTTTTTCCTAACTCGCTTTGAGTAAAGAAACAGGACACTATCTTTAAAAAAATGTGTATGTTCAGTATTAGATGAACGTGATCAAAACAGAAATATGTTTATTTTGCTTGCGATTCACACAAGAAAAAAAAAACATTAATTTAAATCCGGTTATAAAAAATGGTTCGCTATTTGCATCTTTGTAAAACAGCTTCCTGAATGTAAATTATGATATGCTCATCCAGTTTCCTTCTTGGAAAAAAATGTCTCCTTAAAGAAAACGAAAATCAAAAATGCATTTCTACACGGTCATGGCAGACGAAATGAGAACAAGCTATCTTCGTTACAAATTCTGTACAGGTAACAGTATTCGATATAACGTTTCCTAAGCTCGACTAGAAGGTCTTCAAATTTGAAAATGGTACATCTGAAGAAAATTCGAGGTTATATAGGCCGGAATTTTGCGAATATAACAACCAAGATGCGAGTAGTAGTCCATATAATCAAAGTGATGAAAAACGAAATCATTTATTTATGTCGTTTAATCGTTTTTAATATATATTCATACTAGAAATATTGGGCTTTTAAACATTACTAATTCTAATTAAAATTTGAAATTCACTGAATCATTTCTATTCTGGGTAAAGACACAAATGGTATGGTGGCATCGAAAAGTAAATACATTGTTTAATTAATATATTAAAGTCTTACCGTGTAATTATACACGCTGGTAAATTTTTTTAAGCCTACATTTTTTATATATATATATATATATATATATATATATATATATATATATATATATATATATATATATATATATATATATATATATATCTGACCCGTTTTATCACAAGTGCTATTGCTATTTGTTATACTTTGGTTTTATTTGAAAATCCATAAACTGTGATATAGCGTTTACGACATTCTGGTGGCATTAATAAAAATAATAACCCTCTTTACGTCGATAGTATTATTATTATTATTATTATTATTATTGTTGTTGTTGTTTTTGTTGTTGTTGTTGTTGTTGTTGTTGTTGTTATTATTATTATTATTATTATATTGAAGTATTATTAGTGTGTGTTATTTTTAAAGAAAAGTAAAGATTACTATTATTTTGCTATCTAACTTCAATGTAGTGTGTAAAATCACTTATGAATTTTACAGGACAAGATGAATAAAATACTGATTAAAGTAAGCGAAAACAAAAAAGTATACATTTTAATATATATTCCTACTATAAAAAATTAGATAATAGATACTCCATATAATACATTTTATATATGAACTATATTATTTGAAAGAAAAAAACACACACACATTATCTAACACTAAATGATTTCCAAAAGCTGACTTTATACAGACTTGCTGAAGAAGGAAAAACTAAAAACAGTATGTTTAAATCAATTTGATTAGGAGATTTATATCGAAATATCATTCGAAAATATTCTTATAACTATTATCGTCTGTGTTATTTTATTTTATTTTAGACTAGCGGTATTCACAGGGTGGTGACCAAGTGGAGATATATTGCTGGTCGGAATGTGTATTTTTTGAACTTGGAACAAAAGTGAAAACTAACATTTACTTTATGAGTTCAAGTAATAAAAATACACTGTTAGCGCGGTAAGGTTCTTAAAATAATTGTCAACAGCTGTACAACCACACATTGTTTTCATGAATCTAAAAATATCCTTTTTATTTAATTATTGTAAATTTAAACCTATCAATAAGAATTATTATTATGTTTAACTGTTTTATTTGATACATACTTTACTGAGATATTCGTTTAATTGTATTTCTGTTTTACGAAACAAAAAAATCCATTCGAAGAAAATTAATTTTGTTTCCTTCCGTGTAAAGATCTGTCAGTTATTGTATGGATATAACTGATTATTGCTTCTAGTGAGAATATATAAAGTCTAAGGAAAATTACAATAGTGTATTATGATTCTATGAAAAATGTTAACACTTATTGAAACTTATTTGAATGTCCTAACTGTTAAACTATCGATTTCTATGATACACAAATTAAATACATTGCTATATATATATATATATATATATATATATATATATATATATATATATGTGTGTGTGTGTGTGTGTGTTTATGTGTGTGTGTTCATGTGTGTGTGTATATATATATATGTATATGCGATTTTATGAAGGCTTACCAAAGCATTCCTTTCAGGAGACCAATGATCACCATTAAATACTTTTTCTTACAGATATTATTTATTCAAATTAAATGTTTTTCCTACACGTGTTTCACTACCGAGCAGATACTTGTTTGGCAGATCATCAGGGAAAATTAAATGTCTGGAATAAGGGTCTCAACTACCGACAATACACAATGTGGCGTTGCATTAGTTGAGCTAACTTAAGAAGAGAAGAGGAAAAAAATAAATAGAAATAAAAAATAAAAAAATAAAAAATAAAAAATTTAAAATTAAAAAAACAAGAAAGTACAAGGATAAAAAGTAAACCTAGAAAATGTCTTACAAAAGTAGCTCGTGCATTATTTCTGCCACCAAACCAACAAGCAAATAATCGGTCCCAAATGTATTAAAAAAGAACTCCCCCAAAAAAAACCGGAGCAATGTGCGATAATACACTTTCACGTCGGGCAGCTCAATGATGAAAATTCCCCCCCCCCCCACAAAAAAACAAAAAACTAAAACATTCAAGCACCGCTCACAAGTTACCATTCCAAGTCACTGATAGTATGGGGATTCTACATGTATTCCATCACAAGGAAAGGCAACATAAATGTTCGTCCGGAATACCAGCAGTCAGACGAACTTTATTTCCAGGGCTGACCTGTTCCCCTTCGAAATAAACACACGACGAGTTGAACGAACATCAATTTCGCAGAATATCTCCTTTATTTTGGTAAGCATTCATAAAATCGCATATAAATGCTCTGTACTCTGTAATCGAGTATCATCGAGCTTGTTTTTATTGGCACAACCCCGGTCTTCACTGACTGATCTATTTTTTAAGTGTACAATTCCCCTTCTCTCTCTCTCTCTCCCTCTCTCTCTCTCTCTCTCTCTCTCTATATATATATATATATATATATATATATATATATATCGTAGTGCTACGATTTTCAAACATTTTGAAACATCCAAAAATCTCAGAAAGTAAGATTTTTCTAAATAATTTAGTAATTTGCAACTTTTATGCGCCATTATTACTCGAGAATATTACCATAAACGAACAGTTTGAAAACTTCACGTGTCTATCGATGGACAAATTATGAATTGTCGTACGTGTGTAGGTGTTAAGCGGCAACTTGAAACGTGAGAGCTCGGTCGACTAGTCACTGTAATAGGGAGCGTGTTGGTTCAGCCCTAGAGTCTCTGAATGGTATAAGTTGCAAGTCACGTTTAGAATATTGTGTCAGGAGCGTAGTCTTTGGGTGGGATTCCGTATGTGGAGTAAGTAGGTTGGATTGTCAGATATATAGCAAAGGTGGCCCACAATCCCTGCACGACGATTCACAAGCGGTAAGATATCAGAATAACAATAATCACGTATTATAGACTGCTATGAGGTTTTAATCATGCTTTCCGCTGAATTGGGACCACATACGCACATGCCATTCTTATGATCGTAATCTTAAGATAGCGTAGCAAGCATCAGCGGCCAATCTATCAAACGCAGAATCGGCGAGTATCTGTTTCTCGATACGCGTTACGGTGTGGTGCATTTTATTTTTGCAACTGCTTCCTATCATTTCTTTTGCAGTTCAATTTTTCCTGATTTTGTAGTATTAGCAATAGTAGTAGTAATTAAAAAAGCGATTATAGAATGATAATTTTAATTAGTTTTTTATGTTTTTGCCTTTAAACTTATATAAAAATAAAGTGTTTATGTTTTTCATTCCACACAAATATTCCATTGCTGTCAAAATAACGGACACTTTTTATTTATATGTACCTCACTTACGTACGATTAAAAAAAATAATATGCAGTTGTACTGATAATTTTAATTAGCGTTTAATAATGTCTCGTGTGATGAGGCTAGATGGATACATGTTACAACATAAACCATAGTTTACCACTGCACGTTACATGCACATATACAGAGAAAATGTTTTTACTACCATAAACCATATTTTGTAAACAAAATGAAATTATGTTTCCACTAAAAAAAAATTATTCTCAAATTAAATTTGAATTTCATGGTTACATTCACTTGGAAACGAGAAATCGTCTTGTTACGATTACAAGAACCACTTAATGTATTTGTTCGATTGTCTATATACTCAATTATGCCCCTTTGGGAGGAATTGAGAAACGAGAAGAGTACCCGACTCAACAACTTTCTATTTTGAGTCGCTTACTCTTCTAGTTTGCTAAGTTTTGTACTCATTGTTATTCATTAAATTATCTATTAAATTGTTAAGTGAAATTACAGAATAGTTAACAAACCCTCCCCCATCTCACTGTGTTAAGAATAGCTTTCTTTATAGTTATCTCTAGTTTACGGACAATGTTGAAATAATAATTTTATTATTTATAAAGCCATTCTTAACATGGGAATACAGCTGTGTTTACTACGTTGTACTTTCACCTAATAATTAAATAAATTTATTAATGGATTTTGGAAACGGGCACTCTCACCTGAATTTATTTTAAGGTTGAAGTTTAATATCAAAATATAAATTTGACCGGACACTGTTGGCTATCAACATTGAGTCGTGCAATCTTCTGGTTTGCCGGGAGGAATAGCCATTTATAATAGATATTGAAACCACAGCCGTAACATGAGTTGATGTATCAAAAAAATATTTAGTTAACCTTTTACATACATCGGTCAGCTACCCCGTCATTTAATTAATACACACGCAGTTTGAATGACCTCATCGTATGAATATCAGTTAGTTTTTCTATAATATACGCTCCAAATTAGTCACTGGATTTTCTAGTCAACAACATACATCCAATGGAATCAGTACAACGGCTGTATATGTTCGGAGATAATACACTGTCATTCAGCCTAAAAACGATGGATATCACAATGAATTTATTATTGCCTTAAATCAGTTTGAATACGGAATATGCCGTTGAAAATAAGTATAGAGCGTTGATGTACACGTAATGAAATGTCTTGTTTAATTGGCTAAATTAATCATTGGCACGTTTGTCCTATATAACGAGATAACAACTGGGAAAAGGAGACTTAAAATTAATGATATTTTCGGATAAAGGAACGTGCGGCCATGTTGGAATTAAACACTAGATGTAGCTGAACATCAAAGAATCGGGGCTGCGTGCGTGGTCTAATTGATTCAATCGTGGCTTATCTAATTGATTATGTAGTTTAAATCCTGTCGGATCTTCAGTGGTAATTGCCACATTAATACTGTTGGAATTGTAGCTCATCCATCGTTTTAAATAAGCATTGTGTGATTCTATTAAATCACCCAAGGGACTTTTTTTTTGTTAAGAATTCGAATAAAGCATAACAACCCGCGATTGAAAATGAAACAGATATTTTAACGAGATTTTTGCTGAAATGATTAAATATACAAAATTAAAAACATTGTTTAATGCTATATAAAGGAATATTTTAGATGTATTAATTTAAGTTATTCGGACTACTATTTTTTATCTTAGTTGTTATATTCACAACTTTTCCGGCGATCTAACCTGACGCATTCTTCAGGTGTGTCTTTTTGAACTTGGCGACATAATTGTTGAACTTGGGAATTCATGTGGAACTCGGGAACCCACAAGGAACGTCGAAAAAAAACTTTATTTATTAGACGAAGGTAAATTGCTACTATTCCATCTGCAATGACCGAATAGACGTGCTAATACATTATTCATGGTTATAATCGCTTGTAGCAAGGAACGAAACTTCAACTACCAAATAATTGTAAGAATTAATTGTTAACCAGCGGCTTTATCTTTACTGTCATATGTTATTGACTATTACTGAAAAAACAGCTTCCATGAGACCAAAAACAATCCACAGACCTATAGGTACAACCAGGTTCTATCATTCCCACAGAAAAGTTAGGGCAGATCGAGTATATGCCTTACTCCCCAAGGATGTCCCCGGTCGTTATGGGAAAATAACAACAACAACTATAGTACATGAATTATATTTGTTTCTATAGATGTTAATAATTTATTGGTATGCGAGCTATGTACAATACTCCAGGGAGCTGAACGCGTCTGCCTTGAAAAATTCCAGAAGGTTACCACACAGGCGTGGTAGCTTCCCAAGCAGTAAATGAGGGAATGAACACCCTCTAATTACACAGTTTAAATACTTCGGCAGCAGGATGGTGGACGTTTCATCAGGTAGACAAAATTAGACGAATCAATGGCTGAGAAATGAGCTGGCACGTGGATAACCTTAGCATAGCTGAGCCATACACGGTGACAGCTAACAGTCCATTAAGCGTGTACTGCGAAAAATTCCTCCCCAGCAGATCAGTCTGTACATGAAGTTGCGAAAGCGGATGAAAGTTTGCTACCAGTCGGGGGAGGGGTCGTCACGATTTTCCTGCAACTGAACATAAACCTGCCTGCCCAAGATGATGGGTCTTTTGTTTGTGCATCAACCTGTCCATATTAAACAAACCCATGCACAGGCGTCTCCAGGGACACAGGTCGTGGGGAAAAAAGATCGAAGAGAAGAATGGAAGAAAATCTGGCGGCGATCTGAGGAACGCGGTTGGACAGGATTGTAATATCTGGCAATTTTAATGTTCAACCGGTACGTCCAGCGGCGAATAATTAGTTCAGTCGCTTCGCTCTTGGAACCGAAGCAAGAGAGTGATTCGGCAGTGATATCCGTGACTGAGCAGCTTTTTTCAAGGATCCACTCTGCTAATCACGAATAGGGAGGGGGCAAGAAAATGTGCCCTAATAATAGTTTGCCTTACCTTAACCTGCCTGGAAAACCGCTTTCAGTGGTGTTCACCTTAATAGCGGTCGAAACAATAAAGAACAATTAAAAATGGCATCATGAGAAATCCGTACCCTACTGGACTTAAACCTTTTAAAACCCGACAAAATAACCGCACTTGTCGCACACGAACTCCAGAGACTCGACATCGATATTGCAATACTTTCAGAACCTCGCCTATCAGGTGAGAGACATCTGCGTGCTTGCTACACAATTTTCTGAAAGAACAACGAGTCTGACAATCCGCGATTACATGAGTTCTGCTTTGATATAAATAACCCATTGATTATCTTTAGAGTTCAAACTGGGGATAACTCTTATGCCACAGTAATTAGTGCATATGACTCCACACTCAATGCCGATGAACAAACTAGGAGTCGTTCTACAATGACCTTGACAAACTGCTTTCCGCCGTTCCGATTGAAGATAAAATCATTCTTTTTGGTGATTTTAATGTAAGGATTGGTTGGAATTCTCAAATTTGGAAAGGAACCGTTGGCAAAGACAGTTTAGGTAAAATAAAATCGAATGAAACACTTTTACTATAAAAATGTGGCGAATACAATATCATTGTCACCAACACGCCTTTTACACAATGAGACAAATGAAAAACCACTTGGCAAAACCCGCGATCAAATCATTGCAATCTTATAGACTATATTATTGTTCGCGCACCTTATAGGAGAGATGTTCTAATCACGAAAGCTGCTTCACTCACCGTGGACTGCCGGACAGATTATCGTTTAGTTCTCTCAATAATGAGAATATAGCTGAAGTGTAGGATGAAAAAATGGAATACACCTAAGAGGCTCAAATTAAACTTCAGAATTGCTGAGGGATTCGACTAAGCGCCTTACTACAACAAATCTTCTTCAACGCCTACCTGGCAAATATCCCGTGAACCATTGGAAAAAGCAAGCTGAAATCTGCCATTTTGGACGCATGCGGGGAGTCGATTGATTTGAGAAGTATAAGAATGAAGACTGGTTTGACGAAAATTACAAAGAAATAAAACATCTAATCGAGCAAAAATGAAAAGCACTCGCATCACATCTCAATGACGCGATCTGGGAAGCCAAAAAGAGAATACATAGAGAATTAAAAGCCAAAGTACACACATATACAAGGGCCATTAAACACAACTAGTGGACGAACAAATCTAAAGAAATACAACTATATGTTGATAAAAAACAACATGAATATTTTTTTAGTGTAACTGGAATTCTCTATATTCCCAGCACACAAGGCTTAGCTTCTCGAATTCTCAAAAGTATTGGAAAAATTTAGAGATCTGTTAAATCGACAACAATTCGACACATCAAATTCCGCGACAACCTGTGGACACTTTACTGGGCAAAATTCTCTCTCATGAAAAAGGTTGAAAAGTAATACGGCTGCTGGTATAGACAATATTCTTGGGGAAATCTATCAATCGGTTAGACCACTCTTGTATCTAGAACTGCATCAACTTATTGTCAAAATATGCGTACATGGGGAAATACCAATTGATTTAAGGGATGGTCTAATTACAACCATTTAAAAAAAGGAGAAAGGCCTGACTGTGGAAATTATAGAGGTATTAGACTACAATCAATAGCTGGAAACTCTTGGGTCGTATCTTGACAAAAAGACTTACACCTCTCGCTGAGTCTGTTTTAACCGAGTCACAATGTGGCTTTCGACCAGCTCGTGGCACAAACGACATGATATTCAGTCTGAGGCAGATCCAGGAAAATGCCGAGAGTATCAGCAACCTCTATATCTCGCTTTCATCGATCTAACTAACGCCTTCAGAGATGTTCATAAAAATAATGAAACTTCTTCACAGCGATATGACTGCAACGCTAATCGCAAATGGCAGCTCTACAGCTCCATTCAAGGTAACATCTGGTGTCAAACAGGGATGTATAGCTGGATTGACCTCATTTTACATCTTTATTGCGGCTATATTGCAACTAATTGGTTGTCACCTTCCACCTGGTATATCCATAAACTACGGAATGGATAGTGGAGTTTACAACGTGAGACCTCTGAAGGCTAGAACTTGAACAAATATTGAATCTCTTATTGAATTTCAATATGCAAATGATAACGCGGTTTGTTCTCTGACTCAAGAGGACTTACAAACCTCAATTAATGCCTTTGCAGATGCATACTCTACACTTAGACAAAAATGTTTGAGAAATTGAGGTGTTATTTCAGTTTTCACCTCAAGATAACAACGCACACCCTCCTAATATCTAATTAGGCGGCGAATTGCTAGAAAACGTAGATCGCTTAACGTATCTGAGTAGCCACCTCGCTTTCAATGCCACAATTGATGACGAAATTCAATATCGTATTAGGTGCGCAGATGCTGCTTTCGGTAAACTGTGTCTCAGAGTGTTTGATTATGTAGATTTAAGGCTTCATACCAAAATACGAGTGTATAGCGCCATTGTTTTTCCAACACTTTTGTATTCATCGGATACCTGGACGACATACTGTCGACATATTATAGCACTCTAAAACAACATCAAAGTCTTTTACAAAAATGCTAAAAGATTTACTGGCAAGATCGTCGAACCAACATCAGTGTCCTGGAACAGTCTGGTTGCTGTAGTTAGAGGCTCTAATTGTTAAAAATCGTTTAAGATGTGCGTGTATCGTTGTAAGAATGACCGACCAGTCCTAGAATAAGAAAATATTTTATTCAGAACTGAATGTGGGAGCTATTATGGTTTGAGGACAAGAGAAACGGTACAATGATTGTTTGAAGGATGATATGAAGAGGTGTAGAATTGATTACACAACATCGGAAGCGAGTGCACTTGGGAGAGTGAAGTGGAGGAATGAAATAAGGAGTAGTGTGAAAATATTTGAAAGTGAACGGCGTCAATACATTGCAGAACTGAACGCAGCAAGTATAGTGAGTCAGGAATATCAATTGGCAAACGATAATGCATGCCCGATTTGTGATAGGATGTGTGTATCTCGAATTTGACTGTTTCAACAAATGAAGCCCCTGGTGATCCGCTTACTCGATTCGAGTGACGGCCATTATGATGAGATATTAATCCAATGAAACTCCAGCGGTCATAAAAAGTGCTCAATAATAAGTATACCTATTTTTAGTATGAATTTTTATTCATACAAACATGTTTTGTTACATATGTACATAAATGTTTCAACTTCGCTCACTTTCATGAGTCAACTACCTCAAACCTTATATATATATATATATATATATATATATATATATATATATATATATAAGTAGTAATATGTAGTATTACCACAGCATGACATCGCTAGCTATGAATGCATCGTTCCTTTCATTAAGTTGAACACTCTTATGACGTCAAGCCACTGGATAAAGTGTTAAAATTATCGCTGTTTATTCGCTATTCATCGGTGGATCAGTGGTTCTAAGTGTCGGCATATTAGATGTAAAATTCTCGGAATCCGGGGTTTCGAATCCCATGAAAAGAAGTGAATAGTCATATCTCTATGCTGATGAGTTCTGATTATGAAGGACGAAACGATCACGTACATAGATAATAAAAACAAAACAAATATCACACACACACATATATATATATATATATATATATATATATATATATATATATATATATATGTGTGTAATTGTTGTTAATAAAAATTAATAAAAATAGAAATTAATAAAAGTATATGATATAAAATTCATATATATATATATATATATATATATATATATATATATATATATATATATATATATATATATATATAAATTAAGCTTCGTTAAGTTGATTCCTTATAAGGACATTGAATTGAAGATTTAAATGTTGCTATGTTTCGAAGTTCTCGCTCTTTAGGATATTAGAACACTGTCTGGATCTCGTTACTTGTTTCTACAAATAAAATGCAAGATTATTTCTCTTTCGTTTTTAAATTGTGATAATCACAAATGCCCTAACGATAAGAAACCAGGTTTTAAAGACTCAAATCATCTAACCGGCAGTACGGTAACGTCATCTATACTGACGAGTGTAAGGTAACACGAAACAGATATACCTGGGTATTAAAAATATTTATTAAAAATATATACATTCTTGAAGAACATTCTCGGCGGTATATATTTCATTTTCATCAAATCAGAGGTTAACAGTTTTGTAGCATCTGCGTTCGAGTTTAACATCCCTAAAAATACACGTTTCTTTTTCTTTTAGTTTAGGTTTTTTTGAACATATATATATATATATATATATATATATATATATATATATATATATATATATATATATATATATATATATTGGAGGAAGAGTACACATATTTACCTTTTAATGGAAAACGCACAGTGTTCCTCTAAAAAAAGGGGTTAGAGACTATGCACTTACCAATTTTTTTTCAATACTATAAAAACCTATCTGAGCAAATGGATTCGATGATTGCGAAGACATTGCCAGCTTTTCCATAGTTTGCGAGTTTATGTAGACTTTCTTTGTTCCTGACCCTATCGGAGGCAATTAATATGTCTTGAAAAAAGTACCTTTAAAAGAAGTCGTTAATCATATTAAATTTGCCAGTTTGCACGTCAGCAGTTGACTTTTTAGTACGAAATACGTATTTCTTGCCACTAAGTATATTGTGTTTGCTGAGGTAGTTACCAATATTTTTATTTATCGCAAATTTAATAAGCGTACCTCTGACAAATAGGAGACTGATCGGTCTGTATTCAGATGAACACACACTTATACCTTGTATTATTTAAATTCTGGGCAGATAAAATAGCTTTTTCAAATTTAATAATCATATTAATTTAATAAAGCTATTTTACATGATTTCATAATTTAGATAACCTTTCAAAGTGATTCATGCCATTTCTATCTATGAGGGAGTTCGCAATTGTGAAGTGGATATTGATATATTGTGACGATCTGGTCACTTTCACTAGGGATGTTGGACACCTACATGTCTATCTGGTTTTGGAAGTAACTGGTAGAAGGATTTAAATCAATTCGGTCAAAAGTTGTACCATATGCATTGACATTTTTTTTCTATAATGGAAAAAAATAATTCTCAGCGACCAGAAAATTTATATTCAAGGTAAATACTTAAAAAATGGATCTATGAAGCGATTGATTTATTTTGCTAATAAGGTTATATAATTTCTAACAATTGGCCGACCACAATATGAAAATCAGTAGCATAGACATATTCTGGTAGAATTACTTAAATATATTAAACAGAAATTTAAATATATTACAAATGAAAAGAATTAATATAAAAATGGAAAATGTTCAACGTCAATCACATTTCAGGCATATAATAACAAATAATAGTTAACTATCAAAACGCCATGTTTGGAAACCAATATGCAAGTATAAAGAAGTTTAATCGGGTGTCCTGCTGGCTTGGCAGGCCGAGAGAAGGCTCAATGTGTTTTCACGAATAATAGTGATAAAGAGGCGCCTGTAAAGCAAAGTCAATTTACGATGGTTCCCGGTGTGGCGCCTTATTAACAGACGAAGGCTGTTGAGAAAGTCGCACTCATATCCACGACGATCAGCATGCACACAAATCTGTCGAGAAAAACTGGCATATTTTGATTGGTTACGGTTCGTTGCCCATGGTTTGTTGCCGATACTGTCACTGACGAGGGCGCAGATGACTTAGAAATACACATGTATTAAGAAAAAATATTTTCAGGAAGCTATCGAATGAAATATCAAAAACTAGTTGACTTCACTCGTTCGCTATTATTTCGCAATTTAATTCCTATTCACTATTTTAAATCATTGAAACGGAACTAATCGATGAGAACAAAAGACACAATTGCTAAACACATAAAATAAATCAATAAGCAAAAGACAAACTAAAATTATACTAATTATACTACTAATAAAAATAATGCTATCGACACAAAAAATATTTCTACTACTACTACTACTACTACTAATAATAATAATAATAATGATAATAAAAAGAGAATCTATGTGTGTCTATATTAAAAGTGAAAAACGTCCTTTCTTCCCCTTTTTATTGTTACTTATTATCTTTAATTTAGAGTGTCTTCCTCTTTTCTCATAAAATTCAATTCACACAGCTGATTTTACTTTCCTCTAATTTTTATTATTACCATATATTAAATTTGCATACGATATTTTTCAAGCAATCTTGACACACGTCTATTCACTTTTATCATATAGATAGTTCGATCAGTATGTTATTAGTGTCATTGCACAACATATGTTTTTTATGGCTTGAATTTGAGAATCTAGTTACAAAGACATATGTCTAGAGTGTGATAAAAGCTTAACTAATAAATAGATACATGATAGGGGACATCAAATTAGCCGGTATCTATCAGCATCTTTTTAAATTGGTGACCGGTTTTCATAAACAAGAGTTTCCAACTTAGTCTGGTTAAAGTAAATCCTGGCATAAGATACAATATACGAACTTGATCCTGAAAATAAAAGTATCAGCAAGATGCTTATTGGCGTCGATATAAAAAAAACACTATGATATTACACACAGAACAATACTTGTTAACGTTATTATTTTTTTCATAACAGCCTACTAACATCAACATTTTATTGGGTGTTTTCGAATTAAACTCAAATTAAAAACCTGTTTACATAAAGTTAAACTATATTTACCAGTATCGATTATAATGCTCTGGTACGATTCCGTTTGAAATAGAATTGTGTTGGTCTATCACGTTTCAGTTTTAAAAAGAATTGTGTTGGTCTATCACGATTACGTTTGAAATAGAATTGTGTTGGTCTATCACGATTCCGTTGGAAATAGAATTGTGTTGGTCTATCACGATTCAGTTTGAAATAGAATTGTTTTGGTCTATCCCGTTTCAGTTTGAAATAGAATTGTGTTGGTCTATCACGTTTCAGTTTGAAATAGAATTGTGTTGGTCTATCACGTTTCAGTTTGAAATAGAATTGTGTTGGTCTATAACGTTTCAGTTTAAAATTCAATTCCCATCACCAAAAACACATATTGAATAGACAAATCGAATTATAGATTCATCCTGTCATCAGGATAATACATTTTTAGCATCAAACGATTTGCCACAATAAAGTTCCAAATATTATTTCCTTTTGTATATAACGCTTAAGTTTGAATTATCATTTAATTTTATCTGTACCGCGTAAGTCTGAAATAGCATTTCCTTTAGTCTGTAACGCCTACGTTTGAAACATCTTTTTGTTTGGTCTGGAATGCCTAAGTTGTAAATCGCATTTACTTTGGTATGTAACGCTTAAGTTTGAAATGGCATTTCCTTTTGTCTGTAACGCCTACGTTTGAAATATCTTTTCTTTTGGTCTGGAATGCCTAAGTTTTAAATCGAATTTACTTTGGTATGTAACGCTTAAGTTTGAAATAGCATTTTCATTTGATCTGTCACGATTCAGTTTAAAATAGCATTTACTTTTGACTGTAGCGCTTAAGTTTTAAATACTATTTTCAGAGGTGTTCATGCATTTTTAGAAGATACTTACCGAAGATACTGTACCGTAACGTGGCACTAGTAACCATTTGTAACAATAACTATGACAGTCCTTTCTACCTCACCTGATGGTCTGTAAACTCGTCGACATAAAATAGTAGTTGTCTATTGTAAGTATGTTGCTCAATTGGTAGTGATGTCTAGTTGAGAAAGTGGTGGTAGTGGTCATGTAACAACAGTAATTTATTAACCTTCTTTTTTCCTTTTGGTTCTGCAATATGATAACACATAATAAAAAAAGATACTGCTCAATGACATCCTTCTCTCCGATTGTTTTACAACATTGCAAAGTTAAACATTACACGAACTTCTCATCACCCGCTCCCCAAGCGACGAACGAAAACATACACATCTTTGAAAACGCCGTGGGAACTGCATACCTACATGTCACTCTGGACTTCCTGTTTGCGGCGCAACATCCTGTACACGTAGCCTTAGTGATTAATTTCATTATTATTTGTACTCACTAAGAGCTATCACACAGGTCATAATCAGTGATTGCTTACCGGTAAAAAACGGTGGTGTTCCCTATAGTCTGAGTGACAACACGCCTCCTCATATTTCCAGTACTCTCCACCTCTTTTCGATAAGCATTGCAAATGGTCTTGCGGTATCGCAACAACCTCTTACCATTTATTTCTCGCTGGTAAGAACCATTGGTCTTCTCTATGATTTGGGGGGGCAATAAGCCTCCCCAAGATACTAGCACTTTCCGCACTCTTTCAGTGGAGGTCTGGTTTGTGATATTTCTCTTCGGTCTTCCAATCTTCCTTGACCATCTACAAGTAGTTTGTGTGGTGTCAGCCTCGGCCGGTCCTATTTGTAGCGGGAGAGCAGCATCTAAAGATATTTCTTGCAGTTTCTGTTCATGCGGTGGTGTTTCCCTGTGGTTTTCTATTCTTCTTGTACTTCCATGTGACTGGTCACGATTCGTAGCTTATGTATGTTGGTTCCCGCATTCGAGGGTTTCCCTTAAGATTGTAGTTCTTTTGATCATTGCCGCCTTTTCTAATGTCTCAGTTATCGTTTTGATTCCAATCTCTCCCAGTCTTTTCTCAAGGTTTTTTTGGATTGTTCCTTGTGCTCCTACGATTATTCGTATTATACTGACTTTATTCATGCTCCATATTCTCTTCTGGTTCTCTGGCAAGTTCACTGTATTTGCTTCGTTTTTCGTCTATTTAATCTCCACTCTCTGTTCTGCTGAAACGGCGAAGTTAATGATTTTTCAAGATGTTTCCTTCTTGCCGATTTTTATAACATCCGGTATCCTTGCTTGTATGAGTTTGTCTGTTTGTACATCCATATCCCAGATAAGTTTGTGTTTTTCGTTTTCCAGTACTGTGTCTGGTTTGTGTTTGTACAATTTGTCTGCGTATTCGAAATTCAATTGTTTTCACAGTTCACACAGTACTGCTTTCCTCACGCAGTTATGCTCTGTTCTTGTATTCCTTTGGGGCTAGTTTACTGCATTCATTTATTATATGATTTACTGTTTCGTCTCTTTGTCCACACACACCGCATTTACTGTTTTCCTGGGTTGTATCTATTTTAGCTTAAACGTAGTTTGTCCTAATCGCATTGTTCGTTGTTTTTTTTTGTCCGTCTTCTAACGCGTCCATGTAATCGTTGTTCTTGGTCCTTGGCTTATCTTATCGGTATATTCTGGTTTCGGTGTTTCCCGAGTTGCTCATTGGGACGGTTTTTCTTGTTGCGGTGATTAGTCTTTTCCGTGTTCTGAGTTATGTATTTCTCCAGCTCTTGTTTTGTGTCCTGTACACAATCTTCTATATTTAACAGTTCTCTTCTCCCTTCGTTTCCTTTCATGTAGAATCTCTCCGTATCTCCTTTTGAATGTAGTGCGTTGTACATTGCCATTCATTTTCTAGTCTTCATGTTAAGGTGCCTGAGTGTTTCCTTAGTTCAGCCTATAAATTTCACAGAGTGTTTTATTAGTGATACTGACCAAGTGTTTATTCTTTTTACTAGATTCCTGCTAGATAAGTTCGTTTCTAAGAGTTTTCTTGTCTTTGGTAAGTATGATTTTACCTATCTTCTCTTTAATTTCTGTAAATTTGCTGATGTCTGCTTCTAGAACTCCCAAATATGTATTGCTATCCTTTTCGCCTAGCGCTTTCATCTCCTCTTGTTTGGGGAGTTCTATGACCTCTGTCGACTCCAGTTTTTATCTTTTCATTTCTAGAAGTGCACACTTTACTATTCCGAATTCCATTTGAATGTATTGACTGCATATTCTGGTTGTATTTATCAGCTATTCCAGTTCCGTATAGCTTTTTGCCAATAGTTTCAGGTCGTCCATGTACATCAGGTTGTTTACTTATTGTTCTGTGTCTGTAAACTTGTATCCGGTATCACATATTCTGAGTATGTAGTTGAGCGGCATCATGGCTGTTATAAACAGTAGTGGTTATAGGAATTTTCTTTGGAAAATGTATTTCTGTATTCTTATCTCGGTCAGGTGTTGTCCTCCGGCTGTTAGTTCTAGTCTCCATTGCTTTCTTAATAAGATTAATTATGCTGTCGGGTATTTCGTATATTTTTAAACATTCAATTATCTATGCTTGAGGGATTCTATCGTAAGCTTTTTTGTAGTCAATGCATGCCCTGGAAATTTTTTTTTGCTATGAGTATGTCTTTTTTTCTGCTTTTTACCATCTTCAGAATCTTTTGATCGATATACAGCAGATCGTGCACCACTCTTTCCCCTTTCCGGCAATCTTTTTTTGTTATTGCGGAAGCAGTCCATGATTGTTCAGAGATTGGTAGATCGGTTCTCTCAATTGTGCTGTTAGGATTTTCTACATAGTTGGTTAATAGGTTATTAGTCTGTAGTTGCTTGGGATCGTTTCCTGTTAAGTATCTTTCTTATTAGCGTTGTCATTCCTTTGGTTATCCATTCTGGTATATCTGTTTTGTGGGTATATCCTCTCCGTTTCCGCGCTAGCCTTTCATGTATGGTCGAGAATATATTAAACCAATATGCATGTATTGACTCATGCCCTGGTGTTTTCCAGTTTGCCATTTTCCTTAGGGTTGCCTTGATTGTTTCTATATTAATTTCTGCTTCTCTTCATACTTCAATTTCCTGTAGTTCATCTTTCATGTTTTTCATCCACTTCACATTTTTGGTTGTGTTTATTAGGCTATTCCTATATCTTGCTCCCGAAGTGTTTTGTCTCTGTCGGGTCCGGTTGTTCTGTTGTTCGTTTTCCGTTTACGTTTTTCTAAAACTGGGTTTCATTGTTTTAAAAGTCCTGTTCTGTTTTTGCTCTTCATATTTGTATCTGTATCTTTGCAGTCTTCCTTCTATTGCTGCTATCTTTTGTTTCAATTCTTCATATTTCTTGTTTAAGTTTTTCCTTGTGAACCAGATTTCGGCTCATCCATCGTTCTCTATTCACGGTATTAGCTTCTTTTCAAAGTTCGACAATATGGGTGTCCAGACTGATTTCCGATCCAGACTTCGTCGGTTCATTCTTCTGGCCAGTCTTTTTTTTCTATTTTTAGTTTCATACTTATTGATTGTATCCCTGTATATATCAAGTCATTTAAGTATGTGATAGCTTCCATTAAGATGTACGCGATTACTCTGTTTACTTTCTCTGATTCAACTTTTAACTTCTTCCAATCTTAGTCCTTAAGAGATTTGAGGGTTTTGTTTCCTCGGACATGACTCGTTTGATGTTTTCACTTATCTTGCTCAGTGAGTTCTGTGGTTTTGTAATCTTCGCCCTCTTAAGTTTCAGTGTTTATGTTTGCCTGTCGTCTTCCTGTGTGTTTTCGTCAGGTGGTGTTTCTTGATCTATCACGCCATTAATCTTTTGTTTGATTTTCGTTAATTCATCTTCGAGAGCCAACCTCTCTTGAGCATCTGTCTTGCTTGATCTGCTAACATTTGTTCCATTTCATGGTAGTCAGTAGAAACGTCCCATATATCTTTCATTAATTTCCGATATCCTCGTTCTGTGGGGTAGCGGCTTTTGTAGTAGCATTCTATTAACAGTCTGTTCTCTGTTGTGGTCTATTTCTCTCTATGACCTTTTGGGTTGTTCTTTTCATTCCTGCTTTCTTGTGTTTGGTCCGTGTCCTTCTCATACATTAAATTAGAGAGGTTATTATTATTATTATTATTATTATTATTATTATTATTATTATTATTATTATTTCTAATTAAATTTTCAGATTATCTGCAAATAGAGTCATCTTTTAATACAACACGAGTCATTACAATAACGTCCGTTTGAATTCTCGATATAATAACGTTTACACACCAAATGACCCGTAAGTTTAAATTCTAATATAATTTTCATAGTTTTACTTGTTACGTTTACTCGCCTCAAACAAAACATATTGCCACTGATGTGTAAGGGGATACTGTAAAAGGGGTCAGATTAATAGGGGAAAACCTCTGTGGGAAGTTTGGCAATTAGTGTTTGTGTGCATTATTTTTAAATTGCTGCGTGTTGTTACAGTCCAGGAAACAGAGTGCAAGAAAGGGAATTCCATAATCCCGAGTAATGAAACTATTAGAAAATGGGTCTTCTGGCATCTAAGAACCTCTAAAATGAATGGAGTGAGATTCTGGAAGTAATCGGGTATGTTTAGGTAATTTACGTTCAGTTTTATATGGACACAAATTAACATTACTTTATCACACACACCGAATCTTGTTACAAGCTTATCTTTGAAATAGGCTTTTTATTTAAATTGACGAATATTTTGCATTTCCGGAATTTTTTATGTTAGAGTTGATCTTTTATCATTTGGGGTTCAATTTTTTTAAATAGAGATATCAATAATGGTCTTATTCAAGTAAATTTGATAAAAAAACACGCCATAAGATATCAAAGAAAGAATTCTTAGTAATATTCACTATTTGTTCATGAGAGGACTTTCTTATACACACATTTACTTTCTTTGGCAATGTTTTCGACTCTCTTGGATTATGTAATGCTTGTTCTTATAAGACAGTATTATTTATTGGGAAACACGCGAAAACAAAATACGATTACAGGAAGGTAATTTAAAAAAAAGATTTGCTTCGGTAGAAACTCGCTCGAAGCCGTTTTGTTAAGTGAATTATTGCAATAGTAAAAAGAAACACACGAATGTATATTCTGGAGATGCGTCTATTGAATGTTCCTGTCTGGTAATATAATGTTATTTCAAACTTAAGCGTGAGAGGCTGACGGAAATGCTTTTTGAAACTTAAGCGTGACAGATGGAGAAAATGGCTATTTCAGAGTGGGGCCTAACAGCGTGTCGAAAATGATATTTCAATTCAAGCGTGACAGACCGACGAAAATTAGTTTAAAAACATAACCGTGACAGACAAACGAACATTGTGTTTCAAACTGAAGCGAGATCAACGGGCGAAATTGCTATTTCAAATTCAAGCAGTATATACTGAAAACATGCGTTTTTATACTTAAGCCCGAGAGACGGATAAAATTACTATTTCAGAATTAAGCCTGACAGCTTAAGCGTGACAAAAGTATAACAAATAATATTTCAAAACTTAAACGAGATCTATTTCTAAAGTTTATTAAAAAATGATTATATGCTCCCAAAAGTATATGTCTCTATATGTAATACTCTACCTATATAGGAGCAAAAAATAATGTTGTGGCCCTGTTTAAAGGGATTGAAATGAAGACACGAACACGGTATAAAGTAGAAACAAGTGTATTAAGAAAAGAGAGTACAGAGGGAAGAAATATGCGCCTGGTAAGTAGAGTTCGAACTATCTTACTGGATTCCGGCGAGAGTTAATTGCCGTTGGCATTTATTGAGCAAAGAGGAAGAGTCCATGTTTTACATAGGTAAGTCACCATAACATATAACCAAATTGATTCGTGTTGCAAACGTTTGCCTTTGACAGTTGGAATATCGGTGCAGTACTAAGCAGATATTAATTTTCGTTGTTTCTTTCAATGGGGGTGGAGTCTTGTTTTTACTTAAAACTATTGTATTGTTACGTCACCCAGTTAGAGAGAAACTCTTATTTAAAATCTGCACTCTACATCGTCTCTCAGTTATCTTGCTTGAAACCAAGCTATGTAGAAGGAAAGCGTGCTGCGTGTGTCATACAAGTGCACAACATGAACATTTACATCTATTGATATCTCTTTGAGACTCATGACGATAAAGAAATGACGACGTGTACGGCTGTTCATACCAGCAAAACTTGTAAAAGATAAGTCGGGCTTGCTGAGCTGTCTGCTTGCCCACAACCGGGCATTGCAATTTTGTAGGGATGACCTTCTGAAAAGAAGTGGAAATCATCATGTAAGAATCATATACGTCCGAAGATGTTGCATTGTCAGAGTCCAAAATTGATTCCTCAATCGGATGGAGATGTTTTGTTCTATTCTCTACAGCGCCTTTAAATACATAAGAGACGTAGCATTGTTTCCCGACCCTACACTCTCGTCATTTCCATGGATGAGACACAAGCAACATTTCATCTCTTGTTCCTTCTTGTAAAACGTTTAGGACAAGAAATAAAACTTCTACCACTACTGAGAAGAACGTTCCGTTTATTTTACATGTTCCTTATATAGAACAGTATTTCCATGAACGAACTTTTTTAACAGGAACTTCCCATTTGTGGAGCACATTGCCACAAGTTTGCTTTCCTGGGGATTAAACCTGGTCATCTTCAAACTAAGTGTCAATAGATACGTGTCATAAACCTTCCTCATGAGTTTTTTAAATTCTGCTCTTTCAACCCATCTTATCTTAATATTTATCATCATTAAGTCTATTTCATTTATTTTATCCTCGGCTTTCTTTTTTCCTTGGCTGGAAAGGCTAACCGGGCGTTACCCAGCGTAACTGTGTAATGTTTTTCTATCAAATCTTCTTTCTCTTTACCTCTATGTATCCGTCTATTCATCTTTATCTCTTTTCCCCTCCCCCATTTTCCCTTCATCTCCCAACCCCATCTTTTCCCTTCGCATTGTACATGCCTCTCTGCACATAGACACAGAAAATCTTCCTTTATATAGATTACTCGATGAATTAGTCGGCATAAGATAAGTTAATACTTGATCAAAGACCAGATGTACTGCTTTTTGGTTAGTACATGACATTTCTGGATAACCTACCCTTCTTACGCCTTCCGCGCCAGATTAGGGTCAACGAATGCATATTTTTATCTAGATTGTAGATATTTTTCCATCGAGGCAACGCTGATCAAGAATATGCAAACTTTGTGAGTCTTTTTTGTAGTTTTGGACATTTAGCTGGACATACGCACGCATATACACACACCGTAAACTTCCGTATATGTAATAAATAAGTGGCGACTCAGTAGTAAAAAGGACCGACACAAATGCTATTTCAAACTAATACGTGATTGATACGTGATTGACAAATAGAATACACTTTAAATCTGATGCGTGACAGACTGACGAAAAATGAAAGTACTTGAGTCAATTCATCCTAAATTGTATATGTATACACAAGGCTGTTCTTACAACAAACGCTCCGAATTAATAAAGCTAGAAGGAAAGTTTAGCCTTTGTTCTGAACCACACTTCATATTTTCTGTTCTTAGGCAGTGAAGAAGAAATCATTTTAGTCTTGGGCAATTTTTATTCGTGTCCTTATCTAGATTTCATTATTTAAGGGAGGTGGATTGCCCCCATTTTATACACCGACTTCGTTACTACCTCTGATCTGCTAAATAAAAACTCTTGAGCCTGGCTATTACTAAATAGGTGACTATTTGAGAAGACCAAGTCTTTTCAAATTCAAATATATCTACAAATCAATCGTATACGAAAAACATGAATAATTTCTTATATAAAATGAGAAAACACACGTTGATACGCCATAACATCAACAATACACTGAGATTTTTAAATGCCAAGATCTATCGACAAAGAAACGATTAGCTGACAACACGATAGAATAAAATCAACATATAAATACATGCGTTAATGTATTTAAAATTCTCTATTCTTAACTCAAGTGTTTATTATCTGAACTAATTTGACTAATAACATTGTGTAAATTGTACAATACATTCGGGTTGGTGATTACGATGAAAAAAAACACAGCTTAAAACAAACAGTATGCATTTATTAAATGTTATTGCACATATGCGAAGTAAGATTCTTACGTATATTTTTTAGAATTTCTTAATCGAGCGTCAAATAAAAATTAGAGATACTATTATTACAAATGAAAGGCAGTCTGTGTCTGCTCACTCACTGTTCGCATTGTGGCGTGGTTAGATTATTTTTTCATTATGTTTATTAAAAACGCACAACTCGGGATACATCCTCGCATGCTACTGATCAGAATTCGTTTAAGCTATGCCTTCTCACGTATTATTCAACCTTAAAATAACCCGTTTGTTCTGAACTTCACCTGATTATCTATGAAATACTAGGGATTCGGACCATCCTATTCATTCATTTATATCTTATGAATCAGATGATTTTATTGCCATAGTGTATCTGCTTCTGATTAAAATTAAAATTAAAAAGTTTTATAAAAATAACTCATTAATCAATCACGTATTTTCCCTTTGTTTTTATACCTGTTTTTACCGATGTTCAACAAGATTTCGTTAGTAGAAAATAAAAAGCAAAACAAAATAATAATAATAATAATAATAATAATTATAATAATAATAATAATAATAATAATAATGATAATAATAATAATAATAATAATAATAATAATAATAATAATAATAATAATAATAATAATAATAATAATAATAATAATAAATAAGTAAAAGTAAACAGAAAGTATCGAAAATGTTAATTTTTCTTTACTTGACATTCCGTAAAATAATATAGAAATAAACACAAATTAAATTATTCCCACCCTCAAAAAAAAATGATTCCAAAATAGAATTCTCGAAATTATATATCACAAAATTTGAAAGCAAAATATTGTAAAATAATTTTTAAAACGGCAGGAACTTCGTTGCCAACGGAATATATAAAGCAAAGTAGTCTTTATGTCTCTACGTATGTGTGTGTGTGTAACACCACCACAGTTAAACTGCTGATCTATGAGCCAAACCAACCACCAACTTTTAAGCAGCACCTTCGATCCAAACACGTCATCAGACATTCTTGGGCCACTTTTAAAGGCCATTATTCAAAATTTATAGTACGTAGAAATACCATTAGAAAAGAATGTTTCCATTTTTTGAGCGTTACTTTTTCAGTATAATATTTTCAATTATTAGCCGGCTAAACAATATACTTATAATAATCGTTTATAATTTTAACTTCAACGTCGTATTATTTACGTTGAAATAAAAAAATATCGATTTTGAATTAAAAATGGAACAAATATTTGATAAATATTACTTTTTTGTTTCAGTAATATTTCCTTAATTGCATATTGATTTTTCTTTATCTATTTTAGACAATCGACGATTTTAGATCAATGCGCAGATATAACAGGGATTTTTCAATTGTGTATCCCAACACCGACTTATTTAAGAAGGTCAAAAATACAAAATATTTTTCTTGGTCGTCGTGTGGATAAGCGTCCACCTTAAGTTTAATATGTTATGCTACTGTTGGTTCGAATCTGAAACTAGACAATTGTTGTTTTTATTTGTTGCTATAACCTTCAACTTATTTCCTAGCTAATGTACGTTATCATCATTAACCAGAGTATTTATTTCAATAAAAACGGATGAAATATATTAAATAGATGTTCTTCCCTTTTAATTTATGCTATTAGTCGAGTTGCCAAAATGTTGACCCTGCAATGTTAATTACTGTAAACTTTTTTTGTGGAAATGTATTTCATATGGTTAGGAGAGCAAAATTAGCTTGGTTGCTATTTGTGTAACATTCAAGATGGCGGCCTCAGCTACTTTGATTTCGACCAATTTTCAACTTTTCATCTCGATGACATAGAAGGTCGTGTAATACCTCTTTTTATGGGTTTTCCGGGATGGGGAGTCCATTTCTGAAGTTATTTTTGGGAACCGGGGTCGATGTCAAGGTCAAATCAAAGTTCAAAGGTAAAAAAATTTCGCATGGTGGGGCCAAAATGGCTCCCCCTATCAAATTTTTCTAAATATCTCCTTAACGAAAAAGGCGTTTCGGCCGAAATTTCTTGACTTTGAACAAAATTAATTTCTACACATTCTCTGAAAGTTTCAAGTCAATTGCTTAAGGGCAAGTTGGTCAAACGATCACTTTGTCAGAGCCACTATGAGCAAATTTTTCCTTTTTTTTCGGTCGCGTCAAGTATATATAACAAGCAAATAAAGTGTACATCTATTCATCATCCACATCCCCTTCTTCGATGTCCATCTGCTTCCTGACGAAAGGACTACAGCAGATGTCTCCTCCATCGCACTTGCAGTAGTCCGTGCATGAAAGGCTTGTGCTTTTGCAGCTGCATCGTCTACTACTGCATGCCTTGACATCTGCAGTGCAGCTACAGCTGACTACATCCAGGAGTGCTTGGGGAACAAGTGGCGCTGTTGAGACGGCTGCTGTGATGGTGGATCCTTCGATGTTCCAACCAAAGTTGGCAATATTTTGAGCTTCTTCGGGTGGATCACGTTGGTCTGCTGCTTTCCACAGTAGCATCTGAAGATGAGCTCGGAGCATGTGAAGCTGCAGGTTTGCATCAGTCGGTGGGAGTTTCTTCAGTGGCGGAGGGTTCTTACGGCCACGGTACAAGTGAACACGTGCGTCATTCATTGTTGTAGACCTCTTGTGTCCATAGAGGGGTAAGAAAAAGGTGTATGCAGTCTCCTGGAGCTGAGCGTGGGTTACGCCAGGCTGTCCAAGCACTTGATCGAGACCTGGCATATCTACCTCTAGGAGCTTCAGTGCTTACTGTTTTCCTTTTCCAAAGGGGTACGCCACTGTATCACATCCTGACAGTGCGTGGACACCGAGAAGTTGGCTGCATTTTCTGGGGCCTAACTGCTGAACAGTTTTGTTGATGTCCAAGACATCGCCATTCCACTTTTCCATCTGAATTTTGGCGACAACTCGCATCCTCGATGTCCAGTACACTAAGAGAACGAATACATCAGTGTCATTGCTGAGGATTCGGATGGTCTGGGCGCCTTCTGCAACCGCTTTCAGCATGTAGCTGCAGAGGGTGACGTCTGCCTCAGCATGGGTAACGACACAGTCCAACTTGTTAACCAGTTGGATGTTGTATGCAAGGGGATAGCTGCGTAGAATGTTGTTGAGCAGATTCTTGTTCTTGGAATTGTGAAGAATAACTTCTCGGCATGGAAGGGGGGTGTTTGGGGTTAGCCGGACTTCCTTGGCTGATCCTCTTCTTGTCCGCTCATGGTCCTTTGCGCTGGGAGCTTCTTGATCATATCTGTCGAACAGAACGACTTTCTTGGAGACAGGGGGGTAGTGGGCCAGTCGAGTTCCAAAGCTTGCAGCCAGGTCACCTGTAGTCCCGGAGACTGGCCAGACAACGTTGTACAGAAGCTGGCCGCCATCAACTAGCACCACGTCTGGAGCAGATGGAGTCTTGACAGAGACACCGAGAGAGTGGACGAGCACGGCCTTGTCACCCTTTCTCAAGCAGCCGTACTCGTCGATCAGGGCTGGAGGGACAGGACTCAGTTCAAACTGGAAGACATCAGCCATATCAATGCCGCGCTGCTGCCCCACGACTATCAGCCGCCCGAACAGTGTCTCGACGTGGTAGATGGCCTTTCCTTTGACAGTGACTGCCTTCTTGAGCGACTCAATTGTTTTGACCTTCTTCTTTATTGTCTTGTGGAATTCGCTGCTCAGCAAAGTGGAGAAATGCCTGCTCTGCTCACCCCCAATGGCCAATGCATCTTGAACGTTCACTGTGTCTGATGCCACTCGGCCATTGCAGATGTTATAGACACGTGGTTGCTGGTCATTGAGGGGGTGACTGTACTTTTCCAGTTCCACTGCAATCTTCCTCCGATCGGTCTCGTCCAGTCTCCTTCTTCCCTCCCCTTCCTCCTTGTGCTTATTCTTGTTATCCTCCCCATCTGCTCTACCATGTGACATCTGCTCCTCCCCAGCTTCATCGTACATATGTTCCATGGCGATATCAAGGTGGGCACACACACTGAAACTGTTCACCCACACAGCCACTTGCTCGGCACTCGTTGAAATGCCCTTCATACCTCCAGAACCCTTTCCTCGCTTGATATAGGTTTGTTCTCCAAACTGATCTGCTGGTACTGCAGTCCCGCCATCCGAATGCCGACAGACGTGCGCACCTGCCAGTAGGTCCTGCTTGGCATGCTGGGGAAGGTGCTCCATCTGTCGCACATACCAGCTCAGGTAGCGAGCATACTTATGATGACCTGCTGCGAAGAAGTATGGCAGCATTGCCTTAAGATAGTGTTGTTGGAGAAGGAAGTCACCATTTCGCTCTGCGCGTAAGAACATGAGAGACAACAGTGTAGGCTTAATAAGGCAATCCACCCATAGCCTCCCGGTTGGGTGTTCTCTGGCCGTCTCCAGGTAGACATCCAGCTCCTCATAAGTCTTGGCACTATCCGAATAGAAATTCTTCAGCAACACGGCAGTGATGAGACGGTATGCACGAAGAGCGTTGGTCCAGGCCTTTCCGGATACTATGCTGGTGATGCCAGCAAACGCTGCGCTGATGAGAATCTCCACGCCAGATGGCTTCATCAGCGTTCCTACACAGCCCAAGAAACTCATGATTGTGTGCATCATACCCGGGTGTAATATTACGTTGGTCCAGCGCAGCGGGTCATTCCATTGAATTAGGCATGCAGTCTGATACAGTTGGAGGTCGACTGTGAGGTGGGTGTACTGCATCCCAAAAATATTGAGAGTCCTCTCGAGATACACAAGTGTAGTTAGTACAGTGTCGGGGTGACAGGTGGTGAGTCGATCATCGGTCCAAACACGACCAGTGTTTTGGGCTTCTGGGCAGAACCTGCCACCAATCGGTCTTGCTGAGCATTGAAGCCTGCCCACTCAAGTGGCCTGTCGTTCCCGTGAACTTGCGACAGCCATGCCGCATCTCGCTGCTGACTGAAGATTACTGCCGCGGACGGAAGGTGCGACTCTTCAGTGGACAAAGCTTTCGTCAGAAGCAGAGGTGGGTTCACCTTGGAAGGCCCCGTGTAGTGCTCCAGCTGTATACACTGCTGCGTGAATCGCACAGAGGACGCTCCGTGTTTCTTGATTCGGGGGATATTCAGCTGCATCACGCCTATGTTTCCTGTGTCGATGATACCGGTTGGATGCTGGGTGTACTGCATCACCATGGCGTGGGTGCTCTTCATCCCATTGTGGCTTGAGATGTACAAATCGTAGTTGTCAGCCCAGCTGAAGATAGGGCCGATCTCCGTGCTTAAACCGAGTTTCTTGTGGTAATGTGAATGGTTGTCCAACACAAACTTGGCCACTGACTTACGGAAGCGCAGGACTTCATCGTATGTGCTTGTGATGCCATGCTTATGAGAGTCTTGATGAGCTCTGAACTACCATGCTTGTGGTGTAGTTTTACAGCGAGCCCGAGTGTAGTTTGGTTTCTGCCAGCACCACAAATGTGTTGCTGAATGCACTGAGCCAACGTTAGAGATGGCTTGGTGATGGCGCCTTCTGATACAAGACTACATACCAGTTTAAGAAGAGTTGCACTGGTGCTCTCAATGACCTTGTGACGAGCATAGTCACTGAGATTGTATTCCCCAGGCCTATTTGTTGCCCTGACCTCGCTGCGAATCGTCCTTGCTAGCTTTTCCACATCGTCTATTTCGCTGCTGCTACTGCTTTTCTTTGCAATTTTGATAAACTGTCCGAGGCTGGCTTTAAATCCAACAACGTTTTCACAACCCTCAATGTGCAGTAGAAGCAGTTTGTCGCCGAAGTAGGCTGTGATGCTGGACAGGAACTGTCTTCTTGACTCAGTGCCCGAGGCAGCGACGTAGATGGAGTAAAGCTCCGATGTCGTCCACGTCTCTGTCATGTTTTCAGCCATCGTCGTAACCACGGACCTCAGTGCCTCCTCCACAGGCGCCATCATGGGTGGTCGAGATACAGGAACAACTCGAAATTGATCGTAACAGGGCACATGGTATTGTGCATCAGAGGCAGGCAGATCAATGACCCCATGGAGTCGAGCAGCTACCTCATTAGCCCACTGATCCTGTCTCTCATCACATAGGTTCTCCAAGTGTTCCTTGAACGTAATATTACTACCTCTATCTAAAATTGTACACTGTCTGACCCTCACCCAGCTGTGTGGGTTCTTACTGTCTTTTGGCTTACACTCATTCCCACAGAACAAACAGTCTCGCTTGAAAACAAAGTCACCACATTTAGACTTCAACAACCTTTTGAAACCACCACTGTCAGTCGGTACACGCTTTCTTTTTCCCTGTTCCTTGTTTCTACTCCTCGAAGTATAGGTACAGTAACATGATTTGTGAGCTAGAATATCACTTCCAGACAGAGTTTTGTACAGATCATCGTGCTTCACTTTGCTTGTAGCGATGATTTTCTGCACAGCCACTGTCTTGAACGTTTGTAGATCTCGACTGCCGTTACATGGAGCGAACAGACACTTCTCTCCTCCAGTAGCCATGATATGACGACTGATGTTGGGATGCTGATCACGCTGGTTCGTCACACTATGAAATGAGAAAAAAAGGTTTTAAAAAACTGATTGGAAAGCGTGGTGAGAACATGTAATGTAATGGCGGAACTTTGCGTGTTAAATGAACTCCTGCTCAACCTGCAAACAAATGTCAATGCAAACATCAAATGATACCCAGCTACATGTAGACAAATGAAACATACATGTACCTACCTGCCAACCCAATAAAATTTTACATGCTGGAATAGGCAAGCAACAAACCGCAGTCATATAATCCGTCAATAGAGGTAAATTTTCTCCTAATTTAGGTCAAATTTGACGTTTGAACTTTGATTTGACCTTGACATTGACCCCATATCCCAAAAATAACTTCAGAAATGGACTCCCCATCCCGGAAAACCCATAAAAAGAGGTATTACACGACCTTCTATGTCATCGAGATGAAAAGTTGAAAATTGGTCGAAATTCAAAATGGCTGAGGCCGCCATCTTGAATTCTGAAAAATGCTGAATGTTGCACAAGTAGCAACCAAGCTAATTTTGCTCTCCTAACCATATGAAATGCATTTCCACAAAAAAAGTTTACAGTAATTAACATTGCAGGGTAATGTATAGGAAGCATAGGGGCGGCAACTCGACTATATACCATTCAATAAAAGTTGAGAAGCATGGCATTGACGGATACTTCAACTCGTAATATCATGATGACCAGTTTCTATTTTATCATAGCTGAGAGGTGTTGTGCGTTAATACATTTCCTAGTTGTATTCGTAAGGAATAAAATACACGATATTATTTCATATACGACGAACTAAGCATTAAGACGTACCTTGTTTCTAATGCGATGAGGGCTATTCATAGGAGCTGTACATGTCATATGTACGCACAACACTGAGGACACTTTTGGTAGATACACAGAAATGCATCTTTTCTTTGTTTAATCCTATCTTACAGTAATCATACAAAAATATAAGAAAAACTTACATTCGAAAACAAATAGCAAGTCAGACAACCCCCACCGTTTGCAATTAAGTCGGACAGAAATAATTAGTTTGAATAAAAAGTAAACGGTAGTTTTCTTTTTCTTTAGGTCATCAGAAATAATAATTACAATTGAAATACGTAAAATGAAATTACTGATCTAATACTGATTTTCTATCACTCGCGAAGAATTTTTCGGTAATTGTTGACGAAGGGGTTACATTAGTTAGTCTATAATATAACACACTAGATGAATTCATATCCGTGAAGAAAACATTACGAGGTACGTGGTTTCCGTTGCTGAGAGAGTCACTCCTGTGAGTGGTACATATCAGCTGTGCATTCAGCATTAAGGAAAATTAAATAAATACCAGTAAAATGCGCCTAATGACTCGATAAAAAAACATGCATCTTTTTTCTTTTTTTACATATTATCGTTGTTTATTATTTTTTTCACTACTTATCAAGGTCTAAAACCAATCAAGGTTGATGGTTAATAAAGTCTGTAAGGTAGACGATGAGGTAACACCGTAGTGATTGGGAACGATTGGTTTCATTGGGCAACATTTTATTATTTAAGAAGACGGCTCAACAAGAATTTGTAAACATTGGACTTGTAAACCGCCATGTTGTAGTCAGTTGGGAAGCAGCTCCGCGGTATTTCATTCCACGGATAGGATTTTTAAGATATAAACTTTTTTCATGGAAGCTCTGCTTAGTTTTAGCTACACAGAAGGGGGAAAACGGGAAATTATTGAGAGTGGTTGTAGAGAGACGATTTTGTGTTGTGCCTTTTTACAAGGGGACAATAGATTGAAGTTCAGTCGAGCAGCGGCCATGAAAATACATATAGAGGAAGGAGAGAATAGCAACATCTCTTCTGTGAGAAAGTGGCTGTAGGGAAAAGAAGAGGACATCCACCACTAGATTTCAAAGTGATTTTTTTACTCTGTCAGGTAAAATAAGAATGCGTTTTTACTCCAAACGGATTGCATAGTATCGGTGGGTGCATTGCCTCTCTTTTTGCAAATCTCTGTATCTAGAATGCAGAAGGAGAAACATGATTAATTGCATTTTTGAAGGAAAAAAACATGGTCGTAAATCATTGATTATTCTATCGATAAAACGAATGGTTAAACAAACAATTTAATAAAGAATGGTCGATAAAAAGGATAATAAATGACTTTCGAAAAGAGTGAAAGAAAAAACCCTGGAACATAACATTTGGAATGATCCATGACATGAAGAGCAACTGTGTGTGCAATTTGATTTTAGTATAAAAAACTGCGCCGAAAACGTTATCTGATTAAGACATTTTTACTGGATTATGGGCGACATTCTATTCATGTATATGCGTGTATGTGTTTCATATATGAATACATATATATGTATATATACAGAATTTGAAAAATAAATCGATAATAGATGAATTCAACTTCGCCCAAATGCTTTTATATTTTCAGATTTAAGTTTTATACTTCCATGTAGTTCTCCCCTAACATTTCTCATCGCCTCGTCTTCCTCTTGCTTACCTGACCTCCATTTCGCTTTCACGAACAAGATTTTATCCGACTACCTGTCTCATACTCTTTCCTCGTCTCACAGTTTCTTACTACATTTTTTCCTACTAATATACTTCAACCCCCACTCTTCAACATACAACTAACACTAATATTCCAACTCCCATTTCGCTTTACATCTTCCTAGATTACCTATCCCGATTTACTGTATAATTGTTGGCATCGGTCTGTCTCAGTAGACAATGGAGTTCTACATCTCAAATTTGTCCATTGCCGAATTGCAGCGTCTGCTGTGACTGTGCAAGCCTATCATAGATCGACAGGTTCTGTGCCATTTTCCACAGACGCAGGTGCTCTCTACTCTACCTCCACTGCTCCTATCTCCTCTCCCCACTCCTCTTGCAGCATACCTTTACATCTCTTCTCTATCGGCTGCAATCTTCAGCGACGGAGTTCCACCTTGTGGTTCAATGCTACCTACCCTTATGTCTCGCTTGCAGAATCCTTGTAACGTAAGAAATGCCTTGCTGGTGGTCTTGAGCCAGTTGCAAGCTCGCCATGAAGATATCCTTAAAAATAATCCCATCGTCCAGTCGCCTGGCATGACCAAGCCACAGGAATCGTCGTTAGGTTAACAGAGCGAACACGCTCCGGATGTCCGCCTGATCAAGTACGACCTTGTTTAAGATTATATCCTGCTAGGTGGTTCCTAGGATTCTGCTCAGGTTGCGCAAGTGGAAGGTGTTGAGTCTGTTCTCTTGGCAGGAGTAGAGGGCCCAAGATTTACTGACGTAGAGCAGCGTGCTGAGCAAGCAAGCCCAGAAAATCCTTCATGCTGGTATTGGTGGTCAGCATCTTGTTATTGCAGACTCACTTCAAGCGAACCATGGCTGTTGCCGCCTTACCGATACGTTTGTGAAGTTCTGCATCCATGGAGAGATTGCTAGAGATGGTGGAGACAAGGTATCTAAAGTCCTCAATAACCTCAAAGGTGTAGTCCCCAATGGTACTGCTTACATATTGGCTACGGATGTTAGTCTTTTCAGGCTAATGCTCATGCCTAACCCTCTGCATGCATGCGCGAAGCAGATGATCAGTCGCTGTAATGCATCTACAGAGGGTGCCGTCAGTTTCGTCAGTGTCGTCAGCATTATAACTTAATAAATATGTATAAGAAAAGTTCGTTTTTCTGCTCAACACAGCTTAGTTTCCCACAATGAGTATGGTCGTATGAATCGACCGAAACAATTCAGTTCTCTTTTAGTGATATATGTGTGTCCTTATTTTTACGAGTTTGTATTTATGCTAATCACTTATTCAATTTACTAATATTCCATTTCGTCTGAAATTAAAATGTTATGTTATAAACTTCGCCATCGATATATATATATATATATATATGTGTGTGTGTGTGTGTGTGTGTGTGTGTGTGTGTGTGACAATATTATTTTAAGTAAATAATATTAAATTCTTTTTACCTACATATGCCAGCGTTTCAAGCTTTCGCTCTCATCAGTATAGGGAATTATAAGTCCAGACGGTCGCAAGGTTCGAACACCTGCTAAACAATCAACTTGACTCCGCAGGCAATCACCATAACAATACAGCCACGACA
Source organism: Sepiola atlantica (assembly GCA_963556195.1). NCBI lineage: Eukaryota > Metazoa > Mollusca > Cephalopoda > Sepiida > Sepiolidae > Sepiola > Sepiola atlantica. The sequence goes on along the minus strand of OY744541.1, from coordinate 42,896,536 downwards.
CATTTCCACATCAAGAAGAGAATGTAACTTCTATTTATGCGAAAAGAAGCACATATAGAAGAACTGACTAGAGTATTCAACGAACGTTCTCGGAATATGCCTACTAGCTACGTGTCAATCTATGTTTAACTTCCTCGAACAGGGCCAAACTTCAATCTTTTTAAGAGGGCTTATATAAATATTAATTTTAAGTAAATAATATGAACTTATGTTTATCTACATACGTCAGCGTTTAATGCTTTCGCTCTCATCAGTGTAGGGAATTATGAACTCAGACTGTCGCAAGATTCGTACCCCTGCAGAATAAACCTTGACTCCGAAGGTAGCATCATAACCATACGACCACGATACATTACCACGTCAAGAAAGGAATTTATGTTCTATTTACGTGAATGGAAGAACATATAGAAATACTGACTAAGGTATTTAACGAACGTTGTCGAATTCGTGATACGTTGGGTTACAAGCACTACCACAATTTGTTCAACTTTGATCTTTGATTTCATTTGAAAATTCATGAACTGTATATATATATATATATATATATATATATATATATATACAGGGTGGGCAAAAATAAGGGTCATATTTTTAAAAATTCATAACTTTTTTATTTATTGATTTTTAAAAAAATTTTTTTAGAATAAGTAAAGGACCCTTTCCGAAGCAAGCATGAGCCGTATTAGCCCTAAGGAACGTACCCTCATTTAGAAAACATTATTTTTGCTTAAAAAACTCAAAACAGTGTAAAAAACAATACTTTAGTTTTTGTAAGTTTTAAGAAGTGTTTTTCGGCTAAAATTTGTTTTGTCTATTTCAAAAAATCTCGGAAGGGTCAGTCTACACACACATAAAGTTTGGTGAGTTTAACTTTTATTTTGTGGAAGTTATTCAAATTCAAGTTATTCAAATTTAAAGATAGGACCCTTATTTTGGCCCACCCTGTATATATATATATATATATATATATATATATATATATATATATATATATATATATATATCTATATATATATATATATATATATATGTTGAGACATTCTTCTTGCATAACTAAAAATACAACCCCTTTACTTTTATGGATACTATAGAAATAAATAGTAGTTTGCTATTTAATTTACATACGTGTTACGTTGTGTACAAACAGACTTTTACATTATCTGGATAGATAGTGTCGCTTTTTTTCTAAATGCTCAAAGAGACAATAAGAAATGTTAGAGAGTGGTAAAATCAACATTGTGTGGAAGGCAAGTCAAGGTAAATACGTATATAGCTAAGAGAGATGTTAGTTTTGTCAGTAAGTCATATCATACACAGTATTCGTGATAAAACAATGATACAAACAAGTTTAGTATAATAATCATATATTTGTGAATATATATACATACATATACATATATATTTAACAGAGAAAATCAGACTTATATACACACCTACAATGCACACCCAGCTATATATTAATATATATATATGTATATATATATATATATATATATATATATATATATATATATATATATATATATATATATATATATATATAGGTTTGAATTACGTACTAGGCACTATCCTCAAGTGTCTTCAGTCTCTCTGTACAAGTGTTTGTCAGGACAACCTGACATGAATATAGTTCCTCCTTCAAGTAAACCCGCACCAAATATTGAAAATAACATATTATTCGAACTCCACATAAGATCCCCTCGACACAGCTATACACTGGCTCATATGAGAAATGGTGCACCTTCTCCAATTAATGTTTACTCAAATAACAACACTTGCTGGATACTCCACCAGACAAGATGAATTCTTGTCCTGGAATCCAGTAAGACAAAGATACCAAAAGAAAGATATACTATAACATACTAAACTGGTCAATTCGGAAACGGAAAATAAATGTTCTTCACTTCTTTACAAACTCAACATATGACAGATAAAGGGAAACATCGATGGATATTCAAGTATCTATGGATCTCATATAGAGATCAAGTGTTAGCCCCAGGAAGGGCCTCCTTTATATCTGATAAGTTTGACTAAAGTAAAATGAAAGAATATATATATATATATGTATATATATATATATATATATATATATATATATATATATATATATATATATATATATATATATAGTCTAAAGAAGCTTTGAGTTATTTTTTTTAAAAAAGAAAGTAAAATGCAGTTTAAATTCCCATAATATTGCAGACTTAACATTCGTTGGAAAATTAATAAATACAAAATATAAGTAAATAAAACAAATAAAAAGGGGGGTTAAGTATCTAAGAGTGAAACAAAAACAGGAGACCTTAAGCGTCTAATATTAACACGGGGATCATCAGCTGTCTACCATTTAACTGTTTCGGAGATTTAAAAACAGGACAGTTAGAATATTCATGGCTCTCCAATAGTACTGATTAAACTACCAATTCCCCAATAATCAAGTGTTGAAATAATTCAGATTAAAATTTCACTAATATATACATAACTAAATAATAATAATAATAATAATAATAATAATAATAATAAAATTATGATAATATATTACCCTTATGATATGATAATTTGCATATCAAATAACATTAATTATAACAATAATAATAAAAAACATTTTTTTTAATAATAATAATAATAATAATAATAATACTATCTAAACACTACACCAAAGAACCATTCTGCAATATGGTAGCTAGCAATAAAATTATATAGGTATTAAAGTTGCATTCTAAAATTAATAAATAATTTAAAAAAAAAGCTTAAGTACCTTAGGCACCAGAAAGGTAATTAGATAAGAGGAAGGAAACCATACAGATCTAAATATCCAATATATAGTCTAAAGAAGCTTTGGATATATATATATATATATATATATATATATATATATAATATATATATATATATATATATATATATATATATATATATATATATATATATATATATATATATATATACACCCTTAATATAGATAACATTTGAAATTCCGAATACGATATCTATTAAGATCAGCTAACAAATTTCAAATATTAGCAGCTAAATATCAAGTGGACTAGAGCAAACCATATATATAGAAATATATGTTTCGATTCAAAAGATCTTAAAATTGAGTTCCAAATAAAGAACATACACAGACGTATTATGTTTTTTTACAGCTGTTTCAAGACAATGTTTATTTCAAGTTATACAATGAATCGTAAACATGATAAACGCTGACTCTCTTCAGAACATACTTTTCAAATCAGAATTTTCGTAAGTGCCTTCCAAAAATACACCTTTAATATACGTGTCTAAAATGGCTCAAATTCCAAAGAGAACTAGATAATACGGAAAATCTTCTCAACAACTATTATTTATTAAACATAATTACCCATTAAAATGCATATTAACAATTCCCACAACGAAGACAAATAATACGTAACATCGCAATAGTAGTACATAAGACGGTTAAACATCAAGGGCAAATAATAACAATTAAAAGAAACAACTCCTTAATCTTAAAAATGAAATTTCGTATAACAACGAAATAGCACCCGAAGGTAACCCATACTTAAGAATAACACACAAAATATTCAATAGACAATAATTCATGCCCCTCACATTTAATCTTATAGACTACAGTACACATTATATCAATAGAAGAATTATATATATACGTATATATATATATATATATTTATATATATATATACATATATATATATTATAGAAGAATGATATACATACATATACATATATATACAAGATATGAATTTTATGTCTAAAATATTATTCAAATTTTTATAAAAAATTGTAGTATGATTTTGATTCATGAAAATATCTCAAATTAAAGGCTTAAGTTTAAATAGTTTATAACATAATAACAAATTCAGAGAATCTTCTTTAGTCCTAAAATTCAAAGAAGCTCGCAATACGACACTTTACCCCTTGCCACATGCATATTCTTCAGTTAAGTAGTTTAGCAGTTGCGCCTGTACATACACATATAAAACAAATACACAAAGTTACTTTATATTGTGGTTTAAGGGGTCCTAAGAAGAAAGCGAAATTCAGAGAATCTGGCTTTATTGGTGTCTAGTGTTTACAAATTCAATGCGAATCATATATATTTGAATTTGTAAATGAGAGATTGTGCCAATATTCTGTCTTAACATAAGCTTTTGAAACGCTCAAACGAAATTGAAATTTGAGGAATATTTATTAATTGATGTCTAAAGGTTGTTGTTAAGATTTCATAAACATCTGAGGTAGCAGCTGCGTCACAAATTCATAAGTATCAGTTTATTTGTTGATGCGTAATCCTTTACATACACATGTTTACTCATATGAACATATCTCTTAATTTACACACATATATATATATATATATATATATATATATATATATATATATGCTTGTGTTGACTTTAATTTCCCCTTTTCCAAACGAATGTTGAGTAGACCGCATTTACAGAGGTTCAGGCTTGAAAGTTAAAAGGTAACATGCGTCTGCCGTTCGAATCGTGCGACCGCCAGAACAGAATCCCTTACACTGATGGTTCCCGGAATAAGATACAATACACGTGTACGTTTATAAGAATTGAAATAAATATCTATCATAAGTTTATTTATAGTACCCTCAACCGGACTGGCGCTTTAAGCGAATATAAAATAGGCTGCCAATTAATGCGTAACGGGAGGTTCCGTCCAACTGGGTTGTTGAACACTATTACAACAACCCACTAACACATGTCTGCTTGTATAGGGATAAATAGACTTTAATTATTTTCTCTTCCCATGACTATGGGGTCAGCTACATTGATAGAAATTCAGACATACAAGTTTAAAGATTATTTTGATCTTGGGTTCGAATCGTGCGACAAGCAGAACAGTTATTTCTCTACACTGTTGATTCTCGGAAAAGGATGAAATATATGTGACTGTGGATAAGATTGTAACAATATTATATTTATATATATATATATATATATATATATATATATATATATATATATATATATATATATATATGTATATGTATATATATATATATACATAAAGTGGAGAACTAAAAGCGAACTTATAGGAAAGGTAAAACATGTTGTGAAAAGTATACAGTTCAATATACTGGATAGAACAGATAGATAGGTAGAAGGATGAAAAGGAATTAGAAAAGCGACGGAGGCAGATCTTTTTGCCATTCAGTTGTTCAATGCAAAGTATATTCTGCCAAAAAAGCAATCGTTATTTTACTTTTTCAAATTCTAAATCTTGGCCTTTGCCAACTTATCTATCCCAGCAATTTCCTCTGATTATAAGATTTAGATCTTTGAAAAGCCTGGCTTAAGGAAAAAAATAATTGAATAAATTGCTTTTTTGCGGAACATACTTTGCATTGAACAACTGAATTGAAAAAAGATCTGCCTCTGTCGCTTTTCTAATTCCTTTTCATTTTTCTACCTATATATATATATATGGTAAAATGAAAAAGGAAAACCAAAAACTGGATGTTTTTTATGTGTACATCAACGTTTCGTCTTTATTTATAAGACTTCATCAGGATGATGATATAGGGAAAAGATATCATGCAAGCACGGATACATGTAGGATAGACATGTTGGGAAGAAAAATAAAATGAAAAATAATGGCAGCGTCTAGCTGGACGTCCGTACTTGTTAGAGAATGAAAAATGAGTGGGAGAAAAAAGGGGAAGGGTGGAGGGAGCAAGGACTACTGTGGCTGGCGATGAGAGAAAGAGGTGGGGGATGAGCAGGGGTAAAATGGATGGCAGAGAGAGATTGGAGGAAGAGGGGGAGGGGGTGTATGACCGGATGGCTGTGGTCGAGATTGAAGGGGAAGAGTGAGTTGGAATGTTTGTGTGTGTGGGGTGTATGCAGGGAAATGGGGATGTAGTATTGGCCTGCCTCTTTTTAGAATTCTTAGAATCCGGTCCTTTCAAATATAGACTACCTCCTAACATCGAATACTTTAGATACATAGATGATATTTTAATTTTCCTCCCCACAGACACACAAATCATTCATGTTAAGGATAAACTCAACACAGTAGAACCCTCCATAAAATTCACCCATGAGACTGAAATAAACGGCTCTATTCCCTTCCTTGATACTCTTATAATTAAGTCCAACAATAAACTAGAATTTAAGGTACACCGCAAAAACACTCACAAAAATGACTACATACATTTCTACTCCCACCATCATAGCAAGATCAAAACAGGTATAATTATAGGCTTCTTCCTACGCGCCCTTAGAATATGTAGCCCCCCACACATAGATGAAGAAATAAAATACATTTTTAATTCCCTAAAAACATTGCAATACCCCACACATTTCATATTAAATGCCAAGAAAAAAGCCTTCCAAATATTCTCCAGAAACACCACACAAAAAAATCAAACCCCTAACACCTCTCTCATAGACAGACCCCTTCTCCTACCCACGCATTCCAATAACACATCCATATGCAACACGCTCAACAAACTAGGCATTCCAATAGTACAAACCACTTCTCAATCCATAAAACAAACTTTAAACACATCCAGACATTTCCAAAAAACACCCACATCCCATGCCGGCTTATACACTGTCCCTTGCAATGATTGCCATCAATTCTACGTGGGAGAAACACAACGTGAATTAAAGAAACGATTAAATGAACATAAAAGGGATATAAAAAACAACAACCCTCTTAGTGCACTTTTCTCCCATGCTCTAGAATATGGTCATGCATTCAAATTTGAACAAGCCAAAATCACTAAACACATCCACAACAAATCTCGGCGAAGATTATTGGAAACTGCACTCATCACATCCTCCACTACTATCAAGCAGCGAAATGGTTTCTTTAACCTATCACCCTTAATAAGCAAGATCATCCTCACAGAACAAAGTCTTTTGCCTGATCATGGCTAACTTTTATTTTCATCTCTAACCTTATGACACTCTTCCATTCACCCACACCCTTCCCTTTTCTCCCTGAATCTTCTCTTATTTTTCCTCATTTTTTTCCCTCACATTTTTAATACTACAGTCCAAATAAACTTTCTCATGTCCTAAATATTTCAAATATATTCCTCACCCACCCTTTCAATCACCCCCCTCCCCCACCCACTCCAATCCCTCACTCATTGCTATCATTTTCCAAATATTTCAAATATTTCACACCCTATCACGACAAATCCTCCCTCTTCCCCCCCTCATCCATTTTCTCCCATACCTCTTCTTAAATTCCCTCATTTTTCTTCAAACGCTCTCTAAGACCATAACTTTCGCCCATCCACCAAAATCACAGCCCCCCCTCCCTCTCTACCCATCCCCATTTCCCTGCATACACCCCACACACACAAACATTCCAACTCACTCTTCCCCTTCAATCTCGACCACAGCCATCCGGTCATACACCCCCTCCCCCTCTTCCTCCAATCTCTCTCTGCCATCCATTTTACCCCTGCTCATCCCCCACCTCTTTCTCTCATCGCCAGCCACAGTAGTCCTTGCTCCCTCCACCCTTCCCCTTTTTTCTCCCACTCATTTTTAATTCTCTAACAAGTACGGACGTCCAGCTAGACGCTGCCATTATTTTTCATTTTATTTTTCTTCCCAACATGTCTACCCTACATGTATCCGTGCTTGCATGATATCTTTTCCCTATGTCATCATCCTGATGAAGTCTTATAAATAAAGACGAAACGTTGATGTACACATAAAAAACATCCAGTTTTTGGTTTTCCTTTTTCATTTTACCATCACGTCGGATTACCTTCATCCTTCTCTTCCCATATATATATATATATATATATATATATATATATATATATATATATATATTATGAGGTTAATCTCTATTATGATAGTTTTCGCGGTAGATCGACTGATAAATAGATCTATATTATCAGTTGTTTATTGTTATTTTCTTAAATCTGATATCATTGTATTTGTGTGCTGGCTTATTTGAAAAAAAACGATAAAGCATTTCAGATATTTCTATTCAGAGATGCGCCCTTGCATTTTTTCCCTTGGTCTATTGTTTACGTTATTTTAATATGTTCATTAAAATAGATTTCACTTTTAAGATATATACTAATTTGCGTGGCGAATATGATGATAAATATGACCGTATATTTTAGATGAAGTGATTTAATAGTTCTGGAGTTTTTTATGTGATTTTCTTTGGTTTACATTGGTCACGTGTTAAATTGTGTTTTTTTATCTGTAATGCATTAGTTTCAATAATCCTGTTCTTTGGTCTGTCACGCATCATTGTAACATTTCATTATCTTTCAGGTATAAAGTCTAAGTCTTCACTTTGTCAAATAGAAGTTTAAAGTGACACTTTCTGAGCGCTCTCACCTTATCTTATGAAATCGTATTCTTTTTAGTGTGCCCAGCATGATTCGAAATAGAATTTTCTTTGCTCTGTCACGAAAAAAAATGGTTTGTTACGAATAATTTTAATCGCATTTATCTGGTCTGTTACATGTTTATTTAAAAATGTATTTGCATTTGGCTGTCGGTCCTAAGTGTGGAATCGAATTTTCTTTACTAGGACATTTAGAAATCGAATTTTTGGGGCTACCACATATATGCTTGAATCGTAATCATAAATGCTTGGTTACTTTTAATGCCGCAAAGACAAAGCTCCTTTCAATCAATAACTACAAAAACCTCTTCAACCACCGATTGACAAGGAATATAACACCCTACCTAAAAGTTTAACATTCAGAACTATTCGGCTTAATATTCACAAGTAACATGAATTGGAACACATACAATGAAGACACTGCCAAGGCTGCTACAAAGAAGGTAAGTTATATCAACCGTTCTATTACACTCTTCACAACTGACATTATCCTGTATCTCAAGAAAGCTACCATCCGTTGATGCATGGAGTATTATTGCCACATCTGGACTGGTGCATCATCCACTAGTCTCTCCCTCTTAGACAAGGTCCAAAAAAAGTTGCCAACTGTATAGGATCCTCACTATCCATCAAGATCCAGCCCCTGTCTTATCGCCGCAATGTTGTATTCTTTGTGCTTGTTTTACAAATACTTCAATGGATTGTGTTCCGATGAACTAGCTGCTCTAGTGCCCCCTCGACGTAAATGCACTAGAACAATTCGACACTCAGCTAAATTTCATCTATTCACTGTGGAGGCCCCCAGATGCCGGATAGCCTTCTTCTGCAATAGCTTATTTCCCTGTGCTTCCGGCCTCTGGAACTCCTTTCCCGCTCCCTGTTTTCCCGACAGTACTGACATGCAGATGTTTATAACTAATGTAAACAGACATCTCACTGCACGGCTCTCAACTTTGGATGACACCCAAAACATACACCCTAATTCTCAGTAGCCCCTAACGTCTACAGTGGCGGCCCGCCTTATTTGGGGTAAATTATGTTAACAAAAATCATAAGTTCTTTGGCATGCCACAACTAAGTTTTAAATCATATTTTCACTGGTCGGTCAAATATCAGTATATAATTGCATTTTTTTCGTCTGCTACACAAACGTTTAAAATCACATTTTCATTTGCCTGTCACATTTAAGTTTAAACTCGTATTTTCATTGGCATTTCACTCCTAGATTAAGTCAGGTAAATCTAAAATTGCATTTTCTTTTGTTAATCACTCCTAAGTTTAAAATCACATTGTCATTGGCTTATATCACCTAAGTTAAAACCTTAATATTTTTTGTATGTCACGCCTATGTTTAAAATCAAATTTTAATTGGCCTGTCACACCAAAGTTTAAAATCACATTTTCATTTTCCTGTCACGCAAAAGTTAAGTTTAACATCGCATTTGTTTTCGCCTGACATTCCTAAATTTTATATTACATTCTCATTGGCCTATAACATCTAAGTTTAAAGTCGCATTTTCTGTGGCCTGGAACTCCTAGGTGTAGTGTTGTAAGTTTAAAATCGCATTTTTTCTTGCCTGTGAATCCTAAGTTTAAAATAATATTCTCATTCTCCTGTAACACCTCAGTTTGAAATCGAATTTTTATTGGCCTGTCACACCTAACTTTAAATTAAAATGTTTATTGTCTAGTAACTTTTACGTTTAAAATAACATTTTCATTGGCCTGTCGTATATAAGTTTAAAATTGCATTTTCTTTTGCTTGTCATTCTAATTTTGACATCATATTATGTTGTACCTAGCACACCTAAGTTTTAAATTACATTGTTATTGGTATATCACATCTAAGTTTGCAATCTTTTTTTATCTCTTGCACATAAGTTTGATATCACTCATTCGCCTGTCACATCTAAGTTTAAAATCGCATTTTCTTTAGCCTGTCCTATCTAAGTTTAAAATCACATTTTCATTGGTCTGTCAGATCTAAGTTTAAAATGGCATATTCTTTAGTCTGTCACATCTAAGTTTCAAATCGCATTTTCATTGGCCTGTCAGATCTAAGTTTAAAATCACATTTTCATTGGCCTGTCAGATCTAAGTTTAAAATGGCATATTCTTTGGCCTGTCAGATCTAAGTTTCAAATCGCATTTTCATTGGCCTGTCACATCTAAGTTTAAAATCGTATTTTCTTTAGCCTGTCAGATCTAAGTTCAAAATCACATTTTGTTTGGCCGGTCATTTCTATGTTTAAAATTTCATTTTTCTTTTGCTTGTAACACATTCGTTTTTGATAACATTTTCATTGGTCTGTCACATTTAAGTTAGAGATCGCCTTTTATTTGGTTTGTCACCTTAAAGTTTAAAAATACATTTTCTCTCGCTAGTCTCACCCCACCGAATTTCCTACTGCATATAACGCATACTTTTAAAATATCAATATATTTCGTTTTTCACGCATTGTCATCGCAAAATATACATATTGATTGGACGTATCTAAAGAATCGCGTTCTTCTCCTTTGTCAAAACAAAAAATGACCTTGGATTTCTTCTCCCGTTAAATGTCTTCATTTCGTTTTTTATTTCGCATTTTTATCTTCTTATCGAACCCCGAACCTTATCCTATATATCAAGGCGGCCTTATTAATAATTCAACCGTAATTCTTCCGTTTCTTTTTTTCCTTAACACTGTGAATATCTTTTCTTTCGCAACTGTTACTTTCTCTGCGTTTATCTTTTGTTTATTTTATTAACCGTTCATCTTCCCCGCGTCTTTTCGGCCATCTTTGTTTTAGTTGGATTTTATTTTCGTTTCGTTTCCTTTCCTTTTCCAATATTCTTCTATCTCAACCCAATGTTATCATTGCTATTATTGTTTATTTTACTGTTTATGCTTTTATAACGAAATGTCAACTTTTTTTATTTTTATATTGTGCCGACTACTGCAGAAAAATATCATTTTTTTAAAAACCCGCAGAGCCAGTAAACGATTTGGGATCACAGTAAAAAGACAGCTTCAAATTGCATTTTCATACAAATACATTTTTGTTATAATAACATTACATACATATTTGTCGTCGATTTAAGCTAATTATTTTCTTAAATATGTTCTATTATTGTAGATTACTTGATTTAACGTATATTTCTTGTAACCTCCGCTTCTTTCTTTTTTCTCCTAGTCTTACTTCTTTTCGTCTATTCATTTTTTCTGTTCTTCAACCGTAATACTTCGAATGACAATGAGACTAAACATGTTTGTAGAGATTGCAATTTTCGACTTTTACCTACTCAACACCTTCTCACAATGAATTGCACTCCCTCCACCCCAATAAATGAGCGAATAAAAAATCGACTTCGCAATCAAGTGGGGGATGATCACCTCGCTGCTTTACAGCGCCCTTATTGCAGTAGAGACGTTGCCAGCCTTTCTTTACTATGTTGTTATTTTCACGGCAGGTGCTTGGCTAAGCTACAATCTTTAGTGTCCCCCTCTTAACCCTACTCGGCGAGTGCCCGTCAAGCTACTACTACTGCAAATACATTTTATTTCTTCTTCTGGTTTTCTAAAACAAAACGGAACTTCCATGAACGAAGCTTCTTTTCAAGAACTTTCACTCTGTGGAACACAATACGACGGCACTGCTTCTCTGATGGCTGCAACGTGGTTGTCCACAAATTTAATGTCAAAAATACCTTAGCGTGATACTGTTAAATACACACTTTATGCCAATTTCGCCCATCGCTTTTGTAATCTCTTTATATAGTATTGGTCATTATCCAACTGACAAATCTCATTAACCCTTATCCTCGAATGTCCGATGACCTCGGTAAGTTGTTCCACATTAAACAATCGTTCTTACCAAGCCTTTGTTTCTTCTTTACCAGCATAGGGTTAGATACACTTAGAGACAAAATAAGAGGGATAATATCCGCTATTCTTCGACTGGAAGAGTATGGAGTGTCTTAAAATCATAGCGAGAATGATTGTCACAAAAGATCCAGAATGAACACCCGGATATTATCAGCGAAAATCACGGGTAACCGTGTTTTCTTGCGAGAACATCAATTGACTTACAACAATAATAAAATAGAAAATATTCTAGTCGAAATATAAAGGATACTTATTTTTATTTTGATTGCTTGGAAATCCACCGGTTTAAATCAGCAGGAAATAACTACAAACAAATGGTGTGAAAACTAAAAGTGAATAATAATAACAATAAAAAAGTATAATAATAATAATGATAATAATAATAATAACAATTATAAGAGATGAGACTCGCAAAAACACCTGTGCATGGCTAATAAAACGATAATGAATAGATAAACAGACTTGCTACTTACAGCTGCACAGAGCACTTCGATTAGAACTAACGACTTAGATTCTAAAATAGATAAAACCCAAGAAAAATGTAAATGTAGACACTGAGGATAAAGAGACGAAACGGTAAATCACATTAGTGAATGCAACAAACTAGCCCCCGACCCAAATACCTGAACAGACATGACTCCGTGGGGGAATCGGTAGACTAATAACTAATCAAACGAATGCATTGTGAAAGCGCAGAGGAATTGTACAGACTCAAACCCGAGAGAGTATTCGGAAACGAAAATCACACATTCATCTCTGACATGACATGGATGTACAAACAGATAAACTAATTTAAGGAAGGAGACCAGACGTCATAATAGTTAACAAGAAGGAAAAAAAACAACTAAATTGTTGATTTTGCCATCTCGGCAAACCAGATTAAGGATCAAAGTTACGGAAAACGAAGCAAATCAACAAATAGAACTGAAAGGAATATAGAACACGTAGAAAGTCAATATAATACTAATAATCATAGACGCACTAGGAACAGTCCCGAAAAACTTGTAAAGGACTTAGTGAAATTAGAATAAAAAAGAAGTCTGATAATATACAACGGATGGCAATCATGCAAACAACTGCAATCTTAAGGAAAATCTTCGAATGCGGAAACCAACTCATATAAGCTACGACCACTAACCTGTCACATGGAAGTTGCCAAATAAATGGAACTAGAACATGGAAGGAAAACCACGTGAATCTGAGAGGAGTGAAAGCTTGACATCTTTAAACAATTTAAAGTATTCGCTTCGCCTGAGATTATACACAATAATTGTGAAGGGTCAAAGAGAATGAAAAGACCGATGAGTGAGAGAACTAAGCAGACATCAACTGGGAGAGTGATGAGAGTTCTGAACCTAGGAAAAAGCTTATTGCCACCTAACTTCCAGAGAATGCAAATAATCGTTTCTAGTAAGAAATCAATAGTAAACAGTTTTTGCGATAACTCTAAGTCATTAGAAATGGTTATCGAAAGAAGTAGAGGTTGCCGGAAATCTGAAGAGACTTGGTGTTGTCACTCAGGCTCAAGGGATACCATAGGTTATTATCAGTGAGTACTAAGTGATAATGTCCTGTATGTGGAGTCCTAGTGAATACATAATACTATCATCAACAGCGATCTGAGCTTTTCTATCTCCGAAAAAGTGATGTAACTAGCCTTTGCTCATACAACATAAAATAAGTCGTGAATAGTCAAGAGAGATAGGAACACCTTATCTGTACGAAAGAAGCTAGTACTAAAATATTCCGAAGGTTTAATTATACCCAAATTCACTACAAATTCAACAGTATTCATCAGCAATAAAATGGTAAACAACTGTTGCCATAGGGCAAGATAATTTGCAATTGTTATCGAAAGAAGTAGAGATTGCTAGAAATGCTGGGAGACTCCTTGTTTCTCAGTCTCTAGGAATGCACCATTTTATGTCCTGTGAGAAATCTCTGATGATGACTTGCGAGTAAGTACTACACTGGAATATATGCAAACTTTACGAATTGGACCACAATGAGAAGTGGTATGAGCATAAGCCAGAATTGGTACAAATGAATGACAATGTACAACTTCTTTGGGACATGCGCATACAAACTGGCAAGGTTCTTGAGCATTCTAAACCCAACTTAGTCTTTCTGAAAAAAAAACAAGAGAACTTGCTTAATCATTGATAACGCCTGCCCCTTCGATACCAGAGTGCAGGAGAAAGAACACGAGAAAATAAATAAAGATCAAGATGTAAAATGGAAATTAGTTAGACTATGGAAATATAAAGAAGTAAAGGTGATCCACGCTGTAATTGGAGCGCTTGGAACCATAACTAAAAGCCACCATAAATGGCTTAGACAGATTTTCCAATTCTGCAAAAGGCTTGCCTATTAGGAACGGCGAAAGTGTTAAGGTACAACTTGAATATCTAATGTCAAGGGAATTAACTTGATGTTCAAAAAAACAAAAAACAAAACCTCAACTAAAAACATCCAAACGTTGAGACTACTATGAATAATAATAATAATAATAATAATAATAATAATAATAATAATAATAATAATAATAATAATAATAATAATAATAATAATACGGAAAATGCTTACCATTCATAGAGCTTTTGCAGAGAAAAGAAAATGCAGATCGATTGAATCTACCTAGAGAGGGAGGTGGTCGAGGTCTACTTAGTGTTAGAAAATGTTGTGAATATAGAAGAAGCTTGTCTATATTTATATATTTCTGAAAGTAGTGAGTTTTTTCTACATGAAGTTAAAAGAGAGAACATACTAAGAACCTGGATAAACATAATCAAAGGTTATAAGAGAGAGGGTTAACATTATTTGGTAAGAAACTACACAGTGTATTCGTTCAGAATACATAATTTAGAGATAATGACAGCTGGAATTGGTAGGTCAAGAGTGATCTCAAATGATCTATTGAGAGAACCTTAATAGCAGCCCAGAAACACGCCACTCGCACGAGGTTCATAAAATATTACATTGACAAAACTGCAGAATCATCGATATGCCGATTGTGTAATAAAAGGGAGGAAACTTTAACGCATATTGTGTCTAAATATCCAATGCTAGCACAACATTAGTATGAAAAATGGAGACACAGTCCCCCAGGTACTACACTGGAATAAATGCAAACTTCATGAATTATACCAAAATGAGAAGTGGTTTGAGCATAAGCCAAAAAGTGGTACAGGAGAACGACAATGGCAAACTTATTTGGAACATGTGCATACAAACTGATAATGTTCTTGAACATTCCAACCCCGACATAGTCTTTCTAAACAAAAACAAGAAAACTTGTTAAATCATTGATATAGCCTGCTCTTTCGATACAAGAATACAGATTAAAGAAAACGAAAGCATAAATAAATATCAAGATCTAAAATGGGAATTAGTTAAACTATGGAAATGTAAAGAAGTAAAAGTGATTTCCGTTTTAATTGAAACGCTTAGAACCATGACGAAAAGTCATAATTAATTACAAACAGATTAACGAGACAATTTCCTTTCTAATTCTGCAAAAGGCTTGTCTGTTAGGAACACCGAAAGGGTTAAGGTACAGCTTGAATGTTTAAAGTCGAGGCAATTCACTTAATATTAAAAAAAGAACACTCCAACTTAAAACATCCAAAAGTTGAAACTACTACGAAATAATGATAATAATAATAATAATAATAATAATAATAATAATAATAATAATAATAAGAAGAAGAAGAAGAAGAAGAAGAAGAATAAAAAGAAGAATAGCAAGATAGAAATCTTCCAAATGTTTCCATATATTTCAATTATTTTTAAATTTACAAATTCTTACAGCCATATACATTCTTCGAGCCTTTTCTCATCATGTCTTCTCCCATCAGATTCATGTTGTGAAGAATCGATACGTGACGCCTGCAGCGCCTCTTCAAGTCGTAAGTGCCAAGGAAAATGCAATATCATTTGTATCCGCCCCAAGAGAGTAATACCATCGAATTCCCACGAAAAACGAACTTCGTTCTATAACTTGTCATAATTAGTCGGCCAGTGAATTTAAATAACTACACATAGAATCAAAGTATAGTATATGTTCTGATACTACACTACGACTGGTCTGTGTCGGTCAGTGATAGAGAACTCCTTATAAACTGAGGCAATTTTAATTTTGTCGCAATCTTTTTTATGGAGCATGATTCTCTGCACATCAAAAACTGACCTTGTCCTTAACCCTGCCGTCGTGGGGAAACAAGTAAATAGGGGCGCAGAAGAAGGCTAATATCTTAACGGTTATTTCTACTGAAAATTAAAGAAAACATACTAGTAAATTTCTTCAGTCGCCATTTGATCACTTTCATCGTAACTTTCAACTCTCTGATTTTACTGATAAGATTATATTTAAATCATCAGAAGGTAAGATTGAAATTGGCTCTTGTTAAAGATTTGTTTATCCAACATAATGTGTGTTCTTAATTTGATTTAATCTGGTATCCAAAGGTACTTTATGAAAAATGTTTTACAACTGGAATGATATTTTTGGAGCCTATACATTTTAGTCATTATTATTATTTACTCATCAAGAATATTAACACAAGTCATTTGTAGTGATCACCCGTTGGAACAAACAGAGTGTGCCCCCTTGATTTCATAATCAAAAAGTCTCACTAGATTTCCAATAATCCTCGTTTCTTTTGATCATCAATAGACTTCACAGAGCGTCTTTGCACCAGCACTTGAACATAGAGTTCTTGCTAATAACTGGTATAGTCATGTTGATACACCTGGCCCCGTTAGATAATCGGAATTAAGCGATGTTGAATTTGGCAAGTATTAAATAAGTGACCATTTAAGAAGACCTGGTTGTGTATGTAATGAAACTCTTTTCAACTTAAAATTAATCTTAACATGTAGGATTTCGGCATAACATGACCAATCATTTTTTCATGCCAGTTGATAATACGCCATCGACGATCAGTCCGACAGTGAGTGGGTCGTTGTTGAATCGTCTTCATCTGCTTTGCGAACTGAACTACTATTCTATGTAGTTCTAGGAGGTCCACCTTCTCATGGAATTATCTTTTTGTTTGAGAAGGGATTACTTTATTGTTAATCTTTTGGGCGTCCCTAGCCGAGTAAGCCCACGGATCTGACCAAGCATCTTTTGTAAACCAGGGTATTATCCTCTAGGGCGTTGCGATTTCAATCTCCACCTTCCCACCTTGTAGAACATCTTCCCGCAGTGGGAGGGAAATAAATAACAACCTAACAATAATTGACATAATATAAACCCCCAAACAACAAATAGCCCTCGTATGTTCTCACTCAAGGTTTGGACGCTGCTATTCCACCTCACTTTTTACATACACTCAGATTATCATTTTCTGGGGTACCGTTCGATGTTGTTGCATCTATGATACTGTGGGGGCCAGATTTCATTATCTCTTCAATATCTACCAAGATAGTATACTTTCAGTTAGGTTCACTTTGTATGGTCCATCTAGATTTCTCGTGTCAACAACTTGCTATTTAATGTTGTTTTCTTTAAACTTTTATTCGCCCCAAATAAGACCTATTGCCATTGAGCGTAAGGAGCTACTGTGATATGAGACAGATTTATAAGGGGGTACCTTAGTTAGTATTGGGGTAGATATATGTTTATTCTCATTAGATTATATTTTCTGCATGTTGGTACGGTCAAGAAAATAGGAAGCAGGAGTGATTCTAATGACAAGCCATCTTTTGAAAAAACTCTTAGAGTAGGAAAATATCCGGGGGTCTAGGGACCTCTACATTGAAGGGGTATAATTTAGCTGTCAGTCGGGTTGGTTAGGGAGTATTTCGGTTAAGGGCGTACACATGCAGTAAGTTTTCCGGGTTGCATATCATGAAAATACTTGTACAACAAACACAGGGATACACTCTGCGGCGATGCGATATTGGTTTGAGCTTGGTAGACAGTGCGGGATCCATTAGATTATAGGCTCTTATTTGTGCCCTGTCCAAGTAGAAATGGTGCTAGTGGTTGGTGCATCAGCTCAAATCTGGCAACAATACTTCATGCATTGGTGAATTGTGACTTTATAGAGCTATAAGATAGTAGCAGGTGTGAGAATCTTTTTCGGTAGTTTTGGCGGCATTTTCTATGTACTGATTCCACGTTTTCTCCCTGAAAATGGTCGCGTAGTTTGAACGTTGGTTTCTCGAAAAGAGTTCTTTCGGCCATTAAAATCAGTGATTGGAAAGGTTACTTATAGTTCTCATGCTGAACCATGGTTTGTCAGTATCACATTTCTATGTGGGGTAGTTTCAGACTCTACGGTGATTGTTAATATTCGGCTGTGTTCACCAGTGTCATAGTTTTCGTAGTGTCTATCTGAGCATTTATTCTCGGGTCTCCTAGTCTTGTTTCAAGGATTTTTGGAACTGCCTCCAGTATGACGCAACTATCTTGGTCGGACTCAACGATAAAATGTGACGCGAAATCTAGGTAACGTCACATTACAATGTTATTCAGTACGACTCGCTTCATACATTACTGCAACCAATTATATAGCCCTCCCTCTCGAACCCTTTTATTCGTGTCCGTGGCAAATATATCTGGTGTTGGTCGATGTTCCGTCGTCGACATAAGCCGTATTTTTCCTGACGTTTTCTGATAAAAGATTGGTTTCGTTGTAGCGTCTACGTTGTCCGGGCTGGACCTCAATCACATTGTGTTAAAAAAAACAAGCGAAGTATAGCCAATCAAAAGAAATATTCTTAAAAAATAAGAATATATATTTTCGTAAAACTTGAAGTTACAATGGAAAAAGGCTTTTGCTGATTGAGGGTTCATACCTCTTCAGTTTCCGGACTAGATACTTATCAGTCTGTGCTTAAATATGCGGATAGACGAAGCGAATAGCGTCTACTTCTCCGGGTGAAATAAGGCAATTATTTTCTAGGCGGGCAAAAATACAGTTTCTTTCTCAGTCAACCTCAATCCAAACTCTAAAACTGTAGACTTAACCAATTCTAAATTGTCACGCATTCTAATAACACTGATTTACAAAGAAATCAGCAAGCACAAACATACCCGTTTTCACCTTAGTTGGGGGTGCTGAATTCAAATTTGAAATCCGTTTTTACTCATCAACTCCAGTTTGTTTTAGATATGCATAGTGTGTATTTTGTGCATATACGGTACATAAAGGCGTATATTCATTCAGGGCTAATTCTAATATTGTGAGATATGGCTTTTTTTAGTTATTATGCACTAAATGTAAGTGATAACATTACATTATATATATATATATAGTTATATATCAAGACGGATTTTGGCAGTTAACAAGTGGCTAAAGTCTTACGAGAATATGGGGTGCCGAATGTCACTCAGGATTAATTTTCTCCATTCCCACCTCAACTTCTTCCCGCCAAACCTTGGAGCAGTGAGTGATGAGCATTGAGAAGTATTCCACCAAGACATGACGAAGATGGAGAGCAACTATCAAGGAAAATGGAACCCTGGCATGATGGGAGACTTCTGCTGGATACTCTTGCGTAACATCCCGAAGGCAAAATACACCAGATCTTCTGAGAAACACACTTTTGACTGTCTGTGGTGCTATGAATTGTGTAATTGTGTCATCCAAGTATATTTATTCAGTGTACTTTATCTATCCTGTGTTATCGGTTATAAGCTGCTGCAACTCTTGAAATATGCACATTTATTCTCTGTTTAGGCTAATACTATTTAAAAAGCAGAACACTAGAGGTGATAGAGCAAAACTATTTATAAATTTGAATTCAGCACACCAAAATTAGCAAATAACATCTATCTATTATTCTTGCCTCAGACCAACATTTCTATTTGTAAACTAGTTTAATTTTAAATGTTACAGGGCACACTCTGGACAAATTCCACATATATTACCTAGAACCATTTCCATTGGTTCCTTTGCCTAATTACTGGGATGATTGTCTCCTGTCAATAAAGGATCTCCCGTCTTCTGCAAATCCCGACCGTATCTTACCCAGATAACTGCCAGAATGCAACTTTACGCTTTCTTATCAGATGTAATGGCCTACATTTTTGTTCGCATTGGATCTTACCAGCTACATGACCTCATTTCACCTCGTAACGAAAACATCCTGCGAGAGCGGCGAACCTTTTGCCACCTGGTATTACTGGCTGTTTAGTTCAAACTTCAACACGAAATAACATTATTATTTCAAATTGTAAGAACAATATTCCCTTAGACGATTTTTTTAAATTTAGACTATGACTTATTCTCTTGTCGTATCATTTGAGTGTGTCCCAAAATATATACTAGTATCTAGGGCTTTCGAAATTCTCCGATGGGCCTCGACACTTGGTCACACCAGTTCCCCCATAACAATAGCTATTACGAAAGTTTCCTATATGTTCCATATTTTGGTCAGCCATAGGAATCAAATGTTAGCCCCATTAATTGGACACTTGATTTCTAATATTTAACTCAGATGAAATGAAAGAAAAGTTTGAATGAATATCCTAGAGAGTCTGAATGCTTACGAGACAAAATCGCCGAATGTCTTCGATCTCTCTATACAGGGTTTTTTGTCAAAGCCACCTGACATGCGGATACTCTACTCTACAGGTTTACTCTGACCATATATTAAAAAAACGTCGTACTCGAAGCTCAACAAAGATCCCATTACGCTAGCTACCCACTTGCTCATAGGAAAAATTATAGTGGTTTTCTTAGTTGTGCTACCACAAGTAACAGCACTTAACTTGATATTCCACCTAGACTAGATGAATTTATGTCCTGGAATTCGATAAGACCTAGAAAAGACCACATACTTAAGAGGTTAATGGATGAGAAGGAAAAGAGGTAATATTTTCTAAATGATTACCTATCTAGTAGTAACAAGTCTAACCGTTGTTTAACTGCAATGATCTAACAAAAACCCGTGTTACAAAATGATTATTCCCTTTAGCATGCCAGATTAAAGTTTAACATCGACACATTTACGGTAATCTGGTGGCGTTTTCAGTTACGTCCCTTGTTAAAGAGGGTATCTCCTCTTTACTCTACTTATCCCTCCTTAATGATACCACTTCAGTACATAGATACACATTAATAGGAATCTATGATTTTAGATAACTATCCAAAGTGGAATCAAGTACGATAAGCTTCTTAGACAAAGATTCTTACCAATACGCTTCCTGCCTGTGGGACACATTACCACGAGATATTTTCTCCGCTAATTAAAAAATGAATGTCTACAAATATTACCATAAACCATCCCATGCGTAATCATACGCAGTTCATAATATTAATCAATGTAAGTCCTCCAAAAGCGTTACCCATTTCTCAGCTGAAAAACATTCTGTCTTAGTAAACTTTATTTTTAAATATCGCTTGACCTTGAAATATTGTGAATTATGGTGAGAATAACACACTGTATTATGTTGTATATGAAAGACAACATAATACAGTTTTTGACAATATTGTACCCGGATTGCTGAATTTCTCTCAAAGTGATTTCAAATAAATGAAACAAAAATTGTAAATGTACTCCTTTTAAAATGTATTGGAAAATGTTAATATTTCATTTTGACGGAGAATCAATTGCAAATATCGATACTGCATCTTCCTTTGTGTTCTTTACCGAAATGATCGATTCTTACGCTCGTTTTGTTTTCTTTCTGCGCGTGCGTTGAACCAATACTTTTGACGCATGCGCATTTCAATTTTATATGAATTCATCTCTTATTTCTCATATGTTAATTTCTGTATTATTTTTTAAATTTTTACGACTAGTTTTTTAACGATTTATTTCGTCGAAGTTTTAAGAACATTCAATTGTCTTAAAAAGATACATTAACTTAAACTGGTGTTTAAGCGGGAATGTATTTCCAAATTAATCAAAATATATTGAACACGTTCATCAGTTTTTCTCATACAGGTAACAATGTTGACTGACGACATGGGCGCGGCAAGTTTGAAACTTCTCGGTTTCAAAACACCATTTTGTATATTTAACATAATGTAAACATTAGTTATTCAGAGAAATAATATATATATTTATATTTCTTTCCAAAATACTTTATTTACAAACAATTATTTCTGTCTATACTGACGAACATATTTTTCCTGATGAAAAATATCGGTGATAATTATGAGGAGGCTTCATTACGATATAAAGTTCTGCACAGAGGCGAAACAATGTTCAGTGAAAAGCAAATAAATGAATGAAATTAATTTTAGATACATTTAAATTTTTCAGTACCACTGTATAATTTTATACACTGATGAAGCCTCTACATAAATATCAGCAATATCTTATATCCTGGCCAAAATGGATCGAAAAAAGTGTGTATAAATAAAACTTTAAACGAAAATTGGAATGTTTCACTGAATAACTAAGGCTTTTATGTGTTAAATTAAATGGTAATACACTATTTTGCTATAACATTAAAATTTGTGTTAACTTAAAGGATGTATAATATATATATATATATATATATATATATATATATATATATGTATGTATATATGTATATAACTATATATATGTATAAATATATATATATATATATGTATATATGTATATAGATATATAACTATATATAAATATATATATATATATATATATATATATGTATATATGTATATAACTATATATATATAAATATATATATATATATATATATATATGTATATATGTATATAACTATATATAAATATATATATATATATATAATGTTAACTAAGCATCAGACAAATTACAACTTAATCCCAAACATCCACTTAGTCTCAAATTTAATCTAATGATGAAATACACTCTCCAATGTTAATAAATTCCGGTCATAAACCGTTTCAACAAGTACACCAACTAAGATCATTCAATTAACACGCCTCGGTGCTTTCCTGATGTTCGTTAGCGTTCAACTGGCAATCCATCTAAAACGTAAACCCTATTTTCTAGTAGTTTGACGCTTTAGTAAGCAATTACCAATTAATATGTAAAAAGTGAAATGAGATAAAATGCATTTACATAGACATCAACTAAACATTTAAATAAACTTCGTGGATTTTGAAATTAAACAGACCCAAATTATATTTAAACTCAATATGGGTATTTTAATATGAATAAGCTTATTCAAAACTGGGAAAGATTTCTGTTTGAAATAAGATTGTATATTTGTAATGAAGTATTTGTGCCTGGAGATAATACGAATAATACATTTAATATTAAGAAAGAAGTAAACATCATCTTTGCAATTCGAAAGAACCATTTCATGCGGAAGGACTTGTACGTTAAGACAAGACAATGATCGTTTCAAGTTAGAACATCCAGTTTTTCATAAAGTTGTGTTTGATATGAGTTGAATGAATACGAATTCATTCAACTCATATCAAACACAACTATTTATAAAGTACCAATGGTCGTTCGATATAATAACATTACAAATAATAATAACACATGTAATTTACATGCTTTTATCTTAGGTATGCATATATGTTTATATATTGGTATGTAGAAGATTCACTCCTAAAATAATGCACACTTAAACGAAATATGAATTTAGGACCACAACTTCTAAGCACAAGGAGTGTGCATCTAGATTATGTTTAGTTTTAATTTGTTCATGCAAAATAGGTAAAAGGGATGGAAACCATTTGTGAACATTTAAATACTTTAGTCTTTTTATGAAATTTTAACAATAAGCACTAGATATAAATGAATAAATATCCCCCAAATTTTAGTGTATTTAGTGTTTTAGCGGTGTTTTAGGGGGGGGGGATATAACTGACGTCAGTTTCCATTTGAAAATAAAAATATTTCACATTTTAATTTGATACTAATTAAGTAAGATTCCTTAATTGTCAATATCTTTTAAATACCAGTTAACGTTAACCCTTGGTTTAACATATACTAGAATTAAAAGCATGCAATGTAGTTTGGTCAAAATAAAAATAAGGATACTACAGATACATCCTAATATCATTATATCTTGATTTGAATCTTCCAAGGCGACATAATGCTCTTCTGTTCGAGGAAATAATTTTACTCTTTCTAGGACCGGGGTGCTTCTAGTATACATGTCTGTCTGTCTATCTATCTATCTATCTATCTATCTATCTATCTATCTATCTATCTATCTATCTATCTATCTATCTATCTCTCTCTCTCTATATATATATATCTATATATATATATATATATATATATATAGATATATTCATGAAATATAAGTATCCATTGACGCGCATTTCGCCATCATTAGCTGTATTAACGGCGAAACGAGCGGCCGTAGCTGATATTTTATGAATAAAAAATATAGACGCCCCCCCCCCCATTGGGTGCAACACAATGTATGAAAGGTGTGCTTCCCTTTATTATTTAGGTAAATCCTTCCTCGTATATATCTGAATTTGTTTAATTTATTAAATTTATTAATCGCCAAACAATGACATATATAGACAGGGTGATTCATAAGTAACTTAGCTATTTATTTTTGAAATTCTTAAGTTAAAAAATACGGTAATACAAAACAGAAAGTTCATTCAACAAATTAATTCATGGGAATTTAGAATTACAGCAAATTAAAAAAATGTCCACCTTCGTTCTGCAGGCATAGCTCCATTCTTTTTTTACAAGGAATTTACGACTCTTTGTAGACATATTTGATTGATTATGGTGTTGTGCGAAGGACGCTTTCTGTTCACACCACGTTTCCATTGCCTTTCAACAAGTGTGGGAGATTCATGAAATTTGTCTATATGAATTACAATAAAAAATCGCTCTTCAATTGTAAATGACATACTGCCTGAAAAAAAAGCACATATGATGATTTACACAAATTTAAATAAATAAAAATAAATATATATAGAAACAAATATATAAACGAACAAATTTAAAATAACAAATTGCAGTAATTAGAGAGTAAGATAACAATCATCAAAAGTTCATAGTATGTGTGTGCTTCATATGGTAATCATTTCAAATAGCTAAGTGACTTATGAATCACCCTGTATATATATATATATATATATATATATATATATATATATATATATATATATATATATATATCATAATATAAAATGAAATAATAAAATAAGGTGCCAATAAGATATTAGTTGACTGTTATATCTTTTGTTGGATTACTTTATATATATATATATATATATATATATATATATATATATATATATATATATATATATATATATATATAAAAATTAATAAATGCTACAGTATTTTTTTATTTATCCTGATTACATTCATATAACACATTTAGCTTATTTAATTCAATTTTACGCTTTAATATTTTCAAACATTATATGTGCCTAACAGAGAAATACCAACACACACACTGACCAATACGCTTCATTTGAATAATAAGTTTATACATTAATTAATATTCTGCACAATTGATTTTTATTTTTGTACTGAACTTTCCTTCCATAAATTTTATACTTTTCTTCATATTTATATCAATATTAGTAGTAGTACTAGTACTGTATTAATTATAATGATTTAATCAACAAAGTTCAACATTCAAAATTATCATTGTGAAATTCGAAAGAAAACTTCCGGTTTTTGTTTCGTTGTTGACGACGACGATGCTTCTGCTCCCCCGCATTTCCTCTTCTTACTCCCCCTTTCACTCTCTAGCTCTTCTCTCTCTCGCCACCCCAATTTTTTTTATTGTTTTTAAAGAGCCCCGCATTGTTGTCCAAGCGAATATGAATTTTTTCTATCCATTTATTTGTTTTTTAAAAGATAAATACATTTGTATCGAAATTACCAAAATATTTATATTTATCTTTTTCATGAATAAATGCTAAAGTTTTTGTCACGTATTTAAAAGACTCTTACGAATAAAATTACTTAAACTTAGGCATGAAGCCCTAATCATTTTCCGGGAAAGAGGGGAATGGGGTGAGCGCCATGCAAGCTTGACAGTAAATCTTTGTTCGCAGGGTCCATTGTCATATATATTGTCCAAAATACCTTGGACTTACTTTACGAAAAACACTCTCACCAAAATACAGTATACACTCTTTGTCTTAATCTTTATTGACTTTGCGAATCGATAGTGAGCTGTAACTTTTTTTGCTGTAGTTTGAAATACATTTTGTGCGTTTTCTTTGTTTGGGGTGGGTAATCGATATTTCTTGGCGATTAGGTGCGGTTGTACGACCTCCTAAATCGGACTTCAGGTTAGTGTTAAACATATATTAGTTACCTGTCCTAATATGTTCAAATTACCAGCGAAAGTAGAAGCACATTTTTAAGTGGGTACATAATCTAGCTGGGAGTGTTAATCTACAAATTTATTAACGTTTGTTGTAAACTTTTAAATAAACAAACAAAAAAAAACAGATTCATATTTTTGGAAAATCATTAATCTTTTTTAGTGTTCTGTCTTTAATAATAAAAGCAAACACCACAACGTACTTTTGTAACTTATTTATGAATATATAATTATTTTCAAGAAAAATCAACACATAGAAAAGGGGTTAAAAAAGAATAGTGCACAACTAACTGTTTCTAAATGCAATAAACTTACTTTGTACATACCTGCCTTACTGTTTTGGGTTTTAAAGTATTTTAAAGCGTTTTTATTTCAATAAAACATTCGGTCAACTATATTACGTTAGCTTGAAAAGCAAATATGGCTGGAAGTCGATCGCCGACCGTCTACGAAGTCTTATCATTTTTTATTACTTTTCTCCTTTTAATTAGATAGAAAGTAAATTTTAAAGCGTTTGGGACAGTGATTTGTTGATTATTTGTTTGATTTTCTTCACCCCCAAAAGACGAACAACTCATTAAACAAACTGCGGGGATGTTAGCTTACACCACTTAAAAATGGAACTGTTTCGCGATCAGAATTTACCGAATTATTAACATCCAATAACACACTCTTAAAATACTTTAATACACACAAAAAGATAGGCAGGTAGGTAGCAAAGTAATTCATTGCTTTTGGTAACGTGTATTCGTTTTATTCCCCACTTTTTTCTGTTGGATATCAATGACACTAGCCTCTATTTTTAGTTTATTTCTTTCATTATAAGGAATTCATTTTTATGCTTTTACAAAATATAAATCTTAACATTGGAATATATCAAATAACACCATGGCAATCATATTTTTGTAATTTTTCTTCAGATTAAAAAATTGTGAAATAAAATTGTTTCTTTGTTTTTCTTTAGATAACGCTACATCTAGATTAATATCTGTCTGGAAGGCGGGTAGTTTTTGTTAGTATATTTATAAAGTTTGGTATATATATATATATATATATATATATATATATATATATATACACATACACACACACACACATATATATAAGATGAAACTAAAAGTAGGATGTATACTTTTAGAAGTTTGAACCTATAGTGAAATGATTTAAGCTTAATATAGGTGATAGAGCAATAATATTGATAGATGAACAAAATTAAATGTAAAAATGACAAATCTATTCAATCTTCAGTTGTTCAATGCAAGGTGTATTAAAAATAATGTTTTTTTTTTCTTAAGCCACGGTTTTCAAAGATCGAACTCTTATTATTACATAGATAACTTGGCACAGAAGTAGCCAAAAATCCAAATTAGAAAAAATTGAAGGCATAATAGAAAACAGATATAAGTGTGTAAGAATAATTGTTAAAGTGTAAAGTATCTCTCTATCTCTCTTTGTCTCTCCCCCATTCTCTCTTTCATCCCCATTCTCTGTCTCTGTCTTTGTCTCTCTCTCTCTTTCTCTCTCTCTCATATGTGTATATATATATATATATATATATATATATATATGAAAACCCGACACAGTTTTTCATGGTAAGCAACTGCTGATCCCTACAAGAATAGTTACACTAGCGTAAATTCTTGGAAGAATGCTAATTTATGTATTTCAAAATATTAAGTAGTTTTCCAACGAAGGACTTGGGACTAACATTTTTTCATGGTTACCTTTTTTAACATCCGGCTGTTCTTTTGACAGTTTCGGGATTATTACTTTTTACTTCATAATTTTTATTAAGTTTTTGAAGAGATGTGGTAGCATTGAAACGTTGGTTGATTGACGTCAAGCTGTAATATTGTCTATGTAATTTTATAAATATATATATATATATATATATAGAGAGAGAGAGAGAGAGAGAGAGGGTAAAGAGAGAGACATACAGACAGACAGACAAACAGACAGACAGATAGGTAGATAGATAGATAGATAGATAGATAGATAGATAGATAGGTAGATAGATAGATAGATAGATAGATAGATAGATAGATAGATAGATTTATTGGTACATGCTAATCTCCTAAACTAATGAATCTATCATCATGAACTTTAGAATATATAGTCTAGGTCAGACATGGTTACAATGTTTTTTGGTAAATTTGTACATTTGTATATATATATATGTGTGTGTGTATATATATATATATATACATACATAAAGATATGTTGTTATCTTTAAATATATATATATATATATATATATATATATATATATATATATATATATATATATATATATATATATCGTTGTAGAGCACAAACTCCAAAACTAATGAACATATCCTTATGAATTTGAGAAAAGAGCAGCATGGCGGTACGGTGGGTAATATGGGATATATTTAGTTTAATTTAGTTTCATGCAAGTAAGGAACACTCGGATTAAAGTTCTCCGTGTAAATCTTAATACTGCCATGTATTAGTTATATATTTTTATTCAAGCAATCATTATTTGACCACACATTTTGAGACTTGCTTCGGTCAGAACTATAAAAGTAAACCTGTTCGGGCCCACACCTTTCACTACGAAGGTCATAACTAAAATAATACAATATTTCTCTCCGAAACTTAAGACGCGATCAACTCATATGAAAAACAATTCAAAGTGTACAAGATTTTCGTAAACTTTCCTTAAGTTTAAAATATATATTTTTAATTTTTAATTTAATTATTTTTAATTTATTCATTTCATAATTATAAAGAACATCGGTAAGAGGTTCTGACCTCAAACATCGGAGTAGGTTGACACAAGACACACCTACACCCACGCGCGCGTGTACCTAAACGCAGACGGCTCTAAACGCATAACACGGAAATTGTTGCAAGCACATGTCCTATATTAGCGTTTCCTTTGAACACACATATACACAGAAACCTGCGCAGCTTGCAACTGAACAGAAAAAATGATATATAAAATATAAATTGCAATAAGATATATAACACAAATTATGAAATAACATATTTCTATAACTTTGACACTTCACGAATGCATATATATATATATATTAATATATTATATATTATATATATATATATATATATTTTGAGAGAGAGAGATTATATGTATATATATATATATATATATATATATATATATATATATATATATATAAAATATAATAAATGTATTTAAAAAGCTGGGGGCAATGCACAGGGCCGGATGGATGAGAAGCTGGAAATAATAATAATAATAATAATAATAATAATAATAATAATAATAATAATAATAATAATAATTCGAAATAGAAGACTTACTATTTATTTATTTTTTACAATCTAACATTACAGCAAGTGTGGTGTCAGCTGTGTGCGCTTTCCGGATGATGATTAAGAATCATTTGATATTTCTGGAAAATATTTCCTTTGTCAAAAATGGGCACAAAAGAAAAGTCCGTGCGTGTGCAATTCGCCAAAATGGATGCCAGAGAATAGGGCTAGAACAAACCAGTCCCGCAGAAAATAATCAACCGATACATTATAAAGACCATAAAAATATGTTGTGTATATATATATATATATGGTGTTCAAAAATAAGTTTGTAATATTATATTCATTAATTGGTATTATATGCTTATTAATTAACTGTTTGTTGTAATAATATACTTTGATGTGTGTTTTTCTTTCGTTTTTTTTTGCTTTTAATATAAGTAATTAATTATCTTTTATTAAATGCTATTAAATTGTTATTGGTTATCATATATTCAATAAATATTATTACTTGTGAATTTTCTTAAACTACATTTTCGAGTTAATTAAATTTGTTACTTATTATAAGCATTTATATATGTAGCGTTGGCTTCACTCAATCTTTTTAAATTTGGATTATAACTGCAAGACACAACCGCTGAAAAAGAAATAACTCTGACTGATACATTATTAGGTCTAAAATGAGAATTAATTCATAGATTCAATCGATACAAGTCTGTGTATTATATTATTTATTTATTTATATATATATGTGTATAATTTTTTATTATTATTTAATATTTACTTTTTTATATTTATCTGTATACATTTTATATGTATTTAGATTTGGGGTAATATTTTACATATATTTAGATGGGGGTACATTGAACAATTAATAAATAATGCCAGGGTATGAGGTGACTTATTTTGGTGGTATAGCAGCAGTAGATCGATTATGGTTTTGAGTTGTTAGGGGTTGTCATTATTTCTGTGCCCGATCGTGTGTTGACATAAATGTTTATATGGGGGGACTACTTGATAATTGGGTGTGTGCTAGTGGTAGTAGTGAATGACCCATAATTAAGTTAAGCAGTGATGAACTGAAGGGAAAGTGAAAAGTGAAATTGTAATATAAGGTAGTATTAGATACGAGGGTTGGTCAGTTGGTCAGAGGGTAGATTATAGAATGAACGGTGAGTAGAGCTCGAGACGTTGGTTGCATACGTTGGTTTCATGTGGAGATAAGGATAGATTCCGTGATTCTTAGGCCTAAAGTTTTCTGATAGAGGCAAAGATGGAGACGCGGATGTCGTGTTAAGCAGTGTTGCATAGGATTGTATGTTTGGGAAAAGAGGATATACAGGCGTTCCTATGTTATTTGATTCGTAGGTGTAATGGTCTTGTAGTGCTTCCTATTTAGAATTTATTGCATTTGGTACACTGTAAGTTGTATATACAGTTGGTGCGGTGGCCTAGATATGTGTAGTGGATAAAATAATTGGTCAGAGAGCAGGGTTCGCGTGTGTGGTTCGTATGTCTTCTAGATAGATGCTGGCGATAGGAGGTGCCGGTGTAAGTTAGTTGAATGTCAAGCTTTTCTTTGTGTATGGCCTTGCTTATGGGGGTAGTGATTTTTTCACTAAAAAAATAGAGTTTAAAGAAACCGGTATTAGAGAGGGGGCGATGTCTGCGTTTTGGTCTTATTTGCGTGGATTATGGTCGAAGTGGGGAAGCCATTAATTTGGAGGGTTTAATGGAAGTTGTTAGTTTGTGTTATTTTGTTAGCAGTAGAAGAGAATTTGTTCTGTATGCGGGTGATCTCATTATGGGCATAACCTATTTTAGCTTTCAGGGACAGAGCAGCTTAAAATGTATATATAGGTTTTGCAGGCGTTTTTCCTATAGGCGTTGGTATGTATGAAGCCATCTTCAGTGATGTTTAGGTGTAAGTCAGAGAGAGAGAGAGAGAGAGAGAGAGAGAGAAAGAGAGAGAGAGAGAGAGAGAGAGAGAGAGAGAGAGAGAGAGAGAGAGAGAGAGAGAGAGAGACCCAGAATCGTTGGGGTGTACTCTGGTGAATTGTATGTAAATCCGCCCCTTCGATTTATTATTTTTGTTCTTTCCAGCTTTTCATCAATCTGAACCCCTACATTGCCCCTAGCCTTCTTAACACATTTAATTAAATTGCCAGATGTTTCACGCAAACTAATACTACTACTACTCTCTCTCTATATCTCGATATATATATATATATATATATATATATATATATATATATATATATATATATACATATATATATATACGTACATACATATATACAGCAAAATATATGAAAATAAAGGTATAATGCATACATTTACATTCGAACCAATCATGAATTCATTGATGCTCGGTATACAAGATAGAGCAATCATATAGACAAATGTGAGAAGACAATAAAGATTGTTAAAATACAAAATCTACAACGTCATCAGTTGTTCAAAACGAGTTATATTCAATAATACAATATTTTTATAATACCTGTATTTACATTTTTTAAAATTAAGACTTTTGATATTTCTTTTACCAACTAAACCTTTTGTATTCCTCTGATGATAAGCATTTCTTCTTTGAAAATCCATAGCTTAAGGCAGGAACATACATATATTTAATTGAATATACCTTGTTTTTAACAACGGAAGACGTAATAGATTTAATATTTTCAAAATCTTTATTCTCTCTCTCTTTCTCTCTCTCTCTCTCTATCTCTCCCTGTCTGTCTCTCTCTCTCTCTTTCTCTCTCTCTCTCTCTCTATATATATATATATATATATATAACCACTAAAATAAAAAAAGTTAATAAGGCTATAGAAGGAAAAATGATAAAAAATCAAACATGTATTATATATATATATATATATATATATATATATATATATATATATATGTGTATCGAGGCAGCATTTTTTCTTTAAGACACGTATTACTAAAAATAACCGACAATTTTTGTCTGGC
The DNA here is from genome assembly GCA_963556195.1 of Sepiola atlantica. Lineage (NCBI taxonomy): Eukaryota > Metazoa > Mollusca > Cephalopoda > Sepiida > Sepiolidae > Sepiola > Sepiola atlantica. The sequence continues at coordinate 42,863,877 of OY744541.1, read as the reverse complement.
TATTTTAGTGTTGATCCCTTCAATTTTCCGGATTAAAATCTTAATCTCGGAAGGAAATTGGCTGATTAAACTGCCATAGTGTACATGTTGGTCCAGAGTACTTTCTGACCCGTCTGGATCCATCGTCAGTGGAATAATGACAAACAGGTAAAGACCTGGAGTGAGATTCATAATTAATTATGGCGGGAAAATTTAACTGTGTTTATTAGGTATTATAAGCATTTAAGTATATTAGTGCTAGTGTTGAAATTAATCTTGTTAATAGCAGGTTTTTTAGTTTTAATGAGTAAAGCTTCTAGTATGTGGAGTTTTTGAGTATTAGTATTATGTTCTAAGATTTTAGTATTGTCTACGAGAAGTTTTCGGATTTGCGAGCGGGGACAGGAATGTTCATTAGTAAGGTGTCTAGCTATAGCACTATTATCGGATAGTCCAGGAGGTTGACCATGCATCTATCCGATAATAGTGCTATAACTAGACACCTTACTAATGAACATTCCTGTCCCCGCTCGCAAATCCGAAAACTTCTCGTAGACAATACTAAAATCCTAGAACATAATACTAATACTCAAAAACTCCACATACTAGAAGCTTTACTCATTAAAACTAAAACACCTGCTATTAACAAGATTAATTTTGACACTAGCACTAATATACTTAAATGCTTATAATACCTAATAAACATAGTTAAATTTTCCCGCCATAATAAATTATAAATCTCACTCCAGGTCTTTACCTGTTTGTCATTATTCCACTGACGATGGACCCAGACGGGTCAGAAAGTACTCTGGACCAACATGTACACTATGGCAGTTTCATCAGCCAATTTCCTTCCGAGATTAAGATTTTAATCCGGAAAATTGAAGGGATCAACACTAAAATAGCCAGACAAAAATTGTCGGTTATTTTTAATAATATATATATATATATATATATATATATATATATATATATATATATATATATATATATATATATATATATATATATATCACAAAGTTAAAACCTAATTAAACACAAATTCGCACACTCAGTAGTACTTGGATGCGTGACTATTTGGACATTCGAGACGCTATATGTAAACTATTTCGCGCAACTGTACAAATATATACCGACTTCGCTGACAATATAACTGGAGGTGTATTTGTGTCCTGTAACTAGGTTGGTTAAAGTAACCTGCTGCGCTTAACACTAGAAACTCGATAATTTGCTCCAGACCTGGAGAAAATGTTTGCTGATTACTCTAGTATAATGTCCGTCTTGAAAGCCATGAATGAATATTTTTATCTTGGTTGTTTTCTTCGAAAATTAATACAATGACCACTGAAAAGTTAGATATATTCCATTTACTTTACTACTGGGGTTCCATTTCCTTAACTATATTTTTTCTGAATGGACTCTACTGTGAACAAGGGGTTTTAGATCGCTATTAATCTAGTACGTGCCCCTGCTAATGTTCTAGCATAAAACAGAAATGCTACCACATAAAATCGATTAGACATAGCTCACTCATAATATATCGACTTTTTCTATTGGATTTTCGCTGGCCCCAAGTGCATCCTCGTTAATCATACACTGTATCTAGTAATATGTTTGGTACGTTTTTACATTGGACCCGCACTAACTTTGACCATGGCCCTAACCCTAACCCTACCCCTTAACCCCAACCCTAATCTAACCCTAACCCTAACCTTAACTCTAACTCTACTAAAAACCCTAACCCATAAACTCACTTTAACCCTAACCCTAACCCTAACGACGGGTCAAATTTAGCGCAAGTCCCAGTGTAAAATAGCACCATGTGTTTTACACTTACTTGCAAGTTATACACATTGTATTGACAATTTCTTGGCACAGATATCTATATACACCCGAGTTTAATCAATACTTATTCAAGAGAGTTGGAAGTAGACATTTTTAAAAATTAAATCACTTCAGACAAGGCATGAAGCCACTTGATGTAAGTAGCTAAAAAATACTACTTCATGGTCAAAGACTAGCTTGCGATAAGTGTTAGATAGATAAATTCCCACTCAGAAAACTGAAATTTTCCCCCTTTTGTCAAAAACATCATAGAATGTGAAGACTAAAGGACAAAATAAGGGAAACGAGAGTTATGATGCTGCCAAAAGTAAACGCAATACCCACTTTGTACTCTCCAAACCGTTTTTACTTTCGGTAGCCTCGTACTTCTCGCTTTTCTCATATTTTGCTCTTAAATCCTTACATTCTGTGAGATATTTTTTTGACAAAGAGGAAATAGTGTCTACTTTCTGGAACGGTTGCTTTTAATCGGTGGTATGTGAAGATTTTCAATTCTCTCATATAATATTCATCAATATTCAACTGTCAATCTGTTGATCTTATTATCTCTTATCCTCGAGTAACTTTTGGCCTTGGTATATTGTGTCTCGTTTTTCCAAACAAATAAAAAACAAACAAAGCAAGTTTGAATCGTCACCTTCAGAGGACCAATACGATGTGTTCACGACAAACATAGCAATTCCTTGTAAGTGGGCAGAAAGCTCGAAGATCTGTTGCTTGACAAGAACGAATTAAAGTATTTCTGCAATATTTGGAATGTTTTACATTTCAAAAAGTTACGTTTCCTTACATTAATTTCACGCTAGACAGAATAAACTTAAATCAGTCTCAGTGTAAAACAAATGAATTAAAACATTAATAAATGAATACTACACCCAACCTCGTGACTCATTCACGTCAAATGGTTTGACGGTTGATCTTGAAGAATCTCTCAAAACTTAACACATATTTAAATTAAACGGAGCGCACAGATCAAAAAGATCGCGTCTGCCTCTGAGCTGTCAATTGCAGACATGTTGAGATAGAAGAAGGAAAATCAATAATTACAAGTGGCCTCTAATGAGAAATTATTGAACTGCGGACTAAGATTGTCCAAAGTGTGTGCAATATTATTTCCCGGTCTATGCAGAGTGGGTGATACTCTTAAATATCGATTAAGATCACATATTGTATACTCTGTTCACGACACCGAGAATATATCATCCTCTTTCGGAGCTTATCTCTAAGTTTCTAGTGTGTATCGCAGCAGATTACATGAACCATACTTGTTACATGACGCTAGTCTACCTCCAGTTATATTTGCAGCAAAGTTGTTACCCATTTCTACAGCTGCGCAAAATGTTTTACATATATCACATGGAATGCCCTATTAATCACGCATCTGAGTACTAAGGAGTATGTGAATATGTATTTAGTTAGGTTAATATTTATCCGGTTTTAACTTTGAAGTATATATTTTTGAATTAAAACTTTCATATTATTATTAGCTTTTAATTTTAATTGTAATAAGTATATATATATATATATATATATATATATATATATATATATATATATATATTCCATGATAAATGCCAGTATACTGAAATCATATGCCCTTAATAGGGTTAAGATGAACATTCGTATACACTAAATGTACAAAAGCAAGAAAATACTCAATTGTTTACACTTTTATTGTAATAAAGGGTATGCGAGCACAACAGGGCTATGTATTTTACTTGTAGGGATTTTTCTTCAGCGCACCTCACACACAATATCCACTCATGCATAGATATTTATACTGTAGTGATGTGATAATGAAATGGGTTGGTTGATATGTAGTCATACCCTTAATGACAATAAAAGTGTAAAAATGTGGGAATTTCCTTGCTTTTGTACATTTAGTGTATATTCATTTTCATCTTAACCCGATTAAGGGCATACTATTTTAGTATACTGGCATTTATCATGGAATGTCACTACTTTTGTACAGGCTATGCCTCAAGACAATTGTAATTTTTAAGGTTTTTTTGAATTTTCTGGAAAACTAAGGTATATGGTTAACTGAAATTAAAATGCCATCAACTAGACCCTAGAACCTCTATATCTGCCAAAAATCAGCTAAATCGATCAAATAGTTGATGAGATACAGGGTGGCACATACGTACGTACGTACACACAGATAACACAAACTGACTACTGACCTTTCTGGATGTCTGGGTTGCCTTGACTAATGATGCTGAAATTCTACACACTTATAGAACCTATCATAATGAAAATTTTGTACAACGTTTTAAATAATTTGGTTTATTGTTTTTTGAGTTATGACTGATCAAAGAAATGAGATTACTAGCATAGGTCGTTTTTGAAGTCTATTAAGGGATAGAGCGCTATCGCGCCTCACTTGATATATATATATATATATATATATATATATATATATATATATATATATATATATATATATATAACTTCTTTGTAATATAGCAGGAACAATACCAGAAGAGTGCTCGATTAATTGAGAATTAAAATCAAAAATCAAAAATTAAGAGCGTAATATTTATTTTAATTGGTATTTTTCTGTAGTAAAACAAATATATATATATATATATATATATATATATATATACTTTTACTTCAATGTAAAGTCTCAGAAATCATGGGAGCCTATTCCTTCGATTAACACTTGATCTGTATATGAGATAAATAGATGCCCGAGTGTTTAACTAAGGTTCTCTCTTACTTGTCAAACGTTGAGTTAGTAAAGAAGTGAATACATTAATTTTGTCCTGACCAACCCTTGTACGGAGAGAATGAAGACACTCAAGGGTGGTGTCTTGTAGGTAATTCAAACTCTCCATAAGTTAAGCCTACAATTGATTGTAATTTGTCATTTTATAATTTGTGTTATTAGGGGTGGGACGTAATGGATGAACATTTCAGATTCATGCGAGTAGTATTTGTTGTGTTCATTTATACATAAATAACACTAAACAATCAAACATTTTGAAAATTTTGCAAAATTCAGAAGGTGCAGACCAATAGTTTTTGGCTATTTTACATTCATGAAAACCCTTTCACAGCCTGAAAATGGTTCTAAATTAAAGTACTATATCAGCTTTAACCATCTATATCTATTCATAGCTTTTGAGGATGTTTTAGGACCTGCAATGTCGCATGAAACCACTTTGTCACCGAAAAATGATGGATTTTAAGTCACGTGGAGCCCTAACGGCTATTTTTGGCCTGCACCTTCTGAATTTTGCAAAATTTTCAAAATGTTTGATTGTTTAGTGTTATTTATGTATACATGAACACAAAAAAATACTACTCGCATGAATCTGAAATTTTCACCGCTTACGTCCAACCCCTAGTGTTATATATTCTATTGTATTTTTAAAATATTATTATTCGTCTGCAGAAGAAGATGCTACATTCTCGGTGCAGTGATATAACTTTTTCACAAGAACATTATCTTCTTCATATGCATTACTTAATATTACTAGTGTACACACTCCGTAATAAGTGTCAAAAAATTAATATGCTTCGCTAGTGTTTACATACTAATCTATATAAAATTATAGAATGACGTCAATAATTTATTTTTTCATGTGCAAATAATATCATATATCAGTGTTTAAGTCTTGCCTAATCAAGTAAGATTTGATGTATATAAAAAAAAATATTTTAAAAGTTTTTTTTTTAAATATATAATCAAAGTCACTTGTTTTTGTCCTGCTTCTCAACGCCGACATTTTTACCATTTCTTGCATTGTGATAGCCTTCTAATACTTCTCTATATACGTATTACACACAATGCACACAAACTACCTCTCATTATATATATATATATATATATATATATATATATATATATATATATATATATATATATATATATATATATATAAAGAAGAATGGAAAGGAATTAGAGAATCAAAAGCTAAAAAGTCCGGTGTCGAAAAGTCCAGCGGAGAGAATAAGATGTAGATAGGTAGGTCGTTAAAGGCACGAGATGTAATGAGAGAGGATTCAAAGTTAAATTCCAAGAAGCCACAACTTCAGGTACGACGAAAATAGAAAATCCAAAAGGGTAAAAAGTCCGTTCGTGGATGCAGGCAGGCTCAGAGAAGATTGAGGTGGAAAATATTCGCCATTAAAAATAGCAATCGGACATTTGCTTGCATTCGGGCAGAGTTTTGCCCCGCGTTTCTTTCCCTACAACTTTTATTTTATTTCATTTTTTCAAATTTTAAATCTTGGCCATTGCCAACTTATCTATCCCAGCGACTTCCTCTGATGATAAGATTTTGATCTTTGAAAAGCCTGGCTTAAGGAAAATTTAACTTGAATAAATTGCCTTTTTGCGGAATATACCTTGCTCTGAGCAATTGAATTGAATTTTGATTTGGCTTTTGCTTCTCTAATTCCTTTCCATTCTTCTTCATATCTACCTGCTCTATCCTGGATATTGAGCTGTATACGCTTCACAATAGGTTTTACCTTTCCTAAAAGTTCGCTTTTAGTACACCTCTTTATATATATATATATATATATATAGATATATATATAGATATATATATATATATATATATATATATGTAAATTATTATTATCATGTTTGATGAACTAAATAAGAAAGAAACACCGACCGCTAGATTTTATTAAGAGTAAGGATTTCTTTCCCAAATTCATTTCGGAAAACGGTGATTGTCTGACTTGCTTTCCGATGTGAGTCTTTCTAATGGTGTTGTTTTTTTTCAGTAGGATAGAACTGAACTATTGCGAGAATTCTCATAAATTAAAGAGCCCCTACTTTATGCTGCCACTTTTGTCTTCATGAGATACATATATACCGGAGTGTTTATTAAAGGTTCTCTTCTGCTTTTCAAATATTGAGTTGGTAAAACAGTTAATGGAAAAATAACGTCGCTTGCTTGTAAAGCAATAGCTACGACACAGCGTGAACGGATGCTCCTGCCAGCCAATACATATTACACACTTTGAGAACAATCGTACAACATTACTACCTCCGCTGTTTTTCTTTGCAATCCTCTTTAAAGTCACAAGATGAATATTTCCTGATTTCCGGTTTGATGTTATTTTTCAATCTATGAGGAGTCGGTGTCCGTCGATGATACGAACATTACTTCGAGATTCTTGAGTGATCGCATTACACACACACTAGACATTCGACTACATAATCCGATATGCAGAAATATAAAAAAATATAGGAAGACATACACACACGCACACACACACACACGCACATATATATATATATATATATATATATATATATATATATATATATATATATATATATATATATGATACATGTATTATATTAGTTTATGTAGATGTTAGTCTGTTGAAACTCCAGTGTTCATAAAAAGTGTTCAATAAGAAGTAGAGCTGTGCGTTAGCATACACTTGTATTTATACAAACATTATTGGTTTCATATGTGCATACATGTTTCGGTTTTACTTTTCATAGCGAGTCAACCTCTTCAAGCATAAACGAGGAATTAACATAAAATCGGACAATTGTTTATTAAGTATATTTTCTAGGATGGCATGTGTTTGTAGTTCAACGGTGAAGCTTAGTATCAAATTACATCATTTACTCGTTGACACTTTTCATTTGTTTCTATTTTCTAATTTTTTTTTTCATTATTTTATTATTTTGCCTGGCCCGCGTTAATGACCCTATACATTATTTATTTCCTTGTCCTTTTCTTTTTTCTTTTATCACCTCTTTGAAATAGGTTTTTATCTATTCTCGAAATCTTGATGTCTTGCTGGATTCCGTACATCAAAATTAACGCATCAATCCCCAACCTACATGTTAATGTATTAATATTCCATCATACATATGCACCCCCCCACACACATATATATATATATATATATATATATATATATGTATATATATATATATATAACAACATATACATATCTATATCTACATACTCTGATCTCTATATGAAACATATAAACGCACATATCTGCATCTACATTAGTACACACACATGAATGCATGTATACACACACACATCTATATATATATATATATATATATATATATATATATATATATATATGAATTTCATAACAAATGCTAAGAAAAACGCCCTGCAGATATTCTCGAAAATCAATAAACAAGAATCTCAAATCACAAATACTTCTCTAATAAATATACAAATAAAGTAACTCAATAAATAGGAATATATAAGATTCACAGTGAAATAAATAAAAGAATATGTATTATTTCCACTTTCTCTCTTTTTGCCGCAATTTAATTTTTAACTATAATTGTCGTTTCAAAATAGAAACACTCTCCACGTGTTTACATTCATCCAGAATATACTTATTTTACGATGTTATTCCTTTTTAATCCGAAACATGAGAATAAGCTTAGACTCGCGCCCCCCCCCTCCCATCCACTGTTGGCCACAGGTTAACCAAAATTGCCTTTTTTATTTTTTTACCTTTTAACAGTCACAGCCATGCCGAAACTCGAACATTCTTATGCAAATAAAAATGAATGACTTTATGATTTTTCTACATCTTTCTTCATCCTTAGGAAGTCTGAAATAAAGACGAAATAATATAATTTTTGGACTTCCTTTTCAATTTCCCATATATATATATATATATATATATGTATATATATATATATATATATATATATATATATATATATATATATATATATATATATATAAAAATATTTGTTATTGTTTATTATCTATGTACGTACACGTTTCGTTCTTTTTTCATCGGGACTCTTCAGGATTGAGATATGACTATTCACTACCGGTCACACGATTCGAAACCCTGGATTACAGATACAAACACATACACACCTACTTTCATATATATATATATATTGACATATTTCACCTCAAACAAGGCATACCGCCACTGTAGACGTAAAGGGTTACTGAGAATTTGGCCAAAACGGGTGTCACCCGATATTGGGAGCAGTGTAGCGAGATGTCTGTTTACATTTATTTTAAACCTATGCATGTCGGTACTGTCGGGGACAGGGCGCAGGGATGGAGTTCCAGAGGCCTGCAGCACGAGGAAAGAAGCTATTGGAGTAGAACGCTCTCCGGCATCTGGGTAACTCCACAATGAATGAATCGGATTTAGCTGATTGTCGAGTTGGTCTAGTGAATTTACGTCGAAGGAACAACTAGAGTAGCCAGTTCATCAGAGCACAATCCATTGAAGTATTTGTAAAACAAACACAAGGATGTTACATTGCGGCGATGGGACAGGAACTGGAGCTTGGTTGGCAGTGAGGGACCTATTAAGTTGGCGACTCTTTTTTGGACTTTGCCAAGGAGGGAAAGACTAGTAGATGATGCACCAGCCCAGATGTGGCAACAATATATCATGCATAGGCGGATGGTGGCTTTGTAGAGATACAGGATAATGTCAGGTGTGGGGAGTTTACTACTAGCACGGTAGAGGGAGTCCACCTTCTTTGCTGCAGCCTTGGCAATGTCTTCAATGTATTTGTTCCAATTCATGTTACTTGTGAAGGTTAGGTCGAAGAGTTTGAATGTTGAACTCTCAGGTAGGGTTTTATTTGCCATGACCATCGGTGGTTGGGGAGGTTTCTTGTAGCTGTTGAAGGAAAAGAGCTTTGGCGTTGCGGCAGTAAAAGCTACCAAGCATTAATGACCTCATTCCACTACAGCTTGGAGACCATTTACTAAGGATTCAGCCATTACCTCGGATATGATCGCTTCGGTTTTGCCCACATGACAAGAGTAAAGCGTGGTGTCGTCAGCAAATAAACCAGTTTCAGACTCAATGTTATCAGGGAGATTGTTTATGAAGATCAGGAACAATAAAGGTTTAAGGATAGATATCTGGGGTACACCAACATTTATGTTATGTTGCTTAGATTAACGGCTAACGAGGATAACCTGGATCTTTCTGTTTGTTAGGAAAGATCTAATTACATTAAGTAATTGCTCAGTAATACCGTATGAGCGTATTTTCAGGAGAAGCCATTTATGCCTTACCTTGTCAAAGGCCTTGCATATATCAAGCGCTACTGCCCTAGCCTTACCTGCCTTCTCGAGTGTATCATACATGCGTTCAGAGATGACCGTTGGGATGTCTGTAGTAGATCGTGTTTGTCTAAATCCATACTGGCGGTCAGAAAGAAGTTTAACATTAACTATATATGCCGGACTATCGGTAGATTGATTAAGAATTCAAAGATTTTAGCAAAGATCGGCAGTAGACTGATTGGGCGGTAGTTCTTAGGGTCGGTTCTATTCTCATAATTCTTGTACACTGGTACCACAGAGACACTTTTCCAGCTATCGGGGAAGCAAGATTCAGCTAGGAATCTATTGTAGAGTTTGGATAGAACAGGGTCAAGGTCAGCAGAGAATGTTTTCATTACTATTACATGTATAAGATAAAGCCCGCAATCTTTAAGGGTGTCAACGATTTTATTATGTATATTACCTGGGATGAGGTGATGACCAGCTTATCAAGTGTGGCCTCGGTCTGCAATTGGAATTTAGTGAGGGGATACTTTTCTGAGTCTAAAAGGGAGTTTGAGGCGAAACGTTGGGCGAGTAATTAAGCCTTATTAGCTGTCGTGCAAATGACATCATTGTGGTTTGATAGTGGGGGAATCGTTTATTGACCATTGTTCACCACACTATTGTAGATTTTCCAGAAATCGCGAGTACCTAGTTTATGTGACTGAATGCGTTTTTTGTTAACTCAGTATACCTTGTCTTTGCTTCACCAATAATGGCCTTACAATTATTCATTGACTCTTTAAATGTATGTCTATTAGTAGCTGACTTATGGCGGCCGAATTTACGGAATGCTCGCTGCCTCTCAGCAATGGCAGCTGCACATTGCGAAGTGAACCATTGGTGAGAGTGGAGCTTGTTAATAAATTTAAGCACCGGGACATAGGCTTCAATGCCTGCTTTGACCCATTCAGTTAACTCATTTACACCCTGGTCAGCAGTCGGTTATGTGATCTCTGATTGACTCAAAATCAACCTACTCGTATTTTGAGCAACGACTTATCAGCTTTTGGACGAATATATATATATATATATATATATATATATATATATATATATATATATATATATATATATAAATGCTAAACTATAGCAAAATATACGCTCGTAAGGAGGATATTTTTGCTAGTCTATTATATATACAGGCAGTTGTCTGTATGTGTGTATGTATCTCCGGCTAAGACTTGGAAAATACGCAGTAAATACCCATGAAGTTGATATTTACTTACTTAATGTGACTCGGGATAATAATATGTAAGATTGAGGAAAACACTATCAATTTCTTGGCGTTCAGAAAAGGTAATTACATTTTCACTGTTATTAATTCGTAAAACCTAAATTCCTGCCATTATGAAACTTTCATGCAATGCGCATGCGTACAAACTGGGAATTAAAACCCTACATTTTTAATAATCACTGAAAAAAACACATACACTAATTTGAACGACTTTCCGAAAGATTAATCGCTACTACTTTATTTAAGAAACACAACAAAAAAAGATGACCCACAAAAATATCATTAATTTTTGTTTATAAAGGAAACGACAATATTTTTTCTCATCTACAAACAAAAATTAAACAATTATCCTTTAAGACATTGTAAGGTAAAATACTGCAGAAGTAAACCAAATGTTTATTTATATTTTAACAATGACGTACATGTTTCTTTTGTTTTGTGAATTCAACAGAATTTGAATATGCATACGAATTCTTTTACTCGTTCCATTTTCACAATAATTTCTGCTTTGAAATAAATAAAAAAATATCTACGACCACTTCATCAAAAATATGTCACTTAATCATCGAATATACTCTCTTTTAGATTATTACAAATTAATGTTTGTTCTTAGGTTTCAATTCCTGATAATTACATTCAGTTTAAAGACTACCACTACAATAGAAAGTAATTAAAACTTTTTGGTATCTTTCAAAAATACTATTATAAATGAGTGCATAACTTGCACAGATAACAACATATTTAGGCGAGGCCGTTGTTTTAACATTAAACTACATCGTAAAAAATACCGTTAGATCTGCTTCTTTGGTTCATTTGTCAAAATATTATTTCCTACAACTTTACTTAACTAAACAAAAATCCTAACGTTTCACGACATTTTAATAAAATTACGGTTTTATAATATTGTTTATTTAAAAAAAATTAATGAGAAACCATTCCCAGTTTACATTAAATTAATATTGTAATCTATCCGTAACTGAAAATAACAATAAGGGGTTCAAAGATCATCCAGGTAAACGGGTTTCAAAAGCAATCGAACTTTAATCCACTCTGCACATAAACAAATAGTGACGCAATAATATATCTTTTTTATACATTCCGGCTCTCTGAAATAAATAAGTTGAGAAAAAAAAATCATTTTATAATCTGTAAAAACAATTTTAATTTAATGCGGTTTTCGATTCGTCTTCTTTTATCCCTAGGTGGATCGTATTATGAACACAGAACAGATTCTACCACTACTCCCCTAAAAAGGAAGAGATAATGCCCGGGATGATAGTCTCATGAAAACAGAACATATACTACACTATCCCACATAAAGCATATCCATTTTCGATAGCGTGTTTTGTTATATAAAAGAACAGCTTTGATTTAATGTATTTTTAATTTAATGGCTTAAAGTTTACGTTGCAAAAGCCGAGTATTATGGTCATTTGTGACATTAAAACAATCGCATATTAATTTGATATAACACCCCTGTTATATAAAAGAACACAGTTTTAAAATGCAGTAGCGAAGTATTTTGTTTTGTTTATGTTTCTAAAAAAACAATCAACAAAGTATGTTAATTTGCAAAACAAAATAAGCCACGGGCGGTCGACATTTACAGAGATTTTTCCATCGACCTTTGGTTTTATACTGGAACTAAAATGCTGTTTTTTGGCCTTCAATCCAGGATAAAACGGTAATATCTGTTCTATCCTGAGGCGAAAATAGTTTACTGAAAGGGGGAAGAGAACGGAAACAGAGATAGGGGAGGTCATACAAAGAGGAAAATGGGATGGCTGCATATAGAGAGATAAGGGAATAGAGATGGAGAGAAGAGAAAGAGAGAGAAATAGAGAGAGAGAGAAAGAAGTTTTAAAACAATGACGTCATACACACTTTTTAATTCTTCAATTTTGTTGGTTATGCCTCCGGGCATCGCCGTCATCAGACGAGCATCGAAGCTTTTTGAAGCATGAGAGCAATTGACTAGCGAACAGCCTATATGCAACACTTCCCCATGCCTCTGTGCAACGTCGGATAACTATACCAGTATTATATGAAAGAAAAGCGTAATTCTATATATGTGTGTGTGGGTCCGGCTAAAACTCAGAAACACACAAGATACGCTTACAAACCTTACATAATCCGTTTCAGTGAGACCCGACATTGTTATGTTAAAAATATTGTGTAATATTCATACGCTTGAAATCACGAGTTATCTACTTAATGCATGGGAGGGGGGGTTCAGAAAAATACTTTCTTTCATTTCTACTGAGAGATGTTTCAAAAACAATACAGAAGCTAGGTCAGTCAGCTTTCTTTTTCTAAGAAGCAGGGGAGTTAGAGAGAGAGAGAGAGAGAGAGAGAGAGAGAGAGAGAGGGAGATTGATAAAGAGAGGGAAGTTACAAATG